>JAREIK010003190.1:0-362500 GCA_029783825.1 Sapria himalayana | reverse complement strand
ACATAAAATTTTGTTTAACTTTTTTTTTTTTTGCTAAAAAAAAGTTTTTTAATTCAGTTGAAACAAGATTTTATTTAAAATTCTTTAATTACATTCAAATTATTCTACTTAAAATCTTGTTTACATTTTTTTTGTCCCCCTTCCTTCCACCCAATTAATCTCATATTATTTATTGGCCCTTCATATATAGGCCTTGGGGACTATAATGGAATCAAAGCAGGTAATGCTCAATCTCAATAGTATGAGTAAAATGTTTGACAAAGACACTCTATGTCATCCATTCGACATTCCTTATAATAAAATTCCTATATTTAGGGTTAAGCAATCTTACCCAATTGTCAATCAAACTATTATATTATTGACTGATGTGATTTAATTTAATCTTAAATAGTTGAATAATTTATGAACAAATATTAAAAATGATAAAAATTAACAATGCTATTGGTGCTTAGAGTTGTTCATCTTAAGTGTTGAGTATGCATATGCCTAGGTTGGACATTCATCTTAAATAGTTTAAGTCTGGCTTTACTTTATTATGTTTTAGTTTCTATTTTAATGTTAATTACTTTAAATGAGAGATAAGTGCTCTAATTTAATATGACTATTATTAACAATTAAAATAAAAATATAAGTTAACGTGAAAAAGTTGCTCTTTATGGGAGCCATGCCATTGCTAGCATGTCTAGCATGGTTTGTCATGGTGTGTATGGCTGCAAGGCACGACTGTCATGAAGTGCATAGTGCTAGGCACAATTGCCAGTTACAACTACCATAATATGCATGATGCTAGGCATTTATGCCTCTATCATGACTACTTCCACAGCCATTGGCAATGGGGACTCACACCCATAGCATGGTTGCCATGGCTTGGAGATGATGAGCATGAAAAAGGATAACTTGTAATATGTGATGTCTATTTTGGTCTACGAGCAAAGGGATTGTCTCCTCTCTTTTTTGATTCTCTAAGGTTTGATAGGGTAATAATCATGTTTTAATGATTGTGATGCTCCTATGTGTGTCTTTTTATAATAATTTATGTATATGAGAGCTTGTTTGATAGGGTAATAAGACTAGACTAGAAATACAGATAGGATATCTAGGTTTTTTTATTATATTTTACACTTTGTGTTTAATTTTATGGGTGTATGAACATTTGACTTTTTATTTGTGTCTATATATTCTTCAAATTTGGATAGAATATATTACTTGTGTGTTAGATATATGTATATTTATATATTATATCATTTTAGGTAATATATATATATATATTATGGTTATGATTATAGGAGAATCAGGAATTAAAATTTATCGAGGCAAAAAATACTCGTAGGATGGGTAATTTTATATTTTTGAGTAGAATTAATATATATTTGCAACAATAATATGATACCTTAAGATCATCGATGATGACAATGTCTTATCTCATAAATTCCTATTCTAAAATGTGCAAGAAAGATGATGACATTATAGTGGTTAGTATCGTCCAAACTTTTATTATGAAGTGATACATATTTAATATGAATCGTTTCATTTTATTAATTAATATTTTATTAAAAATTTTAATTATATAATATAAGCAAAATTAATTTAATTCGGATATGTGAATTTAATTTAATTTGATTTAGTTTAAATTGAATTATTTGATTTTATTATTAAATCAAATAATATGATTCTAATCAAATTAATTATTCCAATTGTATATGCATATATTTTAAATAAATAAAAAATCTTAAAATATTTTCATAATTTCTGGATAAGGCTATAGAAGGAACATTAGCCCAAACAAAATTTCAAGCTCTGAATATAAATTACTTCGCATAATAATTTATGCATTTTATTATCTAACATTTATTAAACTCTTCGTGTTAATATTATAGATACTCATTAATTAAATCAAATCACTGAAAATCTAATTTAGTCATTTTCTAATTATTTTATTTATACTTTTTATTTAACTTATCGAATTACTGGATCAAAATTTATTTGTAAGGTTTGATTTTATCAAAACTTATAAAATTCCTAAAGGGGTAGCATCAATCCATCTAAGATAACACAGATTCAATCAACACTCAATATTCACCATATACTTATAAATTATTCATTTCATAAATTTTCATAATTTATTTCCAAACCCTACTCTTTATGAATCAAAATAACTATTAATAAGAGCATTCAAATATTAATTATTTCATAAATAAGAGTAATATCATTTATAGTAATAATAGCATATTTTATTTTACAAGACTATATAAAATAATCACACATTGTTTGTCCGTTTTAATACACTTAAGTGTATTAGTACTAGAAGTTAGAATTCAATCATTCAACATAATCAAGATTAATACTACTAAAATATAGTATTATAATCTTACTGATAAGTTGTTCAGCTATATCTAGACTAGATTACGAATAACAAATTTATATTTCACAAAAACTAATGATTTGATCTTTTATGCAAAAGTTAAACTCTACATACCAAAATAATCTACAAATTACAATGTAAAATAAAAAACATTTATTTTCACAGTTAGCTAATTGTAAATTCTTTTTTAAAAATAAGAAAAAGATGTAAATAAAGAAAATAAAAAAATAATCAAAAATGAATTTTAGTATAAATCAGCTTTAACAATGATTTGTTAATTTTGGATATATATATATATAGGGCAATATATATATTTGGATAGTATGTGTGTGAGTGAGTGTGTGTGTGTATTGGGAATAAAACATATATATTTAGGAAAATTTAATACACGTGTATATATATGTATATTTTGAATAGTTTGAAATATATATATATATATATATATATGTACTTCTGATAAAAATTTTAAAATCCAAAATTGTTTAAATCTGCTAAATATTGATAATATTTTGGTAAAGTTAATTAGATAATTGGAAAATATTTGAAATCAAAAAATCAAAATTAATTAACTCGTTATTTGGTAGATGAAAAGTTTTGTAACTAATCTTAGTTTTTGGGCTGAATATTGATCAATCTCCCACAAGTTATATCAAAGCAGGTGAATTGGCTTTAAGTGGTTGAATATTTTATTTATCAAGATAATAAAATTATTTCTCTTGGTAAGAGAAAATTAATTGGAAATAACTAGAATATAAAATATAAATCTTTTTTAGTTATTATCTAACAAGGTCAATCAAGAATATGACTAGTAATGAATTTGGCATTCACCTTACACATAGAATGCTCAATGATTACACTTAGGGTATATTCCACTGTAAAAAATACAAGCAACTAGGGTGAATATTCTTCATCTTTTACCCTAGAGACTCACATTTTTTATAAGAAATAATAACTCATAGAATCTTCAAAGATAACTTAGCATGGCCCGAATGTCACTTATTTAGGTAATGATGGAGAGGAAACATGCATGATAACCATACAGACATTTTTAGTAGCTACAATTGCAGTTGGGAGTGGTGAACTTTTTTTTACCTCCATCACAACATTATGATAACTGATCTAACAAGTAACATGAGAAATCTACTTGACATCCCTAGGAATTAAACTCACATCCCAGGTTAGAGCACCCATCCTCTTTTATTAATTCTGCTACTATCTTGTTCGCACCACACTAACACAGACACACACACATAATGAAAAGCATACTTTTTTGTAGTTTTTATTTATATGTTAGCTTTACTTTGGCATACACAATATATAATACTACTTTTGAAAGGAACAATGATCTAACCCATCTGCACTTCCATTTTACTTGAACTTAGATTGATTTTTTATGTTGTTTTGATGTCTGAGACACAAAAGCTGTGCCCTACAGATCATTAGAAATGGAAGGGGGGGCTTTGTTTTTGTTCCACATCCAAGTACTCCCTGAAATAGGATTCAAGTTTCAAACTCAGCCCTCACAATACAAAAGGCCTTTACAAAAAATGCCATTATCAACTGAACTATAACCAATGAGCCACATGACAAGCACACATTTAACTTGATTCCAATTGCAATAACTGCTATTTTTTCTCAGCTTCTTTGTTTAAACATGCCCAATTTCCAAGACCACACAGCCAATTTCAAAAACGGAAAGCTAGCAGTGGGCTAAACATGTTGATGAGATTTCTGCAAAGAAATTCTCTTTCAAATACAACATTGAGCAAGACAATCTGTTTGCCTAGTGTAGAAATAGTTCCTGCTGTTTCATTATCCCCACTGAACCCAGAAATCTTTTCCACAAATAACATCTGCATTTGTCGGAGAACACGGATCAGATAGATGAATAAAATATGAATAAAATATAAATATTTTTTATCATTACAAAACCATTGAAAATGATAATTCTAAATATTATTTTTTAAAACTATTCATGTTAAACATGAATAAATTATCAATTTTTTTTCTTCCCCAAACCGTAGCAATTTGAAAACTATTCAGGAACCTTCACAATTTCAATACATTTTACAATTTCCAAATATTTTTTCAATAGAACACACCCCTGATTGTATTTGTAGAAATTGGCATCATAAATAATTAGTGCGCGACCTAAAAAACTTACACAATATATAATAAGTGGCACATTTTGTTGTATTTTCACATTATGCATTACCTGGAAGGAAATGCAAATATCTTGACAATCATATCCCCTGAAAATTAAAGAGACCGTGTCAACTGAGTTTCGAACCCGTGATCTATCATCCTTGAACGAAATTACTTTTCATAACACACCAAGGCATGACCTCCTACTTCATATCACTATTATGATCATAAAGTGTAAGCCTACATAACTCTGAACTGAAGGGTGGGTGAGATCCTATGTTTCAATTACATTTCTAAATTGAAGACAGCGACCATAAGACTAGTCAAACTCGCAAAAGGTGATCCACATGCTCATGATTACAAGATAGTTTTTTCAAACTAGAATCAATCCTTGTTTTTTTCAAACTAGAATCAATCTTATGGGCCACAAAAGGTGACCCATAAGATTTAACTATCATTAACTAAGATTTATCCCAGCTACTTAGAATCAATCAACTGTATATATTCTAGGTTTTTCAATTCAATATGCAGCAAATATAATATAGTATTAATTCTTTTGTGGTTAAATCCTTGTTTATATCACGTATCTAATCTCACCTAGACATACAACTAGCTTTTTCCTCACTCTACTCAAATTATCTCACACCTCCTGACTGTTACATTAGAGTGTCAATGTTAGACATGATCAAATCATCTCAGATGATTCTCCCTCATTTTATTATCTATAAGAATGTTCTAATCTCTTTCTTAATAACTTTATTTCTAATTCTATATTTCATAATCTTACTACATATCTATCTTATTACCCTTATATTTGATACCTTCATCATTTGTACATGATCAAATAAAATTACGTATTTATCCAATTTAAATACTAACCAACGGGATCCATTAAAGAATGATATTGGATTGATTTGTAATAGTTAGTAATAGTTAGTAATCACAATGATATTGGCTTGATTAGCCATGATTCCCATATAGTCTTTGTCCACCAAAACTATTACTACGAAGGAGTATTCTAGATATTTCTCAAAGTCAACAAACTATACACAACCTTCTAACATTTTTTGTTGTTGTTCTTACTCAAGACTACTAATTGAGTAACATAAAAAATAAATAATCATGTGATACAAAAAGTCAAAAACATATGATATGTTAGAATATTGATTTGTAAATTCTCATTCACAAGTAATAGAGTTATTTTATAACCTAACTTTTGAAAATCATATTAAATACCTAGATTTTAATTTATTTATTTCTCTGTCTGATATTATTTTGCCAGATCAAACAACTACCTTCATGACTTTTACTCAATTGAGCAATATTACTAATATGTTTTCTCCTCTACCCATATGAAACCTAAATATTTCACTACTCATAATCCATTAATTATATACTCTAATCTAGATCATTCATCTTAGATTCATTAACAAAAAAAAAAAATCACATACAATGAAAATTACTAAGCATGCATATAAGATATGTTAGAAAAATATATTAAAATCTTACATCCTATATGTCAACATAACTATAATAAAAAAATTTCCAATTTAATTCATGTTGATGTATGAGAACCATGTATTTTAAGTTGTTTAAATAATGAAATTAAGTATTAAGTCTCTTGTTCTAACACATTAGAGAAAATAAAAAATTAATTGACATTACTATAATATTTCAATTACATAAATTTATTTCAAGACTACTACAATAAAGATGACATTCAAGAATAAATTATATTAACTTTAAATATTCATCATAATCATCAATCATGTTTTGTCTTAACTATTGAACCAGTTAAACTTAAATATTAGATAAATAAAATAAAATTGTTAATATCATGAGTAATTCACATAAAACCCTAATACAAACTCCACCTTAAAATATTTATTGATGTATCTATCTGTATATTTATTTAATTACATTTTTAGTGTTTAATTACAGTAATATAAACATATTTAATCACAGTAGAACTCTGAATTTAAAATTATCTAGACAAAAATAACATTATGATGACAAGTGTCTTCATCCAATAATATTACATCTCAAGTTTTAGACTCATCAAATACAACCTCTTTGATTTTCATAAGTAAAACTATCAAAATATTAATCTCTTAGATCTTTTATTAAGTGAGAATCTTGTGCACTGAGTACGACCTCTATATAATTATATATTTTGCACAAATGAAACTTATCTAAAAGTCTATTTGATAAACTAAAAAAATTAAGTGCTGAAAAATAAATACTAAAAAAATCAAATACTTACTTTTATAAGTATTAAATTTATTTGGTAAAACTGTTTGATAAGTTACTGAAAATTAAATGCTGAAGATGAATATATTGTTTGATAACTATAAATACTAAATACCAAAAATTACATTATTTACATATTTATCCTTATTATCATTGTATTACATATAATCCAAAATCAATAAAATTTTTAATAATATTTTATTTTTCACTATAATTATTAATTATTAATTAAAATAAAATCACAAGAAAAAATTATAATATACAAAAAAAATACATATTTTAAAAAAATAACCAATATAATCTAAAATTTTTAAAATTATCCACTCTTTTTATATAAAAATAAAAATTAATGAATAATTAATTGATTTGATATTTCTTTTATTAAATTAATCATGAAAGAGTAGAGGTGTCAGTAGGCCAGGCTGATGCACGGTTTAACCGTGCCCAGGCTCGGCACGGCACGGTTCAATCGTAGCCAGGCCCAGCACGTCACGCTACAGTGACGTGCCCGTGCTCGGCACGGCATGCTACAGTGACGTGCCGGCCTGTCATGTCGTGCTAGGCACATGGGCACGGCAAGCATGACCATGCACCAAACGTGATCAATACGAATCGATGCCCGACAGGCAATGCTCGAGGAACCCCATAAAGGCGAAGACGTGCAGAAGTGCATCGCCGAAACCCTAATTATATAAAAAAATTAAGGTTTTGTCCAAACCGACTCGGGCTGAACCCGGCTATTTTCGGGCCTTGTGCCCATGCTAGGCCAGACCTCAACAATAACTGTGCTGGGCCATGCACGGTATCCCGGTTGAGTGGCCTAAAACTAGGCCGTTTGATACCTCTATGAAAGAGTGTTAGGATTAGGGTTTAAGGTGGCGAAGAAAAGAGAATGAGAAGATAGATTAACAAACTGAACTATAGAATGAATGAGAAAATAAAAAAAAAAGAAAAAAAAATAAAATGATCACTTTAAAAAAAAAATTTGAAAAAATTCTATATTCAACAATAAATAGGACTATACATACTTATTATTTTCAATAGTTTTTCATTTAAAATTTTCATTTAAGAGATCCCTAAAATTTTTTATTAAACACATTAAAAATTTAAAATCATTAAAAATTTTTATTTAATGGTTTAAAAAAATTCAATGGTTTAAAAAAATTCAATGGTTAATCAAACAGACCCTAAGTCAATATATATGTTTCCTTGTCCAATAACACAAATAGGATATTCCCCCAAATCCAAGTAAAAAAATTAACATAAAACTAAGAGGGCATGTACCATCAAAATGAGCTCCTTAGGACAGAAAAACTGCAAGGAAATTAGGACAAACCTAAGTGGGCTTGTATAGAGAGCTGCAGCTGGACATGAAGCTCTATTCATGCATTCTTTATGTGGGAACTCATGTGACATATGTTTTGAATCCTGCAACATCAATGAAGAAAAGTGTAAAAAACAGTAAAAGCTAAAGTCTGAATTCCAAAAATATAGATAATAAAAAAATAGGGCTGCAACTCGAGTCGGGTCAACCCGAGTAGCCCAAAGCCAACTCAAGAATAAATCAGGCTCAGGTTAATGTTTTCTAAGTTTTGGGATGAGCTCAATTTGTAAATTTGATGTAGATCATGCTACCAAGGTCTAGGCAAACAGGATCTCACATTCAAAAAACTAATAAGTTATTAATCTTATAATTTTATATTATTTAAATTTTAAACATATCAATTTGTACTATTTATACATTTTAGTCTCATAAAAACAAGAGATTAATGTGACATATATGCATAGTTCTGTTTTCTTATATTTTTAAGCAAAATGACAATTATATCACTTTTTATTAATTTTCATTTGGTACAATGCTGCTAATATCCAACCCGAACCAACTTAACCCAACCAAAGCTCAACTCAAGTTTCATTATTTCAATTTGATTTAGGTTCGGATTGAAACTTGGGTCGGGCACGGGTTACCTTTTTGAATTTAGAATTGGGTTCGGGTTGACTCTCAACTTGACCCAACCTGCCCGAATTGCAGTCCTACTAAAAAAAGAGTACCAAGCTAAGAAGTACAGCCTACTAAAAGTATAGTCTTGCTTTTGTGACCAATAAACTGCCAGTTTGTTATTAATGAATGTTCTGTGATCAAAAAGAAGATGGAGGCTACAAAAGGGATCTGTTTGGATCCCTTCTGTTGCATGGTCAAAACCCAACTTACATTTTATATTGCTTCTACAAACAAAGGCTTTATTGTCGTGATCATCATGTAAGACCATGGCAGCATTTTCATTAGGGTTAAAATGGGATATCTCATAATTAGTTGATTTACGTGTTTGTAGAGGATAAGATATCCTTCCTATAGGGCAAGAGACAGACTCCGGATAGCAGTTTTCATCTTCCATATGCAAATCCAAAGACCTCGTCTCGGAACTAGGTATTGCCGGCCTCTGCAAAGGCATAAAAAGCAAATACAAAATGGTAGAGTAAATTACTTAACAAAAAGTTGAATTTAATAGCAGGCACAGTCTGTTATTAGAAGCCAAGAACATTGCCTGCCAAGAGATGCAAAATTTTCAAATGCCACGCTCATCATGTAATAGATGATTGGCAAAGATGTAGAAACTTGAGATTGATACATCTATAAATATCAATGAGTAATATTGCTTAGGGTTGGTTGGCAACATGCAAAGAAATGAAGTTACACCATGATGCATAAAACAATCATGATCATCAATTTTCAATAGTCTACTATCCATATCCTGTACCTTCTAAATAAATCTCAATTCTTTTAATTTTGCAGATATTTAATAAAAATATAAAAATATCAAAATATGATAAATGACGAAGTCTTGATTATATATCAAATAACTTCAACGATAATTAGATCATTCAGAAAATGTTATATTTATTTTATAAAATAATATTTTATAAATATCTTATATTATATAAAAATATAATTTTTTTTATTTTATAAAATAAAAATATTTTATTTTATTTTATAAAAATCACGCCTCCCCCAGAATCTCGCCTTGCATCCCCAAAAAATTGTGCCCTCCCTGCCTCCCCACATATCACGCCCACCGCCTGCATCGAGTGGCCAACTTCGCCGCATGGGCGACGTTGGCCACTAGACGTCGTCGGACGTCGGTCACTCTCGACATGAATACGACAGCCGACACAACCATTCGATACTCCACGTGGCATATCGTATACGGATTGATCAATGATACGCCACGTGACATATCAGACACATATCCGTGCCGTGTCCAGGTGTCTGACACGCGGACATGGATGTAGGGAGCCATATTCGTGCTTCCTTGCTTGGAACAACGCAATATCCCAAACACTCAACCCAACATTGCCTATTTGGCTCGTAATAGGGCACTTCCATTCTAGGACATGCCAAGTCATACCATTTATGAAAACCAAGAATGCCCAATTCAAATTTTTTGAAATTTTAATTTTTATTTATTAGAAATATTATATTTATTTTTATATATTAAAATAATATAATTAAAAAAATATTTCATCAAAAATTTACATAAATTAAAATCAAATTGATATTTAAAAAGATTATTTAACATTCAACTCAACTCTAAAAACAAAATATTATATTAAAAAAATAAATAATTCAAAATATGATATATAATATAAGATGAAACAAAAATAAATAAAATATGTATCAGATGTCATAGCATGAGTCATTAATATGTGTCTGTAGTATGGTAATATTGAAGTAGATCATCATTGTCATCTATGATTTTGAAAGTAGCACTAGTAGTAACCTCAATATTCTCTGTCTCATGAGTCACCATCCACCATCAATTTTGTTAATTTAACCTACATATCAAATTTTGATTCTTTTCAGTTCTTTAAACATACAAGTATCTCTATAATATTTGATCACAATCAAAATCTCATATCTGAAATAATATTGGCTATCATAAAAAAATAGACTTCTATGTTAAGTTAGACAATAAAAAAATTAATAGATTACGTGTCATTTGAAATAACATGAGATTGATGAATTCATAGATATTTGACGGACTATCCCTTCATTTTCTCCTATCTAATTGAATGAAAAAAATACCTACGGGTATGTTGTCCATGTCCATATTCAAAATCTCATAATAACCTGTGTTGCACAGATACGCCACCGGACTGCCGTGTCCACGTGGACACGGTACGGACAAGCGTAGGATACGTGTCAGATACGCCACGTGGCGTATCGGACGTCCAGTGGCCAACGACGCCCATGCGGCGACGTTGGCCACTCGACACAGGCGGCAGGGGTGCGAATTGAGGGGGGGGGGTAGGCAGGGGTTGGGTGCGAATTGAAGGGAGGGGCGACGGGCACGAATTGAGGCAGGGGGCGAATTGACGGGGAGGAGGCAGAGGGTGAGTGCGGGTTGAGGGTTGGGGGTAGGCTGGGGGCTAGAATAAAATAAAATATTTTAATAAAATAAAATAAATATTTTTATTTTATAAAATAAAAAAATATATTTTTATATAATATAAAATAATTTTATAATTTTATTTTATAAAATAAAATAATTATAAATATTATCTTATAAAACAAAATAAAATAAAATATTTTTATTTTATAAAATAAAAATATATATATTTATTTTATAATCTAAAATATTTTAATTTAATTTAATTTATTTTATAAAATACATAATATTTATAAAGAAAATAATTTTTATTTTTAAGTTTATTTTTTTTATCATGCCGTATCCTATCCGTATCCTAGTTTTTTAAAATTTGTCGTGCCCTCATATCTTACCGTGTCGTATCCCCGTGTCCGTGTCCGTGCTTCTTAGATAATAACTAATATATCTAGTATCATAATATGTAAACATATTAGTTTAATTTTTATGAATAAATTTTTATATTAATTTACTTGATTCATACAAGTGGATGTATATCTTAATATATTTTTTATTAATTCCACTTTAACCTTGTAATTCATATATACATCCAAGCAATATAAAATTGGAATGAAATACCAGTATTCAAAATACTGAATTTATATCTCAACAGTCATGATATTTAATATAAGATATCTACTATATTTATTAAATATACTATTAATATCACACATGAACCCAAATACAATATAAGTAATAAAAGTATATACAGACAAACACATATTCAATATATCATAATAAATTTTCAAATTTTTCTTTAAAAAACTCATATATCTCAATTTAAATCATCAATAATAAATTTATCACTATTACTATTAAAGTAATCATATATCACATGTTGATAGTTAACACAAAATTTTAATATCAGATAAGTATAATTGCAATGAAATTTCATATCTATATGAAATTTTTTTTAGACATACTAACAAATATAGACTGTTAAACTTTTATTATCTATAAGACATCCTATAATATTTTTATAAATTTTTATTTTTATTAATGTAGAAAAAATAACTTTTATTTTGACTTGTATTATTCGGTTAATTAAGTAGCACATTTATCTAACATAAACAATTTTACCTAACTATTTATCTCTAATAATTCTGACATACATACTAATGATAACTCTTTTATTCAAAACCTTATCAAATAAATACTAAAAATTGTATTTTGACTTTCATATTCCATAAAAATGTTTATCATATACTCACATATGTCATGGCCATCATGAAGATAAAAAATCTCAAAAATCTGAAAATTTTTTTAGAGTTTCCATTTTTAAACTATATTAGTATGCAGTGAGGCATGCAAATAATGTACCATCATAGCTAATGCATATGTAAGATACCATAGATATTAGTCCACTATATTTTCTAAATTCATTATTTATTAATTATTATTCTAATTTATAATATTTTATTATATCATTCATACCATAAAAATAAGTATGCATAATACTGATTATCTAATATTCTTTTAAAAATCTAATTAAAAGATTAATGATCATAATTAATTTGATCATATCTTCACTATCTAAGTCATTATAATAAATAAAGATAATCAATGAAGCTGAACTTGATTCAACTTCAAAGACCTCACAACTTTATTATGTTAAAGTAAATCCATACTACTAAAGTTTATCTAATTTATTTTTTAGACAAATGGGTTAAGGTTATTAAAAGAAAACTTAATTTTAACTTTGAACATGTTTTGCAATTGCGCTTCCACAGTTGTGATTTTAAAATACAGAAGAAAAAATAATAAAACAACAACACAACAAACGATATATATATATATATATATACACACACACAATCAACAATCCAACCATGGCAGAATCAAAGACGAGAAAAAAAAACTAGAAATAACGTGGTTCACTAGTTGATTAATACGACTAGCTACATCCACTAAAAAAATACTCATGCATTACAGATTAAACCAAAATGTCTTACAGTATATGCAGCGCAGAGACAGTCACGATAAATCATGCAGAGAGAGAGAGAGAGAAGAAAATGAACAGTTCCGGATCACGAAAATAGTAACCCAAAAAATAAAATACAAAACATTATATATTGAAATTTTCTTGGTTAAATTAACTGGAGCGGGTCGGATCATCGGACTAGTCAAGTTCTGCTCCAAAAATTTTAGCCCGCTGCCCGGTCTGTTGGACCTCCGTTATTGTGCTACTACTGTATTCCTGGCCTCTTAATATTTTATTTCCTACACTTACATAAAAATATTAAAATAAAAATATTTAGTTATACAAACAAATTATCAAAACAAGTTATATATATAACAGAACCTTTCAATCAAGTTATTATTATTCATATCTACATCAACTCATTATCATTAAAGTCACAAGTTGTCATTATTTTATTTTATTTATATTTCTATTTTATGAATTTAATAATTTTAATATTTAAAAAATTTTTAATTATAACATGAAATACAAAGTCACCCTTCACAATTTAATAAATACAAAATGAATATATACATAACCACATTCATTTATTAGAGCAGCGATCCATAGTCATGGGCCACCTCTTTTTATAAATTATCTAGCTCATAGCCAAAAACTAACAGCAAAACAAAGCACAAAGCACATAAAAAAATAAAAAAAAATGAGAAAACAAAATAAATTTGTTAAAAATCAAGATTTCTATATTCTATATCTATAAAAAAATTATATTAAAATAATATTTTTTAAAATTTTATTTAAATATAAATAGGCAAGAATCCAACAATCAGATTTCTGCCTACAGCCATTGGAATTAAATCTGATGGCTACAAGTTTTTTTATTTTTTTATGCGAGCAACAGGCTCAATCTATCATTTTTCATGGCATCACCCACAACATTAAAACATAACGAGCATCACAATTGACAAGATAGGGTTGGATCAAATAAAATTCCAGTGGGTGTGTGAACCATGACACATGCCAATCAAGGGTCACAATGCATGTAGATCATGCCAACAAGCCATACATTCAGATCATGTCTAGCCTAACATGAGATAGTACTAGCATAGGCCCAACAAAACATGAGACATAGCTTGCTTTGGCCCAGCATGGCATGAACTATACCATGGGCGGATATGACCCTTGTCCAAGCAAGATTCTAGATCATGTCGGGCCAAGCCAAGCATGACTATTCTGCATCATATCTCATATTGTGCACGAGTCACCCAACTTACTTGACACCTCTAATTTGAGCATATTAGATCAAATAAGTTCATACTCAAGCCAAACTAACATATAAATTAAAAATTTATGATAAATTTTTCTTTCTGACATATATCATACTCTAAGGTTAAAATAATTTTAAGACTAGAATAAAATATTTTCAACTTAACTAGTGATGAATAATAGAATTGAGGATGCACAAACAAAGAATCCAACACACAAAACCATCTAGAAAAAAAGATTTATGTATAAAATAAATAGAGAATATACAATCTAACTTGCTCAATATCAAATAAAATCTTCTTGAAATTTTCCTGATAGTACAAATAAATATCAATGAAAATAAAAATAAAGAATAAGTTAAGTTATGTGTAAAGATAACTCAAACAATAAACTAACAGGAGAAATAAAATTAAGCAAAACACAAAAATAACGAAGACCAAAATTAGATACTACCAAATACAATGATAATTAAAAGTTATTATTGAGTACAATATAAAAAGATTTTAATAATTAGGATATTATTACCAATAATATAATTATTAGCTCATATATCAATAATTAAAAAGTATAAAATAAAAAAAATGAGTGAAATAATTAAAGATAAACAAAAAATAATAATTTATTGATATTTTAGACTTTAAAGAGATGTTTGATATACTCCTCTCTAATAACTGTAAATATCACAATGAATGAACTCTATGATAACTTCTAAATAGTTTTGGTAGCCAATATGTCTCTCACAATATTGTATAAAACTTTCGGTCTACTTTCCTAAAAAAATATCTAATAATTATCTTTGATATGACGCATCCTCTAGCAATGCATACACAATTGAGTTTCTCCTCAACCCATCTCTAGTAAAAAAATATTTCTCAATACTAATTTCTCCAAAATAAAATATTACATTTCTCCCATTTTTTACTATAAATTACAAAATTCGTAATTAAGATTTTTTCCCATGAAAACTAAAATAATCACATTTGTTACCACCAATGTCACCGCCATGTGTTCCACCACATTCTCCACTATTCGCCTCTGCACAAACCTATGTGCATGCTCGTGCATTTATGCGTGTCCTTGTGCATGTGCACGTGTGCTTGTGCACTCGCTTGCAAAAAAAATGTGCATATGTGCACCTTTTTTCTTATAGAAAGTGTACTTGTTTCTAAGGTTTGTAAACCCTTGCTACTTACATACACAACATAGCTTAAATTAATAATATAATAAGCACTAATAAATAATAAGAATAAATCAAATATCATTATATAATAAACAAAATTAATTAGGACAACCCATAAATCAAATACTCACATCAAAAATAAAAATAAAAACTACATAGAATCTACAGTAAGAATAAATAAACAAACTACAATAAGAGTGATAATTCAACTAAGATCAAACACGTTGAAATCTCATAGTACAAAACTTTTTAATATCTAGGCGATATAATTCAAAAAAAAAAACTGACTAAAAAATATGAATCATAAAATAAAAAAAATTGTCACATATGGAGAATAACATGAAGAATTTTATATGATAAATAAATATTTATGAGATTTAAAAAATTATAAAATATTAATTCAAGTAGACATTTTATAATCCAAAATATGAAAGTATTATGAAATAAGAAACACAAAATGATTGTCAAAACAAAGATATGTGTGTTAACATGAATATTAGACAGACCTCATGAAAATAAAAATAAAATAAAATTATTATAAGATACCAATGTCTGACTAGTTGAAGATAAATTTGAAAAAAAAAATGCCTTATGAAATCTAATCATACACAAAGGAGATTGAAAGATGATGAATATAAGTATTATTTGTTCATAATATCAACCCAAATAATATAAAGAAACTTATTTATATAAAAATAATTAGTTGAAAGAGTTTGACTAAAAGGTAAACTATTGAATGCTTAGAAAAAAATAATTACATAATATGAAATTTTCATTTAAAAAATAACCAATGAAAAAAAGAAAATCACATTAATTGATAATTAAAATACATAATATCAACCTTTATATTGTCAAGAAAGAGATAGAATGACAATGAATATTAGTAATATTTTTTTAATGCATTTGGTAGCCAATGCATACTCTTGCACAACAAACTTGTCATTCCATCATAAGGCACACTGATGCATCAAATCATTTGTAATTTTCAATGCATGATCAGGCATTTTTATGTAACATCTCATTTCTTTGATTGAAAACTCCAAATATTTCATTATCATTTCTTAAATGTCTGCAATTAGTGTATTATGCATGCATTATCAAGAATATTTACAAAATTGTAATAAATCATGCATAAGGGCGTGGTCCTAGTCTTTATATACATACACCCTCATCATTAGAACTTTAGATGAAAAATAAAAATATTTTGTTTTCACTTTTTATTTTCAAAGAAAAAAAGAGCTACTAATTGCTGAAAAAGAAAAGATAATCCATCCCTAACTTTTAAAAACAACTGTTTGAGATAAAACACCTCAGAGTTGTTCTTTCAATTCTGATCCAATCATTCAAAATCATGAAATTGGAACCCCATTGCTGAGCTCAAAATTGCAATTTCATTCTCATGGATTTGATGAATGCACTCCGAATACCAAAGACTGCCTTAGAGCATTCCGATTTTTATAGAAAACCTACTTACAGTGCTGAAATTAGATCGCCTTTTAATTACAGATTCATCAATACGATTTGAATGAACATCTCCATCATAAAATGATCCTAAACACAAAAAAAAAAAAGAATTTAAGAGCTAAAACATATTCATCATACACAAAATTCACAACTGAAAAGCAATTGGCTATGGAATTATGATGAGATGAACTTGCACCAAAGCAAAAAATTTGCACTAAATAAACTTTAAACAAAACGTGCAAGACAACAAAAGGCTCCACTAATTTAATATGTGTTATGTTAGGCATTCAGCATTCTTTTTTTTTACAATAGATTGTAAATGTAAGTCATCTGAAAAATAGCGTACATTGTTAGATTGACGCAGATCATTTCTGAGAATTAATAACTATAAAATGCAAAGCTAAATATTAAAAAAACAAACAAGCAAAAACTCAGAATTAATCTCATACATGTGTTGACCACTTGGTCTTGTATAATAGTCAATGAGTTAGGCATAAACTAATAAATTGCAACACAGACTACTTACACTGCTCCAACTCGATCTTATGATCTTCCTATTCTCCTTGATGAAGCTTTTTGGATAGCTCTCATGGCATCATATCTTGGAACTCATCAAACACGTTCTCAAACTCCATGAACATACAATATTCCATAAGATCAATTGTGTTTTCCTTAAGAGCCACCAAGTATGCAACATCATTCTTTTTCAACTTCATTTCCAATTACATAACCAATAGTATATGGGTCTTAATTTTACCTTCGATGAGTGTCAAAATCATTCATGGTGCATCATACACTAAGATAGTCATTAAGTATGAAAAGGATAAGGATAGAACATTTATTTAACATAAGAAATTCATCTCAATCAATACCTTAAAGTCATACATGGTTGTTACTATAAAATCAACCTTCCCTTCCCACAGCTCAATCTTCATCATCACCCTCGAGCTTTTCCTTATGATAGCTTAGCAATGTAGTTAACTACCTTGAACTAACTTATCTCCTTAGATATCTTGAGCTTAAGTCTCTTTGGCTCCTCAAAGACAAAATTGTGTCACACAACTTTGAGGCCGTTCCTTGGCCTCCACATGCATGAGTCCTTTTCTTCGAGATTGCTAATTAGCTTGCTTGACATTGAGAGCATTCAACAACTATATTGATCTCATGTGAGAACCATCACCATCTTACTCAGTATCCCTCTTAATCATAATATTGAGGATCTTCCTCTTAGAACATTCAAAAACCCAGTGTGATCCATCACACAGAAAATAATTGATATTTGACTTTATCTCTGTGTTTGTCTCTACTCTTACCATCATTGATAATGGATCATAGTTAATCATTCTCTGGCATTATAGTTCTTGGATAGGTTCTCTCTCCCATATTTAGCATGACTACTCTTGAATAATGACTTAACTTGAGATGAATCTCCCTTTTAAAAATTCATAAGTACTTCTTCCTCATATCATGAGCCTCTAGCATTAGAAAAGAAAACTTTTTAACATAATCACAGATTAAATATGTTTGAAATGTTTCATTTTTTTACGTACCATATGTGCCACATATTATAGGTAGAACTATTTTTTAATCTCTTAAAATCAACTCAAGTATTTAATGTGCATTTTCCATTTTCCATTTTCCATTTTCTATTTTATTAAATCATATATGCCACCATCTAGTTGTATTATCGTTAAGGTAAATAGTAATAGTGCACACCCTTATAACCTCATTGGTTAGTGCAATCACCTCAAATTACCTATCCATGTGTTATAAGTAATTATCTAACTCATTTGCATCTTATTGTCTATTGAACCTATGTGGCTTTGGTACCCCCACCCTCGATGCCTCAAGGATGACCATCACTCAAGCTGATAATACTACCTTATAATTATAAATCATCACATCTTGCCTCAGCTCCTCTTCATGCTTAGCAAATACCTCTACCCTTGGCTCCAACTAACTAGCATAACCAGGACCCACATGAACTCATTATATGACACCATTTAAACTATCAAGCCTTGTATTTCCTCTTGAAGGTCTTAGATCTACACATTAAGATCATTAATGACCTCCATATTTTACTCCGTGAGGTTCATTCCCTCGTTCGTGTATGTCAGAGACTTTTAACATGATCACCCGACCATCCAAGCTCGTGAGAGAATCACAACTTGTCATTCTTTTCCTTTCCCTTAGCGGGAGGGACAAGATCTTTTTCTCAAATTTTATTGAAGACTTCCTCCAAATGAGAACTTATAATTATTTCTTTTTAGTGACTCCCATCATGCAGATCTTGTATCTATTAGCAATTGTCACTAACTTAGACTTTTCACTAAGCTTCCATACGACACTTAGACAACTCGCTCTTCTAATATTGCTAAATCAATCTCTCACTTGTCTTTAAGTTATACCTAGTTTCTACCCATTATTTAGAAGTGAAAAAAAAAAACTCAATGAAAATACAACTTGGCAAGTTGTAAATGAGATTACCTCATCTTTTATGCACATCAATGAAAGTATCAAATTTTTTATGGTTCTAGACACTTTATAATCTTATAGAACCTTTCACATTCTTCTTACAAAAAGAGATCTCTCCAAATTTCTAGAATCTTCTCACCTCCATATGTAAATCCCCAAAGGTCATGTCCCTTTATTTAGTTGGGAGAAAGGCTCTTCATGTGTGGTGGTGTGACTATAATCACATAAATCAATATAAATATCAACAAATCAATCTTTTCACGCACATATGTTCAAGCTACATAGCGAGTAATTTCATCAAGATCAAACAATCTGTATACTAATAGCTAAGTAATATTATCATATAGATTAAACACCAAAAAAGAATATATTGAGATTATTAATTCCCAAACTTTTTAGACATCTGAAAAAAATAAAATATATTAGTCATATTTGAATGAATTAACTATCATCGATAAACAAGAAAGTAAACACCAATCATCAACTATTCTGAATTAATCTTGGATAAATAATCTAATGCAAATTTCACATATCATTGACCCAAAAATAATGAGGGGATACATCCAATATGTATGACTATGAGTTGTCAAAACATTTAAAAATAAAGTATAGTTCATACTTATCCCAACTAATATAAAAAAAATAATATTTAGTTGAAAAAAAATTTATGAATTTACCTATCTCGTACTATTTAAAATAACATAAGATCAATTGACTTATTCAATATTTATTATAACATTATAGTTTATTTTTTTATTGCAGTGAACATAAGTACAGGCATAAAGGCAACTTTTAATACCAAATATTTTAGAAGTAATGACATGCTTGAATAATTGAAAAAATAAATAGATATATCTTCAAATCCTAATAGATAAATTCTACAAAAAATCAAAAATATTAATTTATCAGATCAGAACTAGTCAGATGGTATTCATGATCTAGGATGAGCTGACATCCATATAAAATTAGAAAAATTAACAATTATCACTTTTTTATTTCATATTTTTTGTAAAAGTAATATTTTTAAATTTACATTCTTAAATTTGAGTGTACTTGAATATTATTGTTATATTATATAATTTTAAATTAAAAAAATTCTTTTTATTATTATTATTGTAATTATTATTTGTTTTTTGTTAATTATATTGTACAAGTACAACTTATACAATTATACAACATGAGTACAACCATTGTGGGCAACAGGCATGTGATTGTGGCTGTACAACACAACCACTGGCACAATATGGCTGTGGGTTGTGGTTGTACAACAAAATCACTACCCAATACCCATTGGAGACCTAGAGTCAATGGCTAACCAAGTAAGAGTCAATGGCTAACCAAGTAAGAGTCAATGGCTAACCAAGTAAGAGACAATGCTAGGCACCAATCATGAACACTTGTGCCAAGCCCTAGCCTAGCAGCCGAGTCTAGCCTCTAGTGGCATAGTTTGTCCCTTAGTTAGCTGAGGCCAGCCCCTCAGCCCAATGCACAAACCCAATTTAGGTTGGGTCTGATAGGCACGAGCCCGTGGGCTCATGTCATGCCAAAGCATGACTCATTTCATGCCCTTGAGGCACCGGGCATGCAAGTTTAGCAAGGCAATATGGCTCAACCAGACACATAAAAATGCCCAGTGAACAGATAGGCCATGCCAGGCTCCTTATATTTGTAGTTGGATAATGCCAAGAAGGTTTTTGAAATATCTTTCACAAATCATGCAAATTCATGACTTGTTAGGTTTTTCAATCCTAGTTAGGTTTTCATGTGAACAAACAAGAGATCATCAACAAGTAGAAATTTAACATTTATATCAATCACTTAATAATGAAGATGTTAAGATATTTATATAGATTAATTTTTTACTAATTAAGAAGATGATTTTAGAAAATTCTAGTTCTATAATCTTATAATATGACAATCAAGTTGCAACTCATATTACTTTCAATCTAACTTTTCATTAGTGAACAAAGCATATTAAAATAGATTCTTGTTGTTAGAAAGAAAAGTCAAGACCCAATTATTAAAACACATGTTCACACCAAAAATTAAATTATTATGTCACGTGTTCACTTTACAAGTTATTGGTTTGCTTCCCTTTTATTTAAACTAGGTGCACAAGATATTCATGCATCAAATTAAAAGTAATAAAGTAGAATACCTTGTTTCATATTTTAATTGTCACATTTTTTTTTACATTCATACCAATGATAGCAGTAGCAAAATATTCATATTTATAACATACATGAATGATCTACCATTTGTTGTTTGTATTGCATATTCATAATTGATTGATGATGCATCTGTTTTCACTCAATCAAAATTTAACAAAGACACCTTTGATTGCAATCAAATTGGTTGTTAAATTATTACATCTAAGTTATAGACAACTTATTTAGTATAATTGTCAATTGAATCTCAATGTAGCAGAGAATTGACAAGTTTTCTGAATTTTTACCATGCAGATTCTTAGTGCCTTGCACACTAGGAATCTAGGCTTTTTTACATACACTAAGATATTATGATCGTATCCACAAAGAAAATGATGATGGTGGTGTGAAAAAAATATATATAAAAACTAGCCATTTTAACATCTAAGTCATCAGATACAGCATTGATATACATCACACTCAATTTTACTTGTTACTAGACCAATTATTACACTAGAAAGATTCGTTTCACAACAAAACTAATAATAATTTAATCATTAATTTGACTAAATCAAAATATTCATCACAACCATAGCATCTAGCTTATATTTTGAGGGTAGATGCCTACAAACATAATCATTTAAAGTAGGAAAAAGTTCCATGACATACCATCAACCAGACCCTTATTTGGGGATGCAAAGGCACTAGGTGGGAGTTGTTGAAATTCAACACCGAGTGGTGGACCATCCTCCCTATAATAGCTGCCCAATTGCCTCTTGACAGCAGTAATAACATCATTTTCAAGACCAGTCTTCACTTTCAAATATCCTGATGGCTTGTAGTTAATACTATTTAAACCTTTTGAAAATTGGGGAATGACATTTTCATCTTGTTTGAAGAACCTGCAACCTTGAATGGCACGTGAACTCTTAGTTTTAGAAGTAAACTTATCTGTCAGGGCAGACTCGCTTTCTGAAGATGTATCATCAGATGACAGATGAACATTTCCATAATCACCATGTTTGGTGCTACCACAAGAATCTTGTGGGGGAACACTTGCGTGATCCTGAATAACAGTACTGGACTGATCTTGTCGGCCACTAGAAATTGATTCTGTTCTAAGTCTTCTGTCTTTAGTCCTTCTATGGCAAAACCAACTGGTTATTTGCTTTTTCGTCAACCCTATCAGCTCTGCAAGTTCAACTTTAATTTCCTCCGTGGGATTTCTGTGCTCTGAAAAAATTCCCACATTTAGCTTCAAAGAATATTATCACAAATCTTAAGTCTTGTTTGGTTGGTTCAAGTGGAGGAGGCAAGTTGCCATCCCAACAGATTCATCAACTTCCTTGAATTGGTGGGTTTGATTCCCTCTATTTGTACCTTCCAAAAAAAAAACTCCCCAACACCCCATCCTTAAAAAAAAGTTCTCCAAACCCCTCAAGGGAAGTTCGACTTCACAAACAATTTTAGAGAATTTACCTTTTTTTCTTGAAAAATATAATGAATCATTGTGAATATTATCATTGCTTCGAATTTACATACAACCAACCAAATAATTGTTAAGTGAAACAAATACATAACCTTGATTTTTTGTAGAGCATCAATAAGTACACTCCTCAAAAGTTGGGTTGAGTACACCAAACAAGGCCTTACATGCCTAATAACATGTATCATGAAACAGACCATTGTTATTGAAAAAGTACCATGATAAGCATTCTCTAGAGCAGTGACTTGGGTACGTGTCTTGAATGTTCTTTTGTTGATCTTCTCAGAAGAACCAACAATCTCTTCAGAAAGCATTTTATATGAATCTGAACATTTACTCCAAAACAGGATTAAAAAATATGTGAGTATGGTCAAAAAAAGAGCGCCAGGTGATGAAAATGGAGTTGCGATAATTTCAGGAATCTGAAAACATAGTGACAGTATTGAACAATGTTTTGAGAATTCTCAGTTATGGTAGAGGTACCCCTGAGAATTAAGAAAACTTGAATTAGTAATTTGGCCTGGTCAAACAACACCTCCAGACAAAGACAGCACACAACAAATAAGAAAAAATTATCACAAAGAGGAATATTAAACCAATCAGCGAGAGAAAGCCTGTGCATAAAAACACTCCATGAATTAGCACTTCTAACATGAAACTTACAAATCTCCTAAAATCACTAAAACATGCCAACTAATATCACATCAACACTATAATTATTCCAATATTTCTTTCACGGATTCAATTTAAATTTCAACAATAAAGCATCATTAAAATCAGATTTCGAACATCTAAGGATGAACGATCCCAGAAAGATCTCTAACTCAACTCGGCAATGCATGAAGCAACGAAAAAATAGTGTATAAATAAAACGAATAAAAGTAACCAATTCATCCCTAGTAATAACCTGCATACATCAGACTATGGCATTTACCCGCAGCATCCTAGTCCTCAAAGTCTAATCCTAAAAGCTTTAATTACCTTTTAGAAGGCAGATGATATTAAATAAAGACTTTGACTGCTCCACAGAAACGAATCACTGTTGTAAGCTAGAAACGGCTATGACCATTCTGTTCTGTCTATGCAAAACACAGCCTATGCACAAGCAAGCGCATAAATCATCCAATTCCTGAGGAAGATCATGTTTTCCTTGCTGAAAACCCGGTTCTTTAGTCTCATGAATTATGTGGTCTCGTGAATTATGTGGTATCATGAATTATGTGGTCTCGTGAATTATGTGGTCTCATGAATTATGTGGTGTCATAGGTTTCTTACTTGTCTTGTTGCAAGCACGAGAAACTTGCCAGACGCATGTTCCTCAATTTTCACTTTTTGCAAGCACGAGAAACACAGTAGTTTTAGTAAATGAACTTAGAAGATTTTATAATGATCAACATTATTATTCCCAAAACTAGCGTCCCTATCATTGGTGTCTTTAGCTATTATAATATTGAAGGCATTATAAATTTAAAGACAAGTAAAAAATAATAATTACATGAGTGCATCAAAAGTAAAAATGATTAAGCAACAAGTTAAATTCAATATTACCACGAACTTGAATTTGGATAAGCAACAAGTTATAAATGCTCATAATTTCTAAAAAAATGAAACATATAATACTTTTTAAAAATGATTAAGTATGTGAAAATGATATTTTGTTTTCGAATTGGGATAACACATTAATGATATTTTGTATACAGCACGAGAAACACAGCTGACCTCATCAAATTCGGTTCGTCATCGCATGCACTAAAACTCAATTCATTTACTAAAAATAGATGTGTCCCAAGAATTGTATTCATGAATCATGCCAAATTTTAATTCTTAAAAAAGAATTATGGTTGAGTTTTGTGCATCAAATCGAAAATAATTTATGTTTAGTATCCAAAGAATAATGGATTTACGTTTTTAGCTAACTAAAATAGGTACTCAAAATATAATAAAATATTATATTATCTATTTTAACTATTTTTTTAAGATAACTCCAACAATACTACCTATTTTAGCTATCCACTTCACCTAACTTTAACTAAATTTCAAAAATAAAATCTAAAATACAATATAAATTATCATATCATTACCATATTGATAAAATGCAAAATTTCAAAATTTATACAATAATATTTGTAACAAAAATGATTATACAATGAGGTATTACTTTGTTAATGGTATATTGGTATATATCCAAAATGGATAATTTTTGTCAAAATAATTTCATGTCCAAAATTTTATAATCAAATATTATTACAATATTTGTACTATGATTAATATTGTAAAATTTGTTTGTCTATTAATAAAAAAGAATTATATTTTCTTTCTCATTGTTTTATTTGACATCATTGATAATATTAAACTTGTAACTTAGATATGCAACTCGTATCTATTGATATTATTCGATCTTCCTCTTTCATTTGCTCAGGTTCCAACTTCTTTTTCTCTTATAATAGACATTGCTCCTCATGTGGTAAACGTTATTATTCTTGAAGATAATATTTTTTCATTATTATTACATTTTTCTCATTTGCCACTTTTTTCTCTTTCTGCATCACTACTAAAAGATTAACGAGTTCAATTTTTTTTCATCACTTCCATATTCTTTTCTCTTAGATTTTTTGAGTCTCGCTTTCTCAACTTTCATATCCCAGTAGTCTATTTAAGGATCCATGGGACCCATCATAATTTTAAAAATTTTTGGAGTCTAATGTAGAAGGCAATGAGCTGCCACAAGTATCAATATTATCTGAATTTTGGTACTTAGCTTAAAAATTCTCCATCCATTTTGGTTAATACCTTAATTCATTCTAACAATGTTCAAATAGAAAAAAAAAATTAATTTAGTTCCTTGTACATATTCTTGGCATCAAAAATCTAAAAATATTGAAAAGAAAATTTATTGATAATAATTGTGTAAAAAATTTTTATCTTAAATCTTGTCTTTCTTTGTCAACACACTTTGATTTAGTCTTTCTATTTTGGAAAAGCACCCACAAATTTTATTGGTAGCTAGCTGAATTATTGACTAATAATTCATCAAAGAATTTTGACTATAAATAGGATATGTATTAGGTTTGTATTGCTAGAAGAACTCACAAACCTTTTCCTAATATCTTAGATTTTTGTTCATTTCTTTGCACAACATCTAAATTAATATTAAGTCACATCGAGATTATCATAATATCTTTATCTAAATTAAAATCATCACCCCATTGTTTTTTGAAGGTGAAATCTACTAGAAAAAATATTGGAGAAGATTGACTTATAACCTCATAATATAAATGACTTACATCATTCATAAGATTGATAAAGTATGCACCATAATGGAATGGATCCATGAGATTGGCAATTCATGCTTTGGAAATTTAGATGATTAGGTACTATAATGTAATAAAACAAAAAATTCAAATAAAAAAAAAGGCATTAAATAAAAATGAACAATATTGTATCATATTCATAAATAAGAAAGATTGTTTATGTAGAATAAATATTATGAATTACTGAGTTTTCATCTCGTGTCGTTTGATAAACAATTACGAAACAAGAATATGACATTAAAGAAGAATCAAAAGGATTCCATTTGTGAAAACACAAAACGTTAAAAAAACATGAACATTTGTAAAAAAAGAAGTTGAGTGTTCTGATCCAATAACATTTTATATTGAGCAGAACTACAACATCAAATCAGTCAAATTAGCTCAAAGTAGAATAGCTTTGAAAGAAAAAGCATTGATCACAGTTTCAATCAAAATATGAGCAATAAACTTTTTTTTGATAAATACGAGCAATAATGTTGTAAAATATGAGCAATCACAAGGTATGAATAGTACTATGTAAGAAAAATATATCATATCATTATAATATCAATCAAAACAACTCGAATCCAAAAAAAACTTTTTTTTATTCAAAAAATAATGAAAATATCACGGATTTGTTAAATTCAAACCCTAGAAACAGATTTCCTAAATGGAAACCTCTTTTGTATGATTAATTTATGCGTAGAATAGAATAAACAAAATATATTCTATATTGAAATAACTCCAAAACCAAAAAAAAAAAATTGTTTTCTAAACAAAAATGGTTTGAATTCACGTATTTACTAAATTCTAAGCATAAAAATGAGTTTTCGAAATGAAAAAGTCATTTGTTTGATTAATTCAAGGATATAAATGCATAAACTTGAATTTTTCAGTACCGTTACATGATCCAGAGCCGAAAAAATTAGATTTCGCATTAAATTCATCTTTTCACGCGAAGGTAGCTAGGGTCTAGTGAGGATTATGGAGCGCTGCATGTGGCGAGTGAAATGACGGATATGAGAAATGCATAGGCGGATACCGAGCTTGTTGGAGTTGATTTTTAAGATTTAACTTTTTAAAATAACTAAACGGAAGCAGATGCTGAGCATGTTGGAGATGCTCATACATCAAACCTAAACATAATTAATTTTGGTTTGATACATTAATTTGATTTTAACTATGTCTCTTTTATGGGTTCAAATCTAATGGATATTTTTTAAAATCAAAATTTTTATATTACTTTTATTTTATACATAAATTTAAATATTTATCTATATATCATTATCATCAAATAAATTTTATTTTAATTACTTTTGGTTATTATGTTGTTTAGAATCAAAAAAAAAAATTATAACAAGCTTTTTAAGATTGATTATATGCCTAATATCACTCTTCTCTTTTATTTAAAGTTAAGAATTATAATGCAGGCATACCTTACACAGGTAATTGAATATTTTTAGATGTGTGTGTGTGTGTGTTTATAAAATATCTAAATATAGTAAGTGTGTGTGTAGGGTAGTGTATATATACACTATATATAACTATATATAGATAGTCTTGGCATACCTTTATTTAATTATCTACGTATATAATATATTATGTGTGTAGATATATATATATACCGTATATATTTATATATAGTATGTATGTTTAGTAGATTAACTTAGTATATGTTTGTGTATATACAATACATGTGTGTGTAGTAGATAAACCGTGTCTAATAGATATATCGTATATATACAATATATATATGTGTCTTATTTATATTGTATATAGTATATGTATATGTGTGCATGTCTGTCTATATGTATATGTGTATGTATATACTATGTATTTTTATAATCTAGCACATATATATTATATTATGTATTATATTTAAAAAAATGAAAATAAAAAAAACAATTTAAACAAAATGCTAGTGGCATCGGGCATAGTCAATCCTACAATTTTTTTGCTTGAATTAAATAAAACACGAGTCCAATCGAGATCCATCCGACTTGTGGTCTTTTTTTTGATTTTTAAAAACATGGATGGTGGATCTCTACCTAGTTCAACTTGACATCCTTTTTTTAAAAAAATATGAGTAGTGGATTATTTTAAAGATGACATGGTTGATCATGAATAAAATAATATTGATGTATTTCAATGTACTTAACATAGTTATTTTTGGGTTTTGTACATAAATACATAAAAAAATTTTTTGTTAATTACAAAAAGTAATTAAAATTTGGATACTTAAACTAATTTTCCCAAAAAAAAAAAACTAGCGAAAATTTTTCACTACAAGAAAATGTTCATTTAGCTAGTAAATTTTAGCAGGATTAATCCCTAGCTAAATTGCGATGGATTAACTAGTGAATAGTAAGTGATTTATGATTTTTCATTATAATAAAAATTTACAACGGATTAGCGAAGAAATATTTTTCATAAATTCCGCTCAAAAAATGCGGGGAATTTAGCAATAGATTAGCTATTGAATAACGACGAAATATTTTCGTAAATTCTACTCAAGAAAGCGAGGAATTTAGCAACGAATTAGCTACGGATTAACGATGGAATATTTTCGTAAAATTCTGCTCAATAAAAGTAGAGAATTTAGCAACGGATTAGCGGCAGAATATTTTCATAAAATCCTGCTCAAGAAAAGTAGGGCATATAGCAACGGATCAGCGACTGAATTTCTCTAGCTAACAAAATCACGAATATAGCGATAAAATTTTCCTAACTAATTTTATCCAGTACATATCAACAGATTTCAGCAACATAATTCCATGGTTAATTACATATAGAACATGGTGATAGATTTTAGCGAAAAAATTTTTATAGCTAATTATTTCCCAAATATAGCGATGAATTTAACAATGGAATTTTCCTAGCTAATTATATACTGAATATAATGATAGATTTTAGCGATAAAACTTCCCTAGCCAATTACATCATGAATATAGTAACAAATTTTAGCTACGGAACTTCCCTGGCTAATTAAATTCGGAATATATCGACGGATTTAGCGACGAAACTTCCCTAGCTAATTAAATCCGGAATATATCAACGGATTCAGTGACAGAACTTTGGAATTCCCCTAGCCAATATTTTATTATTTAATTTTTTTTAATTTATTATAAGTTTTAATATTTTATTTAATTTTATTTATTAAATGTATATTAATGGTCTTTAGATGACGATCCTTGAAAGATACATTATCCTCATAAAATTATAAAAAAAATGATATTATAAATAAATAATTTAAAAAATATAAAAATACAAAAAAAATAATATTAATAATGATTAAAATAACTATTTTTATGATGTATTAATTTTAAAAAAATATATACAAAAAAAATTTCTAAAATTTTTAATATAAAAACTTAAAAATTTGTATTAAAGTAATATTAAATAATTAATTCAATAAGTTTATTAATTTTTTTTGATATTTTAAAAATTAAATTAACATACATTAAAATTTCTACTAATATAAATATAAAATAATTAATTGTATTATAAAATAGAAAATATTTTCAAAAAAAATTTAATTGACGAATAAACTAGTAAATATTAATATTATTATAAGTATAAAAAAATTTAATGATTATAACAAACTTTTAAAAAAATAATTAATACAAAATTTGAAATTTTAAAAATATAAATTTTTTCAATAAAGTTAAAAGAAAATAAATAAATATTTATAAATAAATAAATAGATGTTTACTCCTACTAAAATTATAAGAATTAAATAATTGAGTAATATTTGTACTATTAGCTTTTAACATTAAGTTGTTATTAAAATAATAAATATATCTTTTTTTTAATTTTCTTATCACTTTAAGTAAATTTTTGAATTTTAAAAATTATTAATCATATCAAATAATATGAAATTTTATGTTTTTAAAATTATTTTATATTATCTTCATAAAAATTAACATGAATTCTTAAAAATTTATTACCATAAAATTTAAATTTTTATATATTTGTTAGCATTAAAAGTATTTTATAACTATTTGGTGAGTGGCTATAAGACAAATCATATTTTCATGTATGTCTTATTATATTCAATTTGTGAATTTTGTACCTATTTGATATTTTTTTTATAAGGCTAAACATATATTTTTTAAATTGTTTATATATTTATTGTTTAATTAATATTATAATAAAAAATTATAAGGTGTTTATTTTTCATGTGTACCTTGCTACATGCACATTAATTTTGTTGAAAAAATTTTGATAGTAAATAAAATTAATGAGTCGTTTTGTATTATATATATATATATATATATTGTTTAATTAATGTTTTAATAATTAAAAATATAAATATTTTGCTAATTTATACATTATGTCGAGACGCGATAATCTCTAATAAGTGAAGCGAAGTCCTTCGCATTCCGCCATCTATCTCTCGACATCGACGCATCAAAATTTAATCGAGGTTTAAGTTTTAATTTGTTATTAATTTCAAGTATGTTTTATATATTTATTCTTCATCGATTACCTTGGATTGCTTAGTTGAAGATTAAACATTTTGATTCGGTTATTTTTTGTTTCCGAAATTCTTCTTTAATTACCATGGTATGCTTGGATTGCATATATTAACTAATTCGTATACATACTTCATGCATTTGTGATATAATACGTTGTCATTGTGTGGATGTGGATGGTGAACAATATACAAAAACAATATATAAACAATATACATACTTAGGTATGCCGATTTGATATCTACATAACTAGTATACATTTATACATCAATATAAACAGTATACATACTTAGGTATGTATACTGTTTTATATTTATACATCTATATAACTATTTATACATCAATATAAACAGTATACATACTATTTTATACATAACTATTTATACATTTATATTTATACATCAATATAAATAGTATACATAACTAGTATACATTTATACATTTATACATCAATATGCATGTGTATTTATACACTTAGTTATATACATATACTTATGTATGCCGACATAACTATATATAAACAGTATATAAAAATAGTATGCATAAACATAAGTGTATTTTACATAAATGTATTTAAAGATAACCATACATCAATATGCATGTGTTATATAATTTGATATAAGTGTATTTTACTATATATATATAACTAAAAAAATAGTATACATAAACATAATTATAAATAAATATAACAACTATATTTAATATACATACATACATATATATAACTATATATACATACATATATATAACTATATATATATATATATATGTATTTAACAATATGAAAAATAAACTTATTACTACATATAAATGTATTTATCGACATTAATATACATAACTATATATAAATAATATACATAAATAGTATAAGGTATGCCGACTTGATATCTATATCAATATATATGACTATATATAAATAGTATACATAAACAATATATATAAATAGTATACATAAACAATATATATAAACATAAGTGTATTTTATATAAGTGTATTTAAACATATCTATACATCAATATGTATGTGATATAATTTGAATTTCTTATATAAGTATATTTTATTATAACTATAACTATTAAAATAGTAAACATAAACATAACTATATATAAATATAACAATGTTATTTAATAAACATACATACATACATATATATATATATATATATATATAACTATATATAAATGTATTTAACAATATGCATATCAACATATTACTATATATAAATGTATTTATCTACATTATTATACATAACTATATATAAACAGTATACATAAACAATATACATAAATAGTATAAAGTATGCCGACTTGATATCCACATAATATATATAACTATATATAAACAGTATACATAAACATAAGTGTATTTTATATAAGTATATTTAAATATATCTATACATCAATATGCATGTGTGATATAATTCGAATTTATTATATAAGTGTATTTTACTATATCTATAACTATAAAAACAGTATACACAAACATAACTATATATAAATATAACAATATATATTTAATATACATACACACACACACACACACACACACACACACACACACACACACACACACACACACATGTATTTAACAATATGTATATCAACATATTACTATATATAAATGCATTTATCTACATTAATATAAATAACTATATATAAACATTAAACATAAACAATATAAGGTATGCCAACTTGATATCTACGTCAATATATATAACTATATATAAACAGTCTACATAAACAGTTTACATAAACATAAGTGTATTTTATATAAGTGTATTTAAACATAACTATACATCAATATGCATGTGTGATATAATTTGAATTTCTTATATAAGTGTATTTTACTATATCCATAACTATAAAAAAATATACATAAACAAAACTATATATAAATATAACAACGTATATTTAATACACACACACACACACATACACACACACACACACACACACATAACTATATATAAATGTATTTAACAATATGTATATCAACATATTACTATATATAAATGTATTTATCCATATTAATATACATAATTATATATAAACAGTATACATAAACAGTATATGGTATGCCGATTTGATATCACATCAATATACATAATTATATACATAAACATAAGTGTATTTTATATAAGCATATCTAAATATAACTATACATCAATATGCATGTGTGATATAATTCGAATTTATTATATAAATGTATTTTCCTATATGTATAACTATAAAACAGTATACATAAACATAACTATATATAAATATAACAACATTTATTTAATACACACACACACACACACACACACACACACACACACACACACACACACACACATATATATATATGTATTTAACAATATGTATATCAACATATTACTATATATAAATGTATTTATCTACATCAATACATATACATAGTCATATGTCTAAATATATATAATTACATGAAAAACTATATATAACTACATCTACAACATGTATAACATGCTTCAGAAACTTAATATCTATCCATATCAGTCATCTCATTCATACATGTTTTTTTTGGATATTGTATAAATCTTTATTAATTTCCCATATATTTTAGAAACTTAAATTTAATTAGTTTAATATTAAATATTTTTTTATTGTATTTTTATATGTTTTTATATATCATCATGATTTAATATGTTTAGGGTTTGTATTTTAGTTTCACTTAATATCATTTAACTAAAAATGATTTCTAATAAAATGTTCAATTATTAAAATTCATTTTGTAATTTTCAAAATAAATAACAATATGTTTGTGTAATAAATAATATAAAAAATTTATAAAATGTATATGTGATGATTTACAAAGATAGAACTTTAAAAATAAAATTTATTAATAAAATAAAATGTGCAGCTCATAATATTCAATATGTTATATTTATTATAAATAAACAATGTTTGAAAAGTATCTATTAATTACAAAAAAAAACATTGTAATGTATTAAATTTTAAAAAAAAATTAAAAACAATTATTTAAAAAAATAAATTTATATTTTTATATGGTCATTTATATATTTTGAAAAAAAAAATAATTACTTGTATAAAAATTTACTCTTGTATTTATATACTAATCTATTTTGTTTGAACATAATTATAGAAATAATTGATTTTTTACAAAATATTAAAGGCATGTATTTATATGCACTATATTATATTTGTTTGAATTTTAAAGTTTCTAAAAATTTATTAATAACAATAAATAATAGGTAGAAATGTATCATAGACATTAATATTTTAATAAAAAAAGTATATAAACAAACAAAAACAATATTATATATTTATAAACTATATTTTCATTTATTTGTAATAAAAAAAAAGTAAATGAAGAGATATTTGTAAATTATTTTTGTAAAACCAAAATAATTTACAAATATGTCTTTATTTATTTATATGAGTATAATGATATTTATTTTAATATAAATATTAAAAAAACAACTATTTGAATATAATAGAAGCTCATATATTTAATTCATAATTTCATTTTATGCATTAATATACTTCACACATGTGCGAGCGCACACACACACACACACACACACACACACGCATGCATGCATACACACACACACACGCACGCACGCACGCATGCATACACACACACACACACAAATATTTGTTTTAAATATAAAGAATTTGTAATATTTATAAATTGTGTACAATATTTAATATTTTATTTTAATTAAATTTACAATATCAAAAAATTTTAAGTACATTCACACATACGCACACACATGCACACACACATATATAATAGTTTCATGTGTAACTTTAAAAATACATTAAGTATATAGGTATATCTGTGTGTTTGTGTGGGTGTACAGTAGCATATGCATGTATACAAGTATATACACACTACTTTGAAAATGTAGATACATGTGTGAATATATACAAAAGTACAAAAATGTGTATGCTGATATATAATACATAGTAATGTATATGGATGTATAAATGTGTGTGTGTGTGTAGGGCAGTGTATATGCGCATATATATTTATGCATATATATGTATATATAAATATTAATTTTGAGAAGAAAAATACTTGAGCACATAAATGTCAACATGTTCCACAAATTTATGAGAGTATGAGCAAAAAGTGACATCATTGCAAGATACAACTAATCTCCCATCTATAATACTTTGCCTCAAATTTTGATCAGAGTAATACTTGCACTGATAAAGGGTCATTCAATACTGAATAACATGGTGTTACATTTTCATTCAATACTATAAATTGGTCAAATAAAAAAAGCTATCTAATATCTTTTTTAACAACTATTGTATCTTCTTTTTCTAGTCTTGATAAGCTATTTTCAATTTTGATTATATGTATATTTATTATCTAATATCTTTAGTTCACACTATTGTAATAGTAAAATCTATCAAATCAATCTAGGTCCGACATCTTACTTTTCTATGAGATATTTGATTATTGAATATTTAGTATATATTATGACTTTGGTTCCCACTAAATATGATATTAATTTTCCAAAAGAAAAGATTGGCGATACAAGTTATTTCTCTATAGTTGTGTAATTCAATTGGGCATTTTAAAGTGTGTTGTTATCATAGTATATGATAACTATGTATCATATACTATGTATAACAATATAAAACTCTTCATAATTATATTTAATTATATTTGTAACTATGTAAAATATTTTATTAACTATATTAATAACTATATATAACTATTTTGTTAACTAAATGATATTTTATAACTATATGAGTAATTATATATAACTATATTTTTAACAAAATATATCATATGTATAATAATATATAACTATATATAATTGTATTTTACTATATAATATAACTATAAAATATTATATATATCTATATCTTTAACTACATACATATTTATAACTATATGTGTATAATTATATATAAATATTTGTATCTATGTATACATATATGTATTCATATAATTAAATCTATATATTTATTTATAACTTTGTATATATTTATGTATAACTACTTATAACTACTTGTATGAATATATCTATATATAATTATATGTTTAACTATATATAACTCTATTTTTAATTATATATATTATAGGTATAAGAACATATAAAGGTTGACCTCCCTCTCTGGTGACCATTTCTTGAGGTCTATTGATTATCTTTCTTTCTCTCATCAGATCTCTTTACGGTCATATGACAAAGGGATTGAGATTTAGTGGAAGAAATGGGGTTTACGCTCACAAAGCTGTTAAGCAGTAGAGGTGTCAAACGGGCCGGCCCGGCACGGCACGGCCCGTTTTTTTCCAGCACGATTGTGCTACCGTGCCGTGCCGTGCCAGGCACGGCACGGTTTGAATATAGGCGGGCACGGCCTGGCCATACAGGCCAGGCACCAGCCGCCAGGGCATACCGGCATAGCCGCATGCCTGCATAGGCTGACTGGCTGAGGCTGAGCCGTTGAGGGTGAGAGAGAGGCATGGCCGGGCAGGCGGGCGCGGGACCGGGAAGGGACGGGTCACGATATGGCCGTATGGGAGGGGAGGGGAGGCCATGCAGAAATCCTATTCTCTGAATTCAAAAATTAGAATATTGTATTTTTTTTAATTTATATATTATAAATTATATTTCTTAATTTTAAGTTAAGTGTAGTGTCATAGTGACTGTAGTCTACTCTATACACTATGTAGTGTAGAGTATTAATTATTAGATATAATTTTTTTTAAAAATGATAAAAATTTAAATTTAAAAAAAAACAAATTTTTGAAAATTATTTTTTTTATCAAATTCAACTAAGTATAGCTTTATTTATATTTATAATTTATTAATTATAAATTAAAGTTATTAATTTTTAAAATAAAATTTAAATTATAAAAAAATTAAATCTATACATAATGTTAGGAAAAATTAAATTAAAAAAAAAATTAAACTACAGAAATGAAAAATTACCAATCATGCATTTGAAACCGATGGTCTGGACAAAACAAGTATAAGTTTCAACACAAGCACAACGTACAGACAAAGCGTATAAATACAATGAATAAAAACAACATCGAAAAAAAATAACAGATCAGCATTAATCGTCAAGCGGCATATCATGAGAATCATCAGCCGCAACATCAAGATCAGTATCATATGGATCATCATCATTGGCAATCAGCTCCTCCGCCATCGTAGTGGATGTGGATGCGACTATAGTGTCTGTCCCAGTCCCAGCTTCAGCACGATCATGGTGATTCCTCCCAATCCTTCAAACATGCCAAAGCCTCAACCATATCTGGACGTAATCTCGATCTCCTATCCGAAATCACGTTCACTACAACAGAAAAAGTAGACTCCGATGCTACGCTCGATACCGGAGGAGTCAGTAGATCCTGTGCCATCATAGATAGCACGGGATAGGTGGACTCATATGATTTCCACCACTGTAATAAATCAAGATTCTTATTATCGGAATGTGATAGGATTGAGCAGTAATCGGTATCTAAGTACCGAGACAGCTCACTCCTATGTGATGGTCCACCCCTACGTTTCCCCCTCGCTAGGTTAATGGAATAATCGTCATCTCCGAATAAGGTATCAATGTCTGTAATCACGGTCTCACCACCACCACCACCATACCTAGTATCGTAGTATGTGAACAGGTCTGTCAACTTCTCGTAAATGAACCCTTCAGGTGGCTCTTCCAGGTTAATGCACGAGGAAATGAAAGTCAGGGTGTTTTCAACCCCTTCCACCTTAGCCCTAGGGTCTATGCATGCAGCGAGGCAATAAAGAGATGGAATGGTGGACCAGTACTTCAAGTACTTGGTCTCCATCTCTGCAACCATATGGCTAAGCGTCGGGTCAGCTCGATACTTCCTAAACATGCTACTAATGTTGCATATGCACCAGAGTGCAATGCATGTGGTGGGCGTATAAACCGACGAACACATGTTCGTCGTGTCATAAAATATTTTCAGGAATTTCATAAATGAAATTCCTGAAGCCCAGTCAGTGTCGTCAATAATAAGTTCGTCACTCTTACTATTGACGTAGTCGGATATCACGTGTTCGTATCCAACACATGATTCCAGTATTAGGTACGTGTAATTCCAACGATGTCTCACATCCGATTGAAATTTCTTCTTCTTAAGATTCACAGACAAACAGAGATTACCAAACTCTTGTAGTCTGCGAGGAGTGCGAATATACTTGAGTGCATTGCGTATATTTTCCAACGCGGGGGAACACACCTTAATACCCGCTTGAACTATCAGGTTAATCACGTGACACATGCATCTGACATGAAAGATCTCTCCTAATGGTGCGTCTCTAATATTCCTAACAAACATATTGATCGCTACTCCATTATTAGCAGCATTATCGAAAGTAACACTAAAAATTTTATTTTGAATTTTATATTCCCTAAAGATTTTCATCATACACTCAAAAATGGCCGGACCATCATGAGGATGAAGAATCTCAGTGAATCCTAATATTTTTTTATTGATTGTCCAGTTAGAATCTACATAGTGACTCGTGAGACATGCATAAGAAGAATCATCGTGACATGTCCATATATCGGACGTCACGGACACCACTCCACTATATGCCATAAATTTCTTAATTATTTTTTGATTTTCTAACTTATATATCTTTAGTATGTCACTCCTAGATGTGGACCTAGGAATTAGAGCTGGGAAATGGGCTAGCCCAGCCCATTCGGGCTGGCCCATTCAGGCCGTGGGCCAAAATGGGTCGGGCCACTTCAGCCCATTTTTATTCGGGCCAGCAATTAGCAAACCCAGCCCGGCCCTACATGGGTTGTGGGCCAAAACGGGCCAAATAGGCTAAAAGCCTAAAATAGGCGAAAACTGAATGCGGTCATATTTTTATGTAAAAACTCATTCTCATCAACATGGCAAGGCTAAAGCAAGCTAAAAAACTGCATACTCTTCAATTACACATAAAGCATATTTTAATATATATATATATATAGCAACCAAATTGCATGCAGTCATATTCAACAAAGTTAACAAACTAACTAATAAACAGTAGAACAACTAAATAATATCTATAAAAATACAAATCCAAATTTTCAAATAAAATCCATATTCCCCTAATCTTCATCATCATCACCTCCAACAGCAACATTTGAGTCCACATTAGAAAGATGTACATCATCAATGTCGGTTGAGTCATCATCATCATCTAAAAATAAAACAAACATAAGTTAATAAATAATAAGTAATTGCATAAAGGAAATACTTATTATGAATCCTCAATAAAAAATTTAAACTTACCAACAAAACCAAGTAACCAATTACGGGTGCATATGATTTGTTCAGCTCGGTGATTCTTCAACAATCAGCAGAGCAGATTCAAGTTTCTTTGACGGCCGACGAGATTCTTAGATGATCGACGGTTGGCGAGAGAGATCGGTGAGAAAAAATGAAAATTTGAGAGAGATAGGGCTGAGGGCGTAGCGCCGTAGACGAAAAGGGGAAGAACAGAACAGAAGAAATGATTTAGGGTTTGTATAATTTTATCTAAATATTCTATTTATATGATAGAAAAAATAATGATATAAAAAAAAACGGGCCAGGTGGGCTAGCCCGGCCTGAACCCGATTGGCCTGCGGGCCTATTTGCACCGGGCCAAGCAGCCCGAATTTTATTTGGGCCTTTATTTTTTGAGCCCGGCCCTTTAAAATTTCGGGCCAGCCCACTCTGACCCATCGGGCTCGACCCATATTCCCACCTCTACTAGGAATCCTACGATAGGAAGGCTGAAAATAAGTCTGCATGATGCGCACTACCCTCGGATCTTCCGAAAATCTGATCGGAAGACCCATCAATGTGATGAGCCTGGCCATGCCGTCCCTACCCAACTCGCTGGAGTATACGAAGGGAGTAAACTTTGAGACTGAACTCGATCCAGTCTCAAAAAATATAGTGCCAAGTTGGGTTTGCCTAGGATCTAAGGGTCCATGTTTTTTGGTGCATAATTCAGCATGCCTCTTAAGGTGCCCAGTCCCACATGTACTCTTGCATGTTAAAAGTCTCATTCAATATTTGTACCGTGCCATTTCAAGTTCTTCACCCCTAACATTTACTTGTGTTATGATTTTAAAATGATTCCAAAGTACAGAAGTCCTCCTAGTTTTTTGTTTTTTAGAACTTTGGGTTGAGACGACTGGAGAAACCAAAGTTTCAGCAGCCGCAGACGTCTGTGTAACACTAACATTTTCATTTTCCAAATTAAAATACGTGTCAGGTGGATTTGTCATTTTTTATGTTTTTTTTCCTATGTTTTTCTAGAGAGAGAAGCTTTAGAGAGAGAAAGTAAATAAAAACATAAAATAAATTACCCGGTAAAAGCAATGAGGTCAGTCACGTGCAAGGTGCACCACAGGAAGCTCTGATGTTCAAAACTCAAGTAGAGTTTCACGAAAATCCAAGCCAAAATCAAAATCTCGAGGCCCGAGAGAGAGATGCATGGTTTATGTGAGAGAGAGAAAGTTTTGAGAGGAGATATGTTTTTGAAAAACATAAATGTAACAGGGAGGGGGGTAGAATTTATAGGCTAAAGAAAGTAATTTTTTATAAAAAAAATATTTTTATTATTTTTTTGATTTTTTTGAATATTTTTAAGGGGCAGAATCATGAGGACCGTCGGATTCTGCCCCCTAGCCGTTGGAGGCGAATCCAATGGCTGAAAATCTGTGATGTTTGAAATTTTTTTTTTGGCCGTTGGGATTGGCCGGGTCTAAGGCCGTCAGGTATCGGCAGTCGGGACCGCGGGTCGGGTCCAATCAGACCCGACCCGTGGTCTTTTTACCGGGGGGGGGGGCAGGGGACGGCCGGACGGGTCACGCCGCCGCCACGCGTGCCTGCGTGAACCGGCACGGGACGAACCGTGCCGGCGTGCCGTACCAAGGCACGGCACGGCACGGGCTGTTCCTAACCTGGGCACGGCACGGGCCCGGGCACGGTTTAAAAACATGCCGGGCCGGCCCGGCACGTTTGACACCTCTATTAAGCAGGCTGTTTGCAAACAATGAAATGAGGATGTTGATGTTAGGTCTTGATGCTGGCGGAAAGACAACCATTCTGTATAAGTTGAAGCTTGGTAAAATTGTCACCATAATTCCTACTATTGTCTTCAATGTAGAGACTGTTAAATATAAAAACATCAATTTCACTGTGTGAGATGTTGGGGGTCAAGACAAGATTCGCATTTCTAGAGAAATTACTTACAAAATACCCAAGGTCTCATATTTGTGGTGGACAACAATGACAGAGATCGAGTAGTTGAAGCCAGAGATGAGTTGCATAGGATACTAACTGAGGAAAAGTTTGAGATGCAGTTTTTCTGGTGTTTGCCAATAAACAAGATCATCCCAATGTGATGAATGTAGCTGAAATTACTGGCAAACTAGGACTTCACTCACTTCTCCAACGTCATTGGCACTTTCAAAGCACATGTGCTACCTATGGCGAGGGCCTCTACGATAGTCTTGATTGACTTTTCAATTACATTGCCAGCAAATCATAAACAATTTTAGCAGGATGAGGTAAACTTTGTTAACATATCTGGATGTGGATCTAATCTTTGCCTATTTTGCTTGAGTTTTGTTATGTTATGTGTATGACATCATCTATTTCTAGGGGGATTCAAATTGTATTTATATTTATATATTGCACACCTGAAATACAAGATCGCATTTACTTTGTTCTAATCTATTGTAAGCCGAACTTGTTTATTTTCTGTTTTGTGACTTATTACCATTGAATCTCAAAGGTATAAAAATATATAACTATAAATAATTGTCTTTGACTATATGTATAACTATAAAATATTATTATACATATCTATATTTAAAAATATAATCAACATATATTTAATATACATTTTTATATATTAGTATATAAAAATGTATTTTACCATATATATACCCATAGATAACTATATGTATACATATATAAAATTATATAAAAAAATATATATACCTACATGTATAAATATAAATATAAATAAATATATGTGTAGCTATATGTATAATCATATGTAACTATATTTATAATTACATGTATAATAACATACAACATTATATTTAACTATATGTGTATAACTATATATAAATATTTTTATAACTATATAACACTTTATAATTTAAATATAACTATATATGTAACTAGGTATATGTATATGTAAATCTATATCTATATTTATAACTATATATATATATATATATGTATAACTATTTGTATGAATATATTTATATATAAATATATGTTTAACAATATAAAAATATTTATAGCTATATATACTATATGTATAATAACATATTGTTATAAATAATTGTATCTTATTATATGTATTACTATAAAAGCTTTATACATAACTATATTTAAATATATAATATACAACTTATATTTAATATACATTTGTATATATTAGTATTCAAAAATATATTTTACTATATCTATACCTATACATAACTATATGTATAGATATATAAAATTATATAAATAAATAAATATACCTACATGTTTTAAATATAAGTTTAACTATACATGTAACTATATGTATAACAACATGTAACTATATTTATAATTACTTGTATAACAAAATACAACATTATGTTTAATTATATGTGTATAACTATATATAAATATTTGTAAAACTAAATAAAACTTTATATAATTAAATATAACTATATTTTTAACTATTTATACATATATGTATACATATATGTATACATATATGTAAGTCTGTATATTTGTTTATAACATTGTATATATTTATGTATAACTAAATATAACTAATCGTAATATATATATCTATATATATATATATATATATATATATATAAATAACTAAATGTTTAACGATATATAAATAAATTTTTATAACTATATATATTATATGTATAATAACATATAACTATAAATAATTCTATCTTACTATATATATAACTATACAAACTTTATACATAACTATATTTAAATATAAATTAACAACATATATTTAATATACATTTTTATATATTAGTTTAAAAAATGTATTTTAGTATATCCATACCTATACATAACTATATGTATAAATATATGAAATTATATGAATACACACGTGCACACACACACACACACATAAATATATGTTTGACTATACGTGTAACTATATGTATAACACATGTAACTATATGTGTATATTAAACATACAACATAATGTTTAATATATAAAAAACATTTATTTTTAATTATGTGTATAAATAAATATTTATTTTTAACTATATGTGTATAAAAACATACAACATAATGTTTAACTATATGTGTATGACTATATATAAATATTTGTATAACTATAAAAAACTTTATATAAATAAATATAACTTTATATTTAATTATGTATACATATATCTATACATATATGTAAATCTACATAATTATTTATAACTTTGTATACATTTATTTATTTTTACTTATAACTACTTGTATGCATATATCTATATATAATTATATGTTTAACTAAATGTAACTAGTTATAACATATGATTATATATGAGATAATACTAATTTGTTGCACTAACTTGAAATTAAATGGAAAAAGATATAATATCAACAATATGTAAGCACAAGCATGAGAGTGTCTATTGATCAGGCTCATATATGGTATAATACAAATAAGGGTCGTACTCTTACCTAATCCCAGCCATTGGGCCTCAGGCTCAAATATCAACTTATGTATAACAAAATATGTAATATTTGATAGGTTTGTACTGAAGAAATTTTATTTTCTTTTATATAATTTTTCATTCCAACACTGCACTCTCTATGTGTCTCTCTCTCCCTCTCTAATTCTTTCTGTCACTCTCTTCCTCTTTTTCTTTATATGTCACTCTCTCTTGTTATTTTTTTTCTCGCTTTCCTTTCTTGCTTGTTCTCTCTCTCTCTTTCTCTCACTCCCTCTCTCTCCCTTTCACCATTTCTCTCCCCTCTCACTCCCTCCTATCTTCCTAACCCCCTCTCTCTCCCTCCAATCTTCCTATCCCCCCTCTCTCCCTCCTATCTTCCTAACCCCCTCTCTCTCCCTCCAATCTTCCTATCCCCCCTCTCTCCCTTCTCTCTCCCTTCTCTCCCCCCAATCTACCCATTTCTCTGCCTCTCTCTCTCTTTCTCTCTCTCTCTCTCCTTCACCCCCTTCAAACTTTAAATGTCTTTCTTTTTTGTTTTCCTTTCTTGTGCATTATTGTATTTTGCTCCTTTTATCTAGTAATAATATGATATCTATAAATCTTTATCATGCTAAAAATTACTTTATCTATTCATGTAGATTCTACAAATGCATTGCTTCAATATTCATGATATTTAATTTTTAAATATATATCTGTAAGTAATTTTATTTAATTATTAGTATATTTTAAAGTAGTAGAATATTTAATTCAAAATAATGATTGAACATTATTCTTTGTAAATAAAATAGGGCAAAATGAATTCAGATCGTCAGTGGATGTGCATAAAGTTTATTAATAAAATTTTGAATAAATATTTTTTGATTGGGCTTGAAACTTTCATCAATTTTGCATGTAGTCAATCAAGATGGATGGATTGAATAAGTTGTGCCAAATTATAGGATATCCCTTTTCGTGATGCCAAATCATTTGTGCCAAATCATTTGTGCCAAATTATAAGTGTCCATGTAATCATCGCAAGTGTTAGAATATCCCTTTTCGTGATGCAAATACTATAAGATATCATTTTGCTAAATATGGTTTTGTGCCAAATTATTTTATTTGGATTTATCAAGGGGAAAGTAAAATGACTCTGAACATTTACCAAAATGAGGGTACTGAATCATTTCCTTGTGGCGAAGAATCATCAAACACATACCATAGAATGATCACGGAAGTTGCTGGTGCTGACTTCAATATGGATTACATGGTTTATTTTTGTTTATGTGTAGCAAATAATTATGATATCTTTTTTGCAGGTTTTAATTTTTTTTTATTCTGGTTTTGTTCTTTACTTTCCAATTAACCTAGTTATGAATCTTTATAGGACACATTATGTGGGACACACGAAAAAATTCTGATTCAAAATATTCAGACATTGCCATGGTCCTTCCAATGCATGGGTCTCATATTTATCGATTTTAGTTTTATCAAAAAGAGGCCTAGCTTGTTTTATCTTTATTATTCCTAAAACATTTTATTTTTGCACTCTCTTTCTCTCTAAACATCATTGCTGGATATCTTTAGGATTTTTGTTGAAATTGTATGACAATAAACTATAATTTGTGTTTGTTCATGTCTATAATAATAGTTTTTATATATCTATAAATATGTTTGTGTGTCTCTGCATTTTTTGAGTAGAGTTTTAGCCTATTATAGGTATGTAAAAGCCTATTATCAGCAGCGATAGCAGCGGCAATGGTGGCAGCAGCGGCATTGATGGTAGCGGCGGTAGCAGTGGTAGGAGCGGCAGCGGTGGCATCGGCGACAGTGGTTGTAGCAGAGGCATCGGTGGTAGTGGCGGCATCAATGGCAGTGGTAGCAGCATCAGCGGCAGTGGCATCGGCATCAGCGACAACGGGAGCAGCAGCAGCAGGAGCAGTAGCAACGACAATAAATGTGGTATATACATATGTATATAGTTAGTATATACGTACATATAATACTATAGTATTTTATGTACATATATACTGAGTATATATGTACACAGTATATATGTACTCAGTATATATGTACGCATAATACTATAGTTTATATGAACATATACTCCAGTAATATATGTACGAGTGAAATGATAGTATATATGTACATATTTAATGCATTAATATATATTTATCAAAACATAGTTTTTTTTATTTATTTTGATTTGATTGAGTGGTTTAAATTTATTACAGATATGATGCCGCATTATTCCCCATATAAAGCTTGTATAAGTGATGAGATTTTTTACTATACATGACGTGCCGTGACTCGGACAGCTTTGTCACCGTAGAAAAATGGTGATTAGAGGAGCAGAGGTAGAGAAAGCAATGTCAATGAATGGATAGATTATACTTTATCCACTATCGGTAGATACATTGATGAATAAGATGTAATAAAATTTTGTTATTTTTTTGTTTTAATTATGTAAAATATTGGATTATAATAAGTTATTAAATGATTTTATTTTTTGTTTATTATAAATTATCATTTATAGTTTCTTTTTTTATTCAATTTGATATAAAAATATTAAATTATTTAATTAAAAAATTTTAAAATATAATTAAGTTTGAAATTGTTTTGAAATTAAAATAGCTAGGAAAAATTCCCTAGCTAATTTAGTAAAATTTCCTTTGCTAAATTAGCTAGGGAAAAATCCCTTGCTAAATTAGAAAGGGAAAAATTTCTTAGCTAATTTAGCTAGGGATTTCTTTATTTTAGTAAGTGATTTTTTTTGCTGCTAATTTTATTTAGATAGGGAGCATTTCCATCGCTAATATTTAGTGACGAGCACTTTAGCTTGGGAAAGCTTCAATCATTATTCATTATATCTGTTTAGCAACGGAAAATCTCATTTAGCTTGCTAATTTAGTCAAGGAAAATATTTTTTCTAGCTAGGGATTTTTTCGTCGCTAAAAATTTAGCTAGGGACACTCTCCCTTGCTAAATTTTAGTGACTAACACTTTAGATAGGGGATCAATCCATCGTTAATCCGTTGCTATATCCCATTTAGCAACGGAAAATGCCCATTTAGCTAGGGATTTGTCCCTAGCTATATGGGATTTTAGTAGAAATGAATTCATTTCTACTAAAAACTTATGAAAGTTATATATTTGTCTTTTATAATATTTTATTTTTGAGAAAATATGTTTGGTTTTATAAACTTCTCATTTATATGTTTTTCCAAAATTTCCAACAAAATTTCTTGAAATTTAGAACATCTACATTTATAATCTCTAGTTCAATTAGCCTCTTCCATGAAAGATCTCAAAAAAAAAGGAATGTTGAAACACAACATTATAAATTTAGATTTTTTTGTTGTCGTTTATTTTTGGATGAAATGTTATAATCTACAATATATATATATATATATGAATTTATTTTTGTGGAAAAATATATAATATAATAATTGTTGGTAACTGACAAGTTTTAAGTATATTCAAAAGTATTTGAACTTTATTTTATATGAATTCATTTTTCACATGAACCATTTGCAAATAGATCTTACCTAACAATTACAAAGCTAGCTATCCCTTCTAGTGTTTTTATGGATACTTTCGTTGAGTTTTATTATTTTTTGATCTTGAGAATTAATTTGGGATGGTTAAATTAAAATTTAAGGATTTGTATAATGTGATAATAGATGCATGGAAGTCGTAGATGTTGAGTGATGGGGGCTAGTGGAAAGCACACCTCAAGCCCATTGACATTATTAAGTATTAGGTCACAACTAACACATCTCTTCATAAGACTTAGGTGACAAACTGGAAGGTTCTTCGTAAAAGGATCTACTAAGTTATCCACCAATATCACTTTCATTACTACTACTTTTTTTTAAATATCTTTTAGTAGATGATATTAATGCTCGATGTATTTTTCCTTCTCATAGGTTTTAGGTCCACAGAGTTAAAAATTGATCCACTATTACCACAAAAAAGTATAATTGGTAGTTGCACAGAAAGAATGACTCCTAGATCTATTATGATGTTCATAAGCCATGCAGCCTCCTTGGTTTCCTCCAAGGTTTCCACATTCTTGGCCTTCATGATGAAATCAGCAATACAAGATTACTCAATAATTTTCTAACTTATTACTTCACTTCCCAAGGCAAACACATAACCTAAGGTGAACTTTCTCAAGTTCTCATCTAATTGGAAATATGAGTATGTGCACCCTATAAGTACCCGAATGTCTGCTTGTTATACCAAAATGTAATCTCTTATCCTTTTTAGGTACTTGTTTATATATTTTACTATTGTCTAATTACAGTTGCATAGGGTTAGTTTAATATCTACTAATCATGCTCATAGTAAAATAGATATTAGATCCAGTGTAGAGTATTTCATGCTCATAGTATAGATATTAGATCCAGTGTAGAGAATTACCTTCATCTTTTCTATCTCGTCAACTATTTTATGATACCAATTCTTTGATTGAGTAATTCCATATTTGAAAGGAAAAAAATATTTCTTTGAATTTTGCATGCTAAAGTGTGATAATATCTTTTAAATATAAAAAGTCAAAGACAAGCCCAACTTTCTCACCTTTCTGATCTATATTAGTTTGATCCCTAGAATTTCACTAGCTTCTAATTAGTCTATCATATCAAACTGACTAGATACCAGACCTTGATTGAAGATAATACTTCTACATCAATTTCAATTAGCAATATATCATCTATGTACAATATCAAGAATACCATAATGCTTTCATTGCATTCTTTATACACATAATATTTATATAAATATTGAACAAAATTATAAGACTTAATGACTTGATCAAAATGAGTATTCCAAAATCAAGATATTAATTTAAGTCTATAAGTGAACCTATTTAATTTATACGTGTTCTCTTTGCTCTTCTCTATGAAACTATTAGGTTGCATCATATAATTTATGTTCTTCAAGATGTCCATCCAAAAATATAGTCTTCATATTTATTTTCTAAATCTCATAGTTATAATAAGTTGTAATAGATAAGAGAATCCGGATAGAATTAAACATTGACAATGGAGAAAATGTTTCTCCATAATTGATTCTTTCTTTCGAAGTAAAACCCTTTGCAATAAGCATTGCTTTTAAGTCTCAACATTACGATTTGTTCTTCACTTTTTCTTATAGATCTATTTGTATTTGATGTGTTTTATTCCTTCAAGTAGTTCCACAAGATCTTAAACTTGATTTGAGTGCAAGGACTACATCTCATATCTAGAGGTGTCAATTGGGCAGTGTCGTGCTGGCACGACCCATTTTTTTAAGGCACTATTAAATTTCAAGTTATGCCAAGCATGACATAGTGGCGAGGTCCACATGCTTAGCATGCATTGTGGGCATGACTGAGTACGTGACCATGCTGAACAGCGAAGATGCATGGGTCATACATCTTTGCTATTACCCATTATATGATGCCTGATGGGTGGCCGGCTTATATGCGAGTCAATTACAATCAGCCAATTGGCTAAATGTAATTGGTTGAGTGACCATCCGATGGGGACCCCATTGGGCAGTCACCCAGGGCAATTTACCATGCCTTCGGGCCTAACACGAGGCATGGCTCATGCTAACCCAGCAAGGTATGAACCATGCTATGGGGTATCCTAGCCCAGCTCGACCCAAGGCATGGTTCTAAACTATGGGGTTGGGCCAGGCACTACTAAACAGGGCTGAACCATGGGTCGTGCCTAGGTCACCTAGTTCATTTGACACCTCTACTCATATCTCATAGAATTTTGCCAAAGCTTCATATCTTTAACTTAGAGTATCTCATCAAAGGTACCAAGATCAGTATCTATCTTATCAGAGATTATGTCATACGACTTTCCAAAGAGTGTATATCATCTAGGTTTATGAATGACTCTACATCTACGATGAAATACTCCTTTTGATTGTCTAATTTCAGCAATGCAACGTGTAAATATTGATTTTTGCAAACCATTATGATCATAATTTTTTTATTGTACAATTGATATGTCAATGACAAGTTCACAATATTTAACATCAATGGTTATTCAAAACTCCTCTCATTACTATGGTTTAATGAGAAGTTTGGACCATTATTCTATGGTATTGTTGGTAGTGAAAAAATCGATGTTGGTTTATCTCCTCGCAATTCATCTACAATGATCTTGCTTCAAGATTTGTAGCTTATTATATAGTATTCTACTAAAAATTGGGCATTGATAATTATGATGACTTTCTGATCATTTGGATTATAGAACAAACCACCTTTGGTTTCTTTAGAATATCTGACAAAGAAACAAATTTTCATTCTTGATTTCAACTTATTTACTTTCTCTTTCTGCAAATGTGTTGGGAAATCACAAAGGTAACATGTTTCAGGCTTGGCTTGTGCCAAGTCCATAATCTAATCAGAGTCACAAGTACTAACTTAAATGGATCCAAGTTCAAAATATAGGCTATTATTTCTATTTCTAATACGTATCCCCACAAGGAATCAAATATTTTTGAATAACTCATCATTGATCTTACTATATCTATAAGAGTTATATTCTTTCTTTCTATCACATCATTTTATTGCGAAACACCACATGAATATATTTAAGAAGTAATCTCATGTTTTGATAAATAGTACCTAGATTCTTTCAAGAGATATTCACCATCATGATCAGACTATAGTGTCTTGATACATTTATTCTAATGTTTCTCTCTTTCTATCCCATGCTCTTTGAATTTTTCAAAGGCATCAAACTTATGATATATTAAATAAATATACTCATATCTTGAGTAACCATCAATAAATATGATGGAGTACTTAAAATCATGTCGTGATTGGATAGCCATTGGTCCACATAAATTAGCTCTTAGCTACAAAGGGTTGCTTGCTTATCTTTCATTGAATAAATATAGGTTCATATTTAACTAGTATTGAAATTTATTTTAGATTTATATGACCTTGGCATTAGTATCAAAGATATATAGGTATGATTCATATTAGAAGGATATTTTATTTTATATGGTAAGACATTGATATTATTTGACTCGTACCATTATAGAGGAGTAAAGAAAGTATTAATAATATAAAAGTATCTTTTAATACACTAGAATAGATAAATTTCTTATTCAAGTAAATTATGAAAAAATTATGGAAAAAAAAAATTTATCCTTAACCAAACCAAAAATCAAGTTTATTCTAATTGATGATACATGATAATCTTTCAAAATAAAAAACTATCTCTCACAAACTAAAAATTATAATCTTCCACTATAACTGCCAACACCTTTGTAGTATTGCCTATGTGAATATCAATCTCAACATTATTTAGTTGTCTAATTTTATAGAACTACTATAAATAATTGCAAACATGATTAATTACTCTCATATCTATACACCATGTATTGGTTGATACTACTAGTAAATAAGATTTACCTTGATTGTTTATCTTACTGAGATAAACCAGATACTTCTTCCAGTGTTCTACCTACTTGCAATGAAAATATTTACTCATTAACTTTTGTACACCCATTCTTGACTTAGGAGCTATTGGTGAAACTTGAGTAAGTTTTTGAAAGTTCTTCTTCTTTCCTTTTGATATAGAAAAAGTTCTTTCAGCCACAAATACTCTATATAGTTTTTTGATAATACTTTTAGTCGATACCAATTCCTTAAGAAATTCTGCCAAAGTTGAATTATGTCAATTCATGTTATAATTTAGGCAAAATCACTTATAAAAGTCTAGCATAGGTTGAAGAATAATATCAATCTAAGAATCAACATTAATTTCAACATTAATTTCATCTTGAGAATATGATCTCTAATTAGGGTGTTTTGAGTCATTACTATATTCATTAGATTCCTCATGGATTTTTATTTAGCAGAATCAGTTTGATTCCTAAATATTTTTTTGAGATTAAACATCATATCGTATGTAGTAGCCATGGAATGATGTTGATGTTTGAATATTTTTGACATAGAAGTAAATATATATAACCTTGATATCTCATCACCTTTCGTCCATTTATCTTAAGGCTTGGCTTCTTATTTGATTTCCTCTTCATGAGGTTTATCTGGGCAAATATCTATGAGTACAAACTTGTATTCTTCAGTAGTTAGAACAAAAATTATGTTTCTTTTTCAATATATTTAATTGGTCTCATTGAATTTGTTTTCTTTGAGAATAATGGCTAGTGGGTTGAATGATATTTTCTTTAAAATACCTAAAAATTTTACAATAAGCTTATTAAGTTGAATTCTATCACAAGAATTGGTTTCCTACACAAATTCTTGAATGAATTCATCTCTAATCAGATATTTTATGATTTGTATGTCTTAGTGGGAGGATATCTACTATTTATAATTTATTCAGATAGACTAATTCCTATTAATCTTGTTATCTAGGAAATAGGCCATGCCAAACAAGATTAACCTAATAACTTATATTTGGTCCTACAAATAATAGTAGTAACTTAGATAGTGATGATGATATTAATCATATCCAAGTGTAAATCATCACTTAATTCTAAATTTATTGATATTTAAATGAATACTGTAGATAGAGAAGTGATTCATTTGAATAATCCATAGAATTACCTTATAATGGTTTGCGCAAAATATACATGCAAGCTAGTTAGTCTGATAGGAGGAAGGCACCAATGCCAACATGCTAACTAATTTGCATAATCTTCAAACTAATGACAGAGACCATGAAATTCATCATTGGTGAATTCCCTCACCCACTCTAGTATTTTACAATTGAAGGTTTTATTTTTTTCTTTTTAAAATTATATTTGTAAATACCATGGTTTTGTGAAATGTGTATGTACAAAGGTTACTTGAACTAACTATTTTTGACACACAATTATCACACAAGTTGTTATACTTATATACATGCTACAATATTCATCAATCGAATCATGTCACCACATCCACAATGACATGCCACAACATATATATTTAGAAGATTTCCATAAATACATGATGACTATTCATTACCTATATCTAAATGTTGAACATCCCAACTAAAGTAGTTTTAGGACACCATAACCTTAGACTTTCCATTAAGAATTTTAATGCTTGGGATAATGCTCAAAACTAGGTCAAATCTACCTAGTTTAGTTTGTAATGGCTCAGGATTGTGTCCTCAAAAAAAACATTACATATAATTTTTCTAGGTCAAATCTGACTAGGAGGAATTTGCCAGGCTATAGATTTTTTTGGTCATGCTATCTATCATTATCTACTTTTGCCACCATGAGTTCCACCACATGCACTGATCTATGTTGTGTATTCCTTCATATGCATCGCCATTGGCTACAACCACACATAGAAGCACTGTCATTGGCCATGATTACTACCACATGTACCATTGCTGACTGCAACCACCACTAGAGGCACCATTGTCAACCGCTACTAGCATCACAGGCACTGCCACTAACTATAACCGTTATCAGAGTTATCATCATTGATTGTGACTACCAATAGAGGTATTATCATTGGCCATGACTACCACCTCAGGCACCATCGCTAACTTCAAGTTCCTTCATCATTATAGAAGGCTCAACATATCGAAAAGGGGTTTACATAATGCCATTAACAAAATGCAAAAATCATAAAATTAAATTACACTTATGTGTGGAAAAAGCACACATAAACAAGTATACAAACTATAAATCCATAAACAAAATACATCCATACACGTTACCATTTTAATCCATTATCAAAACACATATAACTAGTCTATTTAATTTAGTCAATAGAGGCAAGAATGGCTCTATTTAATCAAAACATTTATCCATTCAATATCGAAACTATAAAATAAAATCTTTCATCATTATAAAAGTGCATAGAATGATATTATTTGCTTATTTTATGATAAATGTCATTTTAATAAGAATAATATACCTTAAACGGAAAACTTGCCCATGGTTAAATTATCTCCCATATATTCTCTATTCTAGCATATCTTCAAAGAATATGATGCTATAGTAGTTACAATGCCATCTTCTCCATATTTTATTAAAAAAAATAAAAAATTAAATAAAAGAATTAAAAAATAATATGTCACACCAGCTTTTAAAAGTTGATGTGACATCTACTTTTAATTGTTTATTTTTTTTATATATTTTTTAAAAATATAATTAAATATTATATATATATATATAATCAAATTAATATAATATAAATTAATTAATTTAATTTAATAAATCAATTAATTTGAATTTAATTAAATTAACTAATATAATTATATACATACACATGTATTCCAAATAATTAAAATTTATAATACATTTCCATGATACTAAAGAATACTATGAAAAGGACTCTTGTTTAAATAAGATATAAGGATCCCATTATAAATTAATTTACACCAAAATTTACATTAACTTTAATTTACACCAATATAGAATTTTAGTCACACTCTCTCACTCATTTAAAATAAGGTATACAAATTGTTATTTTACTCATTAAAATTTTTATATAAAGATTATATATATCAATTGATTGAATTTAATTACTAACAATCTAATTCAATTAATATCTAATTATTTCTTCAAGACTTTTTACTTAACTTATTTGATATGTTGGATCAAAATCTACTTACAAGATTTGATAATATCAAAACTTATAAGCTCCCTCAAGGAGATATTATCAATCATTTTAACAAGATATGGATTTCATCAGCAATCAATATTCATCATATAGTTGATAAAGTTATCTAATTCATAGAGTTCATAAATCTATTTCTAGAATCGACTCTTTACAAATCAAAATAACTCACTACAAAAAAACAGCAAATTAATGACGCTTTATATCTTGACGCTTTCAGAAAATGTCATTATACTATTTGTAATTAGACATTTAATGACACTTTTCTAAAAGCGTCATTATTTGGAAAATGTATTAAGTTTTTATGACACTTACTAGAAGTGTCATTGTTATGTGAAAAATTTAATATTATACTTAACTTAATTATATCGAATAATCTATCGCTAGAAAGAGTTGCGCCTCTTCTTCATCGTGTTCGGCCATTTCCAATAGCCTGGGTTCAAGATCGCATCTTCGAAACCATTCGCCATATTTGTAGCATCCTGTAAGTTTCTCCATTAATTTTATAAATGTATCAGCTCTTCGCTAGCGTTAACCTAATTATTAAAATGAATGTGTTCTGAGTAATTTAGCATAAAACACAATATTATAAACGCATGTTTATAAGCTCTATTTGTCAGGTGCAATTGGCGATAACAGCGGAAGAGTTGAAATGAATTGACACAACAAGCGCTGCATTTGTTGGAAACCTTTTCCTTCGCCGGAGAATACCAATCCACGGTGTCGAGACCATTAGTTAGTTTGGCACAAGTCATTTTTGGGATTCCATCTCGAGAAAATTATTATTTCTATCTCTGATTCAATGCAAATTTCTTCTCCAATTTATTTTACTTATGACAATTTGAGTGCTCTCTTGTACCCAAACATCAAAAATTCTGCCTTATGACAGATAGATATATTTTACTTTTGACAATTCTGCATTATGTCATATTCTTATATTGTAAAAAACAAACAAACATTAAAAATAATAGAACATCAATTGAACTTGGGCCTAAACATACTATTGAGCTTAGCTTGGATATTCTAGAATCTTATAGAATCTTATAGAATCAACATTATTGTGGCACTGGACATTGTGAAACTCCTTATGTCATAATCTTTCTGAATCTTTCCTTTAATGACATATTATATCAATGAAATAGAAATTAAATGTTGGAGTAGTCTTGTTTGATATGTTCTTTTTGTAGATATTGAAGGTTATTGATTACATCATGCTCAATCTCATGGTTTAGTTCATCAGCTACCATGTTAGCCATTTCTAACTTATAATTCAACACAGTAAACTTTTACTAGAAACTCCAATCATTGAGCTTTTTAAAGTGATTTTATAATGTGTTTGAAAATAAATTATTTGTATATTATTCATGCTCACCAAGAAACGAGAACCTATATGGTTATGTCCCATGCAAGTAAGTAGTGAATTATAATGATTATTTCTTTTTCTTGAATTATTATTTGACAAAAGAAAATGTTGTCGCAGCTGGAACTATGGTACTTGAATGTGGTGATAACTTCCTTGTTGCCGTGGATGTTTCTTATGATCCAAATGCATTACTTCCTGTACCTATTCCAAGCCGAATTACCACTATTGGAGATGCTATTGGGCATCAAATTTTATGGCCCGCCCAATTTGTCATTCATACTACTCTTTGAATCCAGGTATGTGTTTTTTTTAATAAAATATTTCTTAATAATAATAATAATACTAGTTTATCTAGGACAATTCTTATTTATACAAAGATATTTTATGTTTGATAGGATTCAAAGAAATTTAAGAAATAGTGTAATAGAGAGAGAACACTGAGTTTAAATGATGAGAATCCTGTAGATATCAAGAACTTTGGTACATTAGTTAGGCGCTTGTTAAAGGATGAGATCATACATGCAGTAGAAATCATAGAGGAGGTTTTTGGACAGTCATTTAAGACCTTCCTCATGAAAGAAGACATGGATATCATTATATCATCAACCGAGGTGTCATCTAATTGCCTATTGTTCTATATATGGTACGATAAAAATCTAATATGTTTTTCATATATTTTAACTATCTTATTTATGCTTTAATTTTTCATTATGCGAATTGTATTTAATATTAGTTAAATTAAAATATTATAACTTTTAAATATTATGTGAAATTAAATTAGATATTTGCATAAAAATATGGTTGATGCTAAAGAGGCATAGCGATTTTTTTTTGTAAATCCGACCTTGGTTTCCAAAGCTGGATTCGGAGAAGCAAGCAAGAAAAATAGGTCAAGGGTTATAGCTAATCGGTTGATGAATGCAAATAATACAGATTTTGTTTTTATTCCATATAACCCAGGGTAAGTTATTTAACATAAGTAAGATTATAAGTATGCATATATATCAAATTATAAATGATATGTTGTTACACTAATGTTAATTTTGTAGGTGTCATTGGGTATTGGTGGTACTTGAAATAAGGACTTTGATCGCCTATTACCTTGATTCCTTGCATCATCAACTTGCAGATGATCTTAAAGACATTGTTAATATGTAAGTTTTTCCCTTCTTATTATAGAATGAAGCATTTGGTGGCAACATAAATTTTTTTTAATGCAGGGCTCAAAGAAATCTTCACTTTAAATAACATACATCATCAAAAAGAGAGCCTAATTGGGTTGTACTAGGGGTACATAACTCATTAACTGAGTAGTAAAATATTTAGTGTCTTCTGCTTGATTTTAAACTTTTTACAATTTGACTTGCAAGTAACTCCATATATATATATATATATATTGATTTTATTTTACATTCAGTGCCCAAGACAACAAGGCAGTGTTGAATGTGGATACTATGTGATGAGATATATGAAAGATATCATTCTTGATCAAGGATGTCTAACATCAAAGGTATGTGTTGATTTGTTGTTTCACAATATATCAGTTATTTTTAGTTTTCTAATTTTATTGATTAAGATAATACTTTACTTTTCAACAGTTTAATAGGAAGGAATCATACAACAAAGATGAGTTGGATGAAGTATGATCTGAATGGGTGATGTTGGTGACTCAATTAATACTTTCCTCGGTTTGAAAAGCATTGGTAACACCTTATTGTATTGAAGCATGAACAAATTTTGGGATTTACAACCTTAACTTTTGATGAGGTTCGTAATTTATATCTCTTTTGAACCAAACTATGACTAAAGGTAAATTGTTCGACATAATCATTTGAAGACATTTTAGTATTTAACTTACACATTCATTATATTTTTATAATTTTCATATATTGAATTACGTTAGTATATCAAATGCATGATTCTTAGGTGTTTAAACGTAAACTTTTTTTTGTCAAGTTAGGAGATCTTCCAACTTTGGAATGGTCCATGAACTATTGTGATAATAAAGATATTTTTTTAATGAGATCATAGTTATTACTTCTTACTTTCAATTAAATATTCAAAACTTGAATATGTAATTAGATTTTTTTTTGTTTTCGTACTATCTTTTTTGTATGTTGTCAACCATAGATATTTTATTGTAGATTGACAATGAAAAAAATTGTGATTTCTACTTTTGGCTTCAATACTTTACCACAACAGTGTAAATTACCTTTTCACCCTTATAAAACACAATAATTATTTCAAGGCATACTTTTTTTTTCATGCAGCCAATATTTAATTAATGAATCTAAAACTATATGTTGATTGGATTACTATATTTGTGTAATCAAATAGAACTTGAAATTACATTACATAACATCTTATCGAGTTTTTTTTGATGTGTTGGGAAGATGACAAGTAATTTAACTTTTCAATTTATGATATTTAATTGGTTTTTGTAGTGTTTTTTCAAGTTGTTTGTGAGATCTTTAAACTCACTACACACCTTTAAGTTTTAAATATATTATTATTGTTTTGTATTTTAAAAGACATTATCAACTTTTATGCCATAATTGATAAATCTCCTGCTCTACATTTTATCCATTACTACTAACTTTGTTTTTGTTGTTGTTAAATTTGTTTAATCGTATATGTCAATTGTTATATAATTTATTTTTATGATATGTTGTTATCATTCCTGTTTTTTTTCCAATTCTCTATAATATATTTTTTTCTGCAAGTATAAGTATTTATTGTTCATCTATTTTACCTTATTTGGAAATTAACTCTCAACTTTGTCAGGCTAGCAGGAACCAGTTTTATGGAGTTAAGGCACAATTGGGTTGCATATATCAGAAAATTTGAATTGATTTTAAGAAATAAATGTTGAAATTGTGTTATATATTTTTTTGATTTGTAAGAAGTCCGAGTTCCCCATTGTACTTGAAAATTGTATTCTTGGTATGGATTGTAAAGAATGTTGTTCTTATGTGCATGCAGTATTACAATAACAAGTGAAAATATATTTACAATAATTATTAAATTTAAAATTATTTAAATCATAATTTTCCTTGATGCTTTTTCTAAGTGTCATAGTATTAAAAAAAATTTACGATAGCTACAACATATAATGACGTTTTTTTGCAGTGTCGTTGAATCATACCTTGATGCTTTATTTTAGCGTCAAGGTATGATTCAACGACACTGCAAAAAAACATCATTATATGTATAGACTTTTTATGTCACGCTAGCAGATGACGCTATCGATAAGCGACATTATATATATATATAATGATGCTTTTTACACATCATTGATTATGGTTTTTGTTGTAGTGACTATTAATAAGTATACATGACTATTGATTACTTCAAGATTATGAGTAACGATATTTATTATATTAACGATATAACTATTTTATATGTCAATTCAAAATAATCATACCATTGTAGTCCCATTCAATAAACACAAGCATATAAGCATTAGAAGTTAGAACTTTGTCTTTCTTCATAATCAAGATAGTCCTAATGAAATATTGTGATACAATCTTATTGATAGATTTTCTAGTTTTATCTAGATTGTAAATAATAGTCTTTTATATTCTACAAGAATTGATAATTTGATCTTTTATGCATAAGCAAACTCTACACACCAAATCATCTACCATGCATAATAAAGGAGATATGTTTTCACAAATTCAACTCATTACAATATCATTCATTAAAATAAGAAAATGATTTAAACTTATAAAAAAAAACTAAAAATGGCTTTGAGTATGAAAAAGTTCAAACATATAGAACATTATATAAAAGAAGTTAGAATCTTTGTATGAGAATAATACATTTAATAAAAATATATTGCTCATTTGACATTTAATGAACATGAAAAATCAAAATTTGAGTAACTTAATTATGCATAGAGTAGAAATTTAACACAAAAGAAATGGAACATTCTAAAGATATACGCTATGAAAATAACATAGACAAAAAGCCCCTAGTATAGAAAGAAAAATGATTGGGGTATCCAACAAGATGGGTGCTCCCATCAAAGCATAAAAAAGTAAATAAAAGGTAAATATTAATGGAAAAAACTATAAATATGAAAAGATAAAAATCTCAACACACCCTCATCAAGTTAGTGCATACAAGCCCACAGCACCCAACTTAGATAGAATAAAGGCAATCTGAGGCATTTTCAAGGTCTTTGGGAAGATATCTATTAGTTATTCAACTAACTGAATACTGACGTGCTTTAAATTTTAGTAAAACACTAGATTGGAGATGATATGCCTTACTACCTAATTATTATAATAAAGGGTAGCGAGAGAAGACTATATATATCCAATCTCCTCAAGAAGTTATCACATATAAAGTTTTTCATAATAAAGTATCATCATTTGGATATCCCAAAATACCTATCTTAAAATAATTGTATGTCTCCTCTATATGCATATTGATCTCTAATTCTAACTCAAATTTGAACACCCACTTAACTATAAGTGTCCATGATCCATTAAAAATATCTCAAGTTCTAGATACTTCTTCCCATACCCTAGTATGCGAAGTGTTGTATCAAGATGAATCCTCTAAAGAGAATCCAGAAAATGACTAACTATATTGATTGCATTACTATATATTTAGTCAAATTATAATTAGATAGTTAATATTTTATGCTATTCATTTATAAGTAATAAAGTTAATAGAGGCATCATATCAGAGATGAAGTTAGTACCTAGGTTAATAAAAGCATATGATAAAGTATAATTCAAAATATCAACTTCTAAAAGAGTGTCAAGTTCATACCACCTCTATGATAAGATGATACCCCTCATAGAATAAATTACCTCTATGCCAAAAAAATATATATGAGCATCCAAAGGTCTTTTGTTTGAAATTATATAAGAAGGTATTTTTTGAGTTAAGTGATTCCTAACTCGTCATCTCTTATAACTTGAATATTATCCATATAGATAAATAACAAAATAAACATGCCATCAAGACTTTTCAAGAAAAAAAAAATAGTAACACACTCATGTATTCCAAACAAAGTGATTATATGGGAAAATATCACAAATTTGGCTCTTGGGGTGATCAAGTTTCTAGTTTCCAAATACCAACTCAATATGAGTCTATACTAGCATAACCTTTTGTAATACTATATCATATGAGTCTAAATGAGGTCCCTTACTCAGATACCATTACACTTTCTAAATTCAATATGATCTGAAGTTATTAATAGGTATAATGATTCTATGATAGTAATATTATATTGAGTATCAATATAGTCAAATATAGCCCATAGGTAACTTTATCTACCAATTGGTAGTCTATGTAGGGCTATAAGTAAGAGATGAATGGTAATGGATCCATGTGCAACATCTAAATTCACACTTTTCCTAGACTTATTAAAAAATGAGTCATGATCAAAAAAGATAATATCCATACTCATTAAAATCATATTAGTCTCTAGTGAGAAATACTTGTACCCTTTTTGGGTAATTTAGTTTCCAAGAAAAGTCCAACTCAATGCCCTAGATGCTAGTTTATCTCATCTTGGAAAGTGATCAAGGATAAAACAAGCGCATCTAAAAATTATAAGGGGCAAGCTAAATAATATCTTTTTAGAATAAATGATTTGGAAGGGTATATACTGAGAAATAATATAAGAATGTATCCAATTGATGAGATAAAGTATTGTTAAAAATTCATCTCCCCAAAAATGTTTCAAAATACTTTTTCTATGTAGGAGTATCAAAGTCATCTCAATCATATTATTCTTCCTTTCAACCATCTTATTTTCTTGGTGTGTGATGGAATATGGAGTCTAGCATATAATCACATGAATCATATAATATATGTTAAATTGGTCTATCATAATTTCTAGTGATTTTTTTTATTTTTTAATTTTTATCAAATTGAGTTTTTATAATTTTGGAAAAAGTTTAAAAAATAGAGAAGATATATGATCTATTACAAAAAAGATATATCCAACTATATCTTGAGAAATCATCAAATAATATGATCAAGTACTTATTTCCTTTTCTAGTTGTATCTCTACTAAGTTCCCAAATATCTGAGTGCATCAAATTAAATGGCTCCCAACTAAAACCAGACTACATGTAAGATAGAAAGCTCTAGTAAGATTTTCTAGTTGATATGTCTCATATTCTAAAGTTAAAATATCTTTAGGACTAGAGCAAAATAGTCTCAACTTAGCTAGTGATGCGTACCCAAGCTAAGAATATATAAATAACATGTCAAAAATATGTATACATCTAGAGATAGATCTTACCATTGATGGACGGTCTCAGCAACAACATCAATCCCATCTAGTCGGATGACAATGTGATATTTCTTCTACTTGCTTTAGTTAGACCCTAAAAGGGATATGTTCATATTGTTTAGATGGGTAAGTTTGAGTTTTTTATGAATTAAGTCTTGATTGAAGTGAGAATATACAATCCAATCTACTCAATAAATAAAGTTTTCAATAAAGTCTATTAGTCCTACAAATGATTATCAGTAGAAGTAAAGTCAAAGTTAGAGTTGAGTTGTCATGACAAACAATTCATATATAACAAACTAACATGATAATCAAGAGAAAACACTATACTAGAAAGTACCAAGAATTGAAGCTCAATATACCATATCCAATGAATTTTGAGCTTTTTATTTCATATATCCTATCCTTTTTTAATGAGTAAGCTAGACAAGGAATTTCATCCATCTACCTATATTATGATAATCCATATGCATCACACAATGTGGTTCCTCCAAAAAATATAAAAATTAACATACCTAATACCTTTTTTAAAAAACTCACAAAACTTTTAAAAACCTAGCTTGGGTGTTATAAATTAAACCATGTTTACAACCTTCTTCTACCTCACTAGAAGTCACCACCATTTCCACTATAGTCATCATTAGACTTCACCTATCACCATTGATGGTTAGGACATATTTGAAAAAAAATATTCTACGTGCAATGTGCCTTTATTATTTATCTACTATATTGCAACATATGCACAGTGCTTCCATTAATATATGCATGCCTCTCCATGCCTTTATGTCCACTACACATGTTAATCTGATCAATGTGTCCACCTTCACTATGCACATGACTAAACTACCAAACATTTTTTTTTATAGATTCATGTGTGCCTCTCCTTAGGGTTTTAAAACCCTAACTCGCATGTACGATCATTACTATAATGCCATGTAGAAATCTAACACAGATGAAATGGAATATTAAAAAATAGACACTTAAAATAACTTATTTGAAATCCCTTTATATAGATGGTAGAATAATTGGGGTAGCTATTACACTATTCATTTATAACATAGCTCAAAAGTTCATTGGGAAATTGATTTTATCCAATAGAGATCTACAAGTATATGAGTCATACAAGTAGTGAAAATAATATAATTCTAGATATTGATCCCTAGAGATTGTGTGAGTACTTTGACCAACCAATGGTAAAATAATAGTTGCTCAATTTGAATAGATAAACTTGGTCTAGAAAAAATGATCCGGCTCTAGGGTTGGCTTAATTTATTTTGTATTATTAAATTCTTATAGTATTGGGGCATTTATATGTTTGATTATTAGATAAAAGGTAAATATTAATTGAATTTACCAAATTCCTTATTGGAATATAAAGTGATTATCAATATTGCATTATCACAACCAATAATGATTCTTTCATAGCAGTGCATTTAGTAATTTACCACTAAAACCACACTTGTTCCATTCATGGGTCATCAACACATCTACTCATTTGAAGTAATATGTCAAATACCCCTGATGATTCCTTCTAGTATTTATTTATATTGTCCGACCTCTAAAGTTATAAAAATAAGAAATGATGTATTAATAATTATTTTTGTATTTTTAACTTTATGAGTGTCATACTCAAATTAATTAAATAATGTCTTCTTGATTTTGCTTATTATTATTATTATTTTGATAAGTAATGAAACTTTAATATCAAAAATTTTATACAAGCTACATGAGATTCAGACTATTATATTCCTTGCTGAAAACAATGTAAATCTCAATTTTAATTTTTCTAACTAAGCTTCTAGCCTCTTGAGATTTTCCTTTGAAAAGTCTTCTGTTTTTTCCCCTCCAAATGTAGTATACTATAGCTACAAAAACCACTTTCCAGACTATGTTTGTTGGGTTGTCCGCTGCATGCTTGGCCTTCATGTCCTCGAAAACTTCTGTTAGAGTTGCAACGTTACTTTTGATTTCCATCTAGCATTTAAGTTCATTCCATATAGTGTTTGAGTAGCTGCAATTAAAAAATAAATGGTACGTGGACTCTACAAGGGTGCAAAATTTACAACTCGTGCTTTTGGGCATGGAGAATGCTATATCCTTAGTTCTAAAGCCGTTTATACTTAGCAATCCAAAGATATATTGCTTGCTTGGGTATGTGCTGCTTCATCCATATTGTTTTGGTCCATGATTTCCTTTTTTTATTACAAGTTCCCATGAGAATCTGGCATGAGAACATGCAAACTTTGGCCCAAGCGACTTTGGGCCAACATCTTCCCCGATTTTGGTCCTTCTCATAAGAATCTTCTACAAGCATTATCAATTTCATTTATAATATATTTCAGAAGAAGTAACACCAAGAACTAATAACCTTCAATGCCTTGAATAACCATACGAAGTAACTCCACTCTTCTTGCTATTGAAAGTAATTTACCCACCCATTAGTGTATGACTGAGATAATCTTATTCAATAGGCTGAAGAATTGGGAAGTTATGAGATGACTTGAAGATAAACCATTCCTTGAGATAATCTTCTATAGCCTAAAGATTTCTTTGTGCTTTAGCGGGCAATTAAAACTTCTAACATTCCACGAGACAATCTTCATAAATGATTCTACTATCCTTCCCTCCATAGGGCTCGAGTATAGTTATTCGACATATATTTATGTAGCATTCATCATAGCATACATAAGAATTGTTCATGGCATTCATTAGCATGGACTTGCCCTCGAATTCCTGAACATACTTTACCATTGTCACATATACCACCCTTACATTCGATGTTATCCAATATTTGAAATAGTGTGTAGCTCTCCCCTTACATATGTTATTAAGGCTACCCTTACAAAGTGCTCCCTTTCTCTCACATGGCAATGCCTCACCTTTAACACATGGACACTCCACACAAATCTAGTTATTATAGATTTTATTTCTACCCTTATAGTGCATTTCCCATCTCTCACAAGCAACGACTTCACTCTAAGCATTGCATTCATCTTCATTCAGCTTAGCTACCCTAGACCACCTCGAATAGAAATTTCCACCACTCCTGAAATTCCCACAACTCCAAAATACATGCACAGGAAAATCCTTGGAAACTCCCAAATAATCAAGCATTTCCAGTGAATTTTTTGTTACAAAGATATTCATTTGAACGCCCTCCAGAGAACCATCCTTTTATACCTCCTTTTCTCATAGGTTTTATATATTTTACGCGGCATTGCTTTTAGGTGGAACCCTCTATATTACACAATACTACCCTTACATTGAGATCCCTCTTTCTTGCCTCCACCCCGTATAGTACATACATATCCCATACAACTTTGCATGGAATTATCACCTTCTAGCACATAATTTCCCTTATATTGGAATTCCCATCCCTCACATATTACCTTACCCTTTACATCCTTCCTCGCCCTATTTCCCCTTCCCCTTACGCAGCTCCAGAGTAACATATAATCAAGTTTTAACACATATTGCACCCTTGTTTCCATGATTAAATCCCAACACTCACTATATTCATATATATCAATCAACACATTTATGCAACCTACGTAGCGGCCCATTTGAGGCAGATATGTGTTTATTACTATTTCCATTATCTTCTAGTGGTATACGAAAATAGATTTGTAGCACACAATTATCCATGCAATTTGCTTGGTTTGCCTGCAGAGCCTATCGATCACTCTCTTCCCATGGAAATACATTTTAAACTAGGTTATAACATGGTTCTAATCACCCCTTACAATTCCTACATACAATTCTCCGCTTTCATTGTATCTCCTATAACAAGTAGCATCCTCTACCCTCATAATCAAATCTCAATGTATTGCCAAGTAGAGAGCTACCATATGCTCTTGTGGGGTTCACGTACAACCAATCATCTTCACAAGATGTTCCCAAGTTAGTATTTTAAAATTCAGGCATCTAGTATCTAGCCTATTTTCCCCATTGCATATATGACCATCCACAGGTAAACATGCCATCAACAAAGAGAAACCACCTAGAGGTTCCCCTCCCAAATATCCCTTAAAAAATGTAATTGAGAGAGTATAAATGTCCTCTCCCTATTCCACCCTCCAAAACAATTAATAGAAAAACCTCCAAGCATAGAAAATAGCCTCAAAAAACTCATGTTTTGAGGGGTTGAGTTCTCCTAAATACCATCTATGCTGGTTCATAAGGGGCCAAGCCCTTGGCAGTTACGTCTTTCATCTTGCCTTTGTTTCTTAAGTTTAGAGATGGATCATGTCTAGCATTGTTTGGGTCCCTCTTTTTCTTCCTTACATTGACCACCATAAAACAATCATTTTCCCCTTTATTCACCTCATTGCTTTGCTCTGGTAGAAGTGATGCGACTTCCTCTTTTGAGGAATCTTTCAAGCATTGACCTTCCTCCAAGGGGGAGCCATGCTCCTCTTTCTCCCTTGCTCAATCCTTGACTGCTAGATCTATATGCTCTACCTTTTCTCCTTAGCTTGATAGCTGCCTAAAGAATGCCATAATAACGAACAAAAATTACAAAAAAAAGAAAGTTTTCATATATAACTGGCTAGCAAATTTGGGATCCATCTGGAAAGTTTAACAAAATTTCATCGATTAGCATTCCATTCAAATCAATCTCAACTAACATTCTTGCAAATGTAATTTTTGAGATGCTAGATGTGAGCTTATCCATGTGTAGGGGCTGCCCAAGGCAACTTGTTGCTTTGCTCAACCCTATTGAATTCCATAAGTGAATGGAGAAATTAGGTAGCTTTACCCATATTGCTATCCTACCCATTTCTTTTAGTCTGTAATAAAATCCTACTGGAATTGGTTTCACATACAAGGCCCACCCAAAAACTAAGAAAGGACTAGGTTTTAGGATTTCCTCAACTTCTTCCAAGTTATTGAATTTAAAGATGATCTAGCCACTCGAGTGTTGAATGACCCGTGGAGTAATTCTCCACTGTTCTTCCATAAATCTTTTCCATAATATTTTTCCATGATTTTTAGTTACAAAATATCTCACCAGGCAATGTTTCTAGTGCTCTATCTCGATGAGTAAATCACTCTCTTTAAAACAAGCAATTCTCGACAACTTAGAGGGATGATAGGTCAGCTTTATTTTTCTCATATGTTTTATGGATGGGAACATTGCTCCCCCATTCTGGTGATCAACAGCATATGAGCCTTCATTTTCTTGCATTTCTAGGTTCAAGGTTATAGGTTTCCATTTTCTCAGGCCTCTATTTTTTGCTAACGGGGCTTGGGACTCTTTTTTCTTATAATATCCTTCTATAATAGGTAAGTTATTTTCATTCTTCGCCTTATGAGAAAAGAAATCATACACCCCCCCTCCCCCCAGAGGGTTCCATTTGATTATTAAAGTCATTCGGGGACTCACTAGTGTCACTTGAAATACTTATCATTTCATGTTTATTCCTTTTCATGTGTTCATTTACATCAGAAGAGGTAGAAATCAAGTTTGTTTCAAAATTTCCAAATTAAGAAAAAATACCTTCCTTGCATTCCTTTGTATAATGCTCATTATCCTTCGGGGTAATTAGTGTTTTGGTGTATTCAATCAGAAATTTATCCCTCACATTACAATTTTCCAATGATTTTTTTATAGAAGCAGAAGAAGATTTTAAATTGGCATTACTAACAAAAGCAGAACCATTCATGCCTTCATTCGTGAAAACCTTTCTTATAGAATGCTTCTTTTCATCTATGCCAGTCTTTGGAATATGGGTTTTTTGTTTTCCTTCATTATTCCTTTTTCGAAATATCATTTAATCCACTCAAAACACCATTAAAATCAACATTAGAATAAAATATCCCATTAATATCAGAATAAGTTTCATTCTCGAGAAGGTTTTTTGAGGGAAAATCACTCGGGAGAGCTGAAATCTCACCATAAATGATTTTTTGGCAACATCCATCATCAATTAGATATTCAATCGCATCCAAGTCATATTCTGAGAAGACTACAAGCCTCCGCCTTTGGATTTGATTTTTCAATTCATCCAGAGACTTTGGTGATGGTGATATCGGCGAGATAGGTGCCTGTGACTCGGAATGGCTTTCATTGCTCCTTAAGGTTTTGTTCATTTTATTACTATAGGAGATGTCAGGTGGCCTTGTAAATCCCATATCAATAATTAAAAAAAGCTGCACAAGACATCTAAGTTATAGAGACTTATAACAAACATGAACTTGCCTGATTCTAAGCCTTCTAAGGCTAGAATTTTGCATTTTTGAAGATTTTTTGAGGGTTTTGGGAGGAGAGAGGTGGGGGGGGGGGGGGGGGGGGGGGGTTCAGAGAGAGAAAAATTGTGGTTTTCGCAAGATTCAAAATTGATTTTGCTTATTATAATCATACAAGAGAAGGTGATTCATAGGGTCTTCACTACCTTGTGAAACACATCCACTTATGTGTATCTTATGACTTACCTATTATTGTCCATCATAACCAATAAATAACTCACACACTATAATGAAATCCCTAAGTTAGATGTTCTACATAACTCCATATTATCTTAAGATCAATTCTTCTAAAATATGCATAATGAAATGATTATAAATTGATGGTGGCAACACGTGACAGGAAAATGACACGATTCTCAAGGAGTTAGACTATTGTCATGTGATGATGCATCAAATAGATGCAAGGGTCAATGACTAAGCTCAGTAGGTCCTTGTATGGACTATTGTTGTTCCCCACTAGGAAAGCTTTAGAGGGAATAGAGGTGGACATCTATATGGGCTTCATATGATTAAAAGCCAACCACTATGTATTGCAAGAAAGTCCTATGTGTAGCAATGTATACCTAATGAAAACCTTAAAGAACCTTTTTACATTGACCTGCCCAAACAAGATTCAAGAATAAATCCATTATCTGAAAGATACGGCTCAGCCAAAAAATATGAGCGAGGGGCGGGCTCTACAATCAAACTAAAGCACGTTTGTGCTTTACTAATAATATATTTAGGGCTTTTCTCGCTTGTTTAGTAAAGTCGAGCTTTCTCTTTGTTTCACTTTCTTAACAGACCTATGGACTAGCTAAGGTGTACTTACATAGTTATCCTTTCTTTTCGAAATTTCAAGTTAAAGCTAGTGTTTTTCAGCTTGCTGTTTGCTTTGGTTGAGTAGCCGCCTTAAAATTTTTGAATTAAATCCATAGTAAGAGTAAGTTAGTGTTCTCTTTCTTTCCTCTGCTTATTCCGCCCAATGAATCAGCTTTTTGCTCAACCAAATTAAAAAATGCTCAGTTAGGATATGTGGGGAAGAAGTTCCTAGCATATCTTAGGATGACTTATGTTTCATATTCAAGTCTTGCCCGAATAGGATTGAAAGGCTATTCATGTCGAATGGTCCCTTATGCACTTTCGCCTGCCCCTAAATAAGCAGTAAGGCATGGACGCATTGGAATGATCCCACTTTGAAAGATCAATCTTGGAAGAATCATTACTCCACTACCAACAGAAAGTAGGATCTCTACTAGTCCGGAATTTGATCAACTGGGCGGTGACTAACCCAGGCATTTGAACTTGACTCCTGCTTAAACGAGAAAAAAAAGCCCTTTGCTACCAACTTGGGACAAAAAGATTCGTATTGAATGAATGCACTGTTTAATTACTACCTTAGTACTAGCATGCTAAGTGATTAAGAATTCCTTAGCCCTACTGAGCTTTACTCTATTGGAGCATTCTAAGTAATTAATAATTCCTTAGCTCCTCATTAGTTGTTAGACATTTGTAGTTCTTCATTTCCATAGAAGAAGTGTGATCGATCCCTCTTCCATTCTTCTTAAATTGAGGTATTTTTTATTAAATTGGTTTTGTCATGTTGAGGGCATGGGGTCGCCTTTACGTAATAGGGCAGCACCAAGTTGAGTTGTCTAGATAATCCAATCACCGAGTGGAACTGTCAGACATTCGACCATTAATAGTCTTAGTTAAGAGCTTTAGCTGAATAGAGTACAAAGGACTCTGAATCAAGGCTGGCGAGCCTACACAACTACCTTCTTGTTCTGAATTGAACTTATCTTTTCTATATGCATTTCATGTTCCATCCTAGGTGACGCAATAATCAATCAAAGAAGCAATCCGTCACAAGACACAAAATGTCAATATCAACTATTGGACCAGATTTAGTTGGTTTGTCAATCATGCCAGTATCACAACCAGTTACAAACTTTAAAGTGGGACCAAGGTTCTCCTATAGATGATACACAAAGAATGAAACGAGGTGCTTTGTCTCAAAAAAAAAATCACAAGATGTCAAAATAATCTAAGGGATCAATCCAGAGTCTGAAGCTAATGATTCCAGGCAGGAAGAAAATAATAGGAAGATTCCCAAATGAGACGGGAAGGAATCGCCTGATCTACTGAAAATGTATCCTTGTCGACGAAACCATCCACCGCTCGCGTTCTTATACCCCGAAAGAGTGATCTGAAAGAATGCGAATTACATTCATGTTTGTTCTTACCTTTTTAGGCTAATCTACCTTGCCTTGAGAGCCGGGCAGGTCTTCTGTTCAATACGCTCATACAAGAGAAATGGACTATCATGATTGGGTTGATCAAGTCAGATCATGATATAGGGGACCATTATGGGCGCGAGTAGGATACTTGACTTTAGGTGGAAAGAAATCTTGTTGCTAGCTCCTAGTTCTTTTTATGCTGCGCCACAGTGGCATTAGTTTTGCCATCTCAAGAGAGACAAGATCCCATCCCCGAGGTTGCCGAAAAGAAGACAAAAGAGAATAAATCCTTGATTGCCAATGGTCCTAACTAACGACCCTAACTAAAGAAAAAGAGCCTTGAATGCTAGGCAGTTGATAGAGAAGAATGGCATAACAAAAAAAAGGATGGAAAAGGACATCAACGACATGCGAATGGTTAAGGCAAAGGAAAATAGCATGTCAGAATAGTTTCTTTAAGTCGTAGGAAGACTACGAAACTAAATAAAAATCTAAATATGTAAGCAATCCCAATTTTTGTTTTCCCCGAAAAGGCTTTAGTTGTAGACCCAAAATCACCCAAGTTCATTCAGTAGCCATCAAGACCTTATCTTCTCGCACGGGGAAAGAGATTCCCAGCCCAAAGTGGAGAAACACATCAAATCCATATTGACTATCGAATCTAGCTTACTCATTTCCTCGATTGAGATTTTTTTAATCGCTCCTAAGCTCCTTTTGTTGAGACCTCGTTGCACTATAGATTAAAAGAGTGAAATTTTTTTTTGTTATGTTAAAGGTTGAAAAAGAGGGGATAGAAAGTTCTCAATACTTTCTCCGATACCTTCCCCTAATCTAGTTACCGAGTGAGCAAGAAAAACATGCTCTTGGTGTGAGTAAAGAAAACCTATCTAATATGTCTTCTAAGGGGAGCTCATTCCTCTTCGTTAAAGGCTGACACCTTGACAACTAAGAAAGAAAAGAATTCGACGTATGATGACTCCTAAATTTGAAGACTCCTACAAAAAGGCTCCATTCCATGGTAGTTTTGGGCAGTGAGTCACTCCTTGATCAAAGACTCAGGAATAAGAGTACATGAAAGGAAACAAGGGTAAGGAAACTACTGTTCTTGCTACTCAGTTCCAAAAATCATTCAAATAGCCATCCCCCTTTATAAAAATGATAAAAAAAATATCAATTCGCTCAGTCACTATGTTCACTCTCTATATCTATCAGTCGAGTTACCGAGCATCTCTCTCTCTAACAAAGGAAATAAAGACGAGAAAGGGCTCACCCTCCGGCACGTAAGTCTACACTAGGTCCTTTGGATTGAGATTTTGCATAGTTGTGAATCTTCATCCCGAATGGACGTAGTTTAAGTTGATGTTTTATATAGCGAGTAGAAGTGAGCATCCTATAATATAAAATAAACCCTTTTTTGTTGAAGCCTTATCTTTATTATAGGGCCTTTATTTGATGTGATTGCTCAAGATTAATTAGCTTCCAATCCTAGCACACTAAAGTCAGCATTCCCAAGGCACCAGCATAATTCGAGTGCTTACTATCCACTCGCTAAGTAGTGAGATCTACTTTTTAATAGATAGGGTTCAATGCATTTAATTAAGGGATTTGAAGCTAGAGGAGATCAAAGAAAGAGATCGAAGCTAACCAGATCACTTACAGGCCTTTCTCCAATGAAGCATCTTCAATCTTAGGGGTCAACCTCTAGCATTGATTCAGGCGATTGACCCTTAGCAGCACAGGGTTGAAGAGGGAAAGCCGCCTATAAAGGCTTTAGACCATCATGGAAGAGTTCAATTAGAGTGACCCTACATCTTGAGTCTTCATGCCCAAGTGTGTTTTGTAAGGGGATCTGGTTGCTCATGCCTTTATGGAGCTAATAAAGTGGGTTCATCGACATCCAATAGAAGGATTGGACGAGTGCTTGTACCAAGGCAAGCATGGGCCTCATCACCACCCTTGCTTTAGACGTATAGAATGAGTACTTCTCACAAAATGACTTGTGGTGGCACTGAAAAAGAGAAAGAAGGATGAGTGAGGAATTGGCTTTCTTTCAAGGTTGATTTACCGCTAGGAAAGTTACGTGGGTTCAAAGTCCTCGAAGCCTTTCACCTTTTTATCACTTTGGCCTGATAAGTAAGGTAAGGAGCCTAGTCCTAAGTCATTTACACCCTTTGATTCTTATAGCCCTCATGCCAAGTAAAGAAGTCCAATTGCATAAATAGCTACTTTTATCTCCACATTCACTAAACGAAATGCTTAACACATGCTGTTCGGTGTGGGTAATTCACTCTCGGATCACTTATCTCATTTCAATAAACATCATTCTACCAATGAATGCGTAGCTCAAGAAGGGAACTATGGGGGTTCGGGGGTTGTCCCCTTGAGACCTTATTCACTAACTATGCAAACATTGCCTATTCTATGGGGCTTACATAACTAAATGAATAATATCTATGTAAGCCTTTTCAAGCCTTTCCTTCTTAACCTGCTATTGTATGAGTGAAGGAGCCCCTAAGACTAGGGTATGGGATCCGAATGGTTAAGAGGCATTGCTTTGCCTTTTCTTTTCATCTTGACGACTTAGCTAGCTGTACTTTTTGATCGAACCGTCTGTTGAAAGAATAAGGCCTTTGCCTTTGCATTAACTCTTTTCTATTAAATCCTAGCCTAGGTAAGTGAAAGAAGCTAGAAGTTACTTTGCTCCCTTTTTTTGTCCCTTTCTGCTATAGTTCTTTACCTTTTTTCTTTTCTTCAATTTTGCATTTAAGACATATATTTAGATTAGAAGAATGTCGAGTCCATTCTCGATCTAATAGAAGTAGGACCATGGATGGATGACATGTCTCATTAGCTGGTACTAGCTTTCTTGCTTTACTTTCTTTGCTTATCATACCACACTAAGAAATTCCTTTAAAGACTTTACTTGTGGTTCTATATCTATAAGAGGAAGCTTTTCTTGACTTTGTTTATAAGAATCGTGTATAAGAAGACTATACCAGTTATTAAGAATATACCTTTGTTATTCATTACTTGGACCCCTAGGTTTTGTTTTTATTTTCTTTTCCTATTATTTTTTTCTACTTATCAATCTCTCCTTACGAGGGCCTCCTTACTCTTATTCACCACCGAGAGTTTGGGATCTCCTTTCTTGTATTTCTTTCTTTAAAGGAAGCTAACTCATGCTAATGGTTGAAGAAGAAAAGACTTTCATTGAATATCTGGATACTTCATCCGTAACAACAATTGCTGTTGAATCTCCTATGTAATCTTTAGAGTGAAAGTAGTGATTATATCTTAATAGTGAATATCATGGATTACCTATTACCATGAATTGAAATGGTTTTTGAATATATATGGGCAGTTAGCAAGCAAGGGATGACATCGAAGAAGCTTACTATTGAAAGTGAAATAATGAAATAAAAGCAGGTTTTAGAGTTTAAATAGGAGTATAAAGCAGCAGGTACTACCTACTTAGGCTAGTTATAAGTAAAAAGATCACACTTAAAAAGAGAAAGGTTTGTTCAAGCCATAATGGTATAATAGTCAAATTCGTAGACTCACTCACTCATCTTGTTCATATATTCACTTGTAGGTAGGCTTGCTCATTCATTCGTTCGTCAGCTAGCTTGATGTCTACTAAACGAGCCAATTCCCTACTGAACAAAAAAAAGGCCCTATCTCGGATTTGTTGAGCTTTCGCTCGAGCTTGAGTCTCTCTTCACATGATCGTGTACTAATCTATCATGTTTAGAATAAAGGACTTTTGGCGTCTGGGTTTTGGTGGTAGGAGGAATATCCAATCTTTATAGTAGCCACTACAATAGCTCTATCTGTCAAGATAGCTTATTTTCTTAGCTTAGCTCTTTCGAGGAATCAATCTACTTATTGCTTTAAAAGAAGTCACTTCCTAGAGCTTCTTTTGGGGTGGACTACATGAGTCTTATGAAAGAGAGTTGAGAACTATATAATAGCAAAGGCTTTCTGGTCGATAAGTCAACTTCCCCTAGGAAAGATAGAAGAAGTTTCGATTCTTTCTACTCCCATCACTTCCTGACTCAAATGAGAATTTAAGTTCCAGAACTAGTGTCTGCTCGCTACTTTTGCTACTTGTCATCTCAATCTTTCTTTAGTTAAGAAGCTATAGCAAGTGCATGTGAAAGTTCGCCTAATACTCAAATTAAGGTTTTCTTTCCACTTTGACTTCGATGATTGCTACTTCTACGACTCCCTTATTTCTTAGACTTTCATGTGTTAATCATATATACATATTATTAAAGTTAAAAGAGTTCCCGAGAATGAATAGAACTTAGTTTCAAAAGAGCACGAAGTGTGGAAAAATTGATATATCACCAATAATCTTTCTCTCTTTTCTTCCAGGTGAGCACCAGTCCATGGCTGCCAATCCAATCAGTGTGATAGGTGTAGAGTGAGAACTCTGACGGTGAATCCCCCTCTTGTTGACATCGTTGTCTCCATACAAGGGTAGTAGAGTAGGCTAGTAAAGAAAGGACTTCCAAGGGGTTAAGTGCTCTACACTCTACTACATACGAGATTATTTTTGACGATCGGGAATAGAAAGAAGAAGATGGGTGCACTATCTTCTACTTCGGCAAGGCGCTAGTGTGTGAGAGGAAAGATTCTCATATATGTTGATAATCATCCCAATATATTTTTTACGTATTGTACTATTAGTGTGGCTCTTAAGTGAAGAACTCGGTCGAATGGTTTTTATTTACTTTAGGCATTGTACCTTGAATTAGAGTCTTGGTCTTGGTGTGGATTTATTATATTCAATATCGAGCGAATGCCGCTGGGACTGAACTCGTTGTGTAAAAAAGTGAGGTTGCCCGTAGCACATGAAAAACTTCTTTCAAGGAAAAACAACTAAGACAGATAAGCGTGCTTCAGCTACGCAACTAGAGAGGAAGACAACCTTTAGCTAGAAGACAAAAAGAGTAGAGGGAAAGAAAACTATAAAATAGGATAGTGGCTTGCCCACCCCACCTCATCGTGGATAACCAACATCAGATCACCCTAGAAACCTTTAAGGTTAGATTTAAGCTTGAGGTGTAGTAACATGAAGACATTCCTTGGAAAGTTGCTTGGCTGGAAATTTCTTACTTGAAATAGGTAACTTCGTATGGTAGCAGACTTCGAAGAAGACAACTTACGAAAGAGGACTCTCTAAAGAATGGGAGAATCTAGCTATTGAATATAACAAATTAAAGCAGGATTTCACTCACTACGCAGTTGAATAGATAGAATGACAAGAAACAAGGGTGATAGCCCACTGGTTACAAAGAAAACAATAGCATGTATCTTCCCCATGTCTGTCTTTCAATCATCGTGAAGGCTACGCTTCTACTTCCAAGTCCCCTTTGGTTTTTGGGAGCCAAAGGATGATGAAAACAAGATGACCGATGCCTAGCCAACACTGAATTTACTTGCATTGCTGACTCATTAGCTAGGTCTCCATATCCATGATGCTGCACAGCCTTATAGAGTGATTCATTCATTGGTTCCAAGTACTCCCCGAGTCTTTATATACGAAATATAGGAAAAGGGACTGCCTTGAGTGACGTCTAACCTGGCCGGAGACCTATGACCTACCTCTTGCTCCTCATTCGGTGGATTTTTCGAACCTTCACGAGATTTCATTGCACGAAAGAATAGGCCAACTCGTTCTTTTAGTGTTGTGTATTGTCAACATCCGAGCAAAAAGTATCATTCTGAGATCCCAAATCTCAAAGGTTCGTTCATTCGATGGAAAAGGGAGCATTACCGAGGTCAACCAATGATCACTCGCATTAACGACAAAAACTTGGCCTTGGATGTACTTACAGACATGCATCTCAGATTCAGTAGATTCAATCCTTTCGGGGATGTGGGGGAAGCATGGCGATTACGACTTCGTTTGGGACTCAAGACAGGGCAAACAAAGCGCCTTTTTCTAGCCAGATCGGAGCAAATGACTATGACAATGACTAAGTCGAGTCAGTAACAAGTAAGCGAGTAGAACTTGTATCACTTGGGATAGATCCTACAAAATTGTAGACCTTGGTAAACAGGATAGATCTAGTTGACATTACGGTAAGATATATCTGAGTCTATGGAAAGTTGAAACAATCTAGTCCTCTCTTCCATGAAATTGTTGAGTTCGATCTGACTCAATGGAGATTGAAACTATCAATTCGCTAGTTCTAGAATTGAGCAAGTCTGTCCCATTATATGTGAGACCTTGCTCAACTATCACTAGAATGAAGAGTTATGTTGATTAAAATACCCCCTCACATTCATCTACTCTAATAGCCATTTTCACAAAGAATCGGCGGTACTTATCTTATTGGTACATATAAGAGGTGGTAGCTAGTTAATGTATGAAGAAGAGTGGCTCCCGGTCTTATTTAAAGAGAGTGAAGTGAGACATTAGCTTTGGGAAAGAAGGAAGAGCTATATGCTTAACACATTCCATGTTGAATTTCATTTCTTAGTCTTCTCTAGCCCTAGGGAGATTGAAGAAAGAATCAATTCATTTTAGTCCAGGCAGTGTGGGCTCATTCCAATTAGAGTGAGTGCGAATTACTTTCTTGTCTTTGGTTGTAGGTTGCAAGCAAAGATGGGATGGGAAAATTAGTCCAGTCAAAGAAGCAAGGTCAAGGTGCATAGCACCAAGTCAGTTCAAAGCTGAAGTTTGAAAGCAAGCTATGAATGGAGTCTAGGTTGAGAGTGATCTTCATCCACACGTAGGCCAGGCAAGATTTCTTCTTTCTATTCACACTAAGAGCTCCTTGGTCTCACTCTCAAGAGAAAAAGGTGCCAAGCGCTAAAGTAAGAGAATCCACTGCATGTGCAAGATAGGCTATAACTCTTCGAATAAGCTGATTTTCAAAGTTCTAAGATTTTCATCAAAAAGATGTTCACAAATCCTTTCTCTGCCCCTCGCTCTGTTGATATCATTCCTTTCTTTTCCGCTCTCTCCTCTTTCATTAGCTGGTATTGAATCTGATGTTCTCTTAGAGGCTATTGAGTGCCATTACTACCCCATCATTCCAAAAGAGATTTTCTTTAGTTGTGAAGAAGTAGAGTAAGGTTTAGATTAGCTCAAACATAGAAAATTGCCTTATTCAAATTAAAAAATGGGGTTTTAAGGGGTGAGGAAGAATAAAGAAAGTAAAGTAGGATATCACAGAAGAAGAAGAGAGAAAGTCACCCCCCTTCTCACTTAAAGGGTGAGAATCTCTTGCTCATAGCTCTAGTTTAGTGAGCCTTAGTTAGTAAGGGTGGTAAGTTGACTCTGATGTTCTTCCTATTGTTGACTCTTCATGACATGCTTTCAGCTCGAGTGAAAATTCTATGCTGTGGTATGGCTCGTGCTATCTGTGGTAGCACGGTCTTTGCTGCTTTATTTCATTCATCAAGTCTTGGAATCGGCATTACCACAGCTAGGATAGATGCTCTTTCTCTTAAGGTCACTATTAAAAGTTTAGGTTTTTTATTAAACAACTGATTCTCTGATCTCTATCTTAATCCCCTCTTTCTTTTAGTTAGGATAACTATTAAAGACTAACAAAGACATGAATTGCAGCATTTATCCTGTTGTATCTAATATATCTATAAGTATAGCTAAATAATATGGCTTACATGTACCACTGAATCCCCACAATTGGAAGAGGAATAGTGTAAGGTCCGACCCCCCCCCCCCCATCTAAGGGGTAAATAAGCTATTAGGACTGAGGGCAGCGGTTACATCCTGGTAGTCAGCTATAGTAGTTCAGTGTCAAATGAAAGCTAAGTGGGAAGGCTACTTCACTTTTGACAATCAGGAAGAAGCAACCTTGCTTAAGGTTTGGAGTTCGAAGTTAAATGAATCGGATCTAATGAGTTAGTTATTCATCCCATATCCTCCTTTCTTTAATATGGCAATTTCCCACTAATTCTCTGTCCTAAGCCATTTGTTATTTTTATAGGAATCCTGATCTAGGCTGTTTGGCTGAGGGTAGGATTCAATTCCTGAGGGGGTGAGGCTGCCGTGCTTGGTGTGGTGAGTTGTTAGTTATGGACCAAAGATAGAAGCATATGTGATATCAATTTTGTTTCTTGATGCCCGACCCACGAAAGAGCTAAAGAAATGTTCTAGTCAAGTCGAGAGTATATGATACGTTCTAAGGGTGAAGTTCACGTGATAAAAGGGAGTCATCAAAGTATGAGTCCATACACTTGCTAGCTAATACTAGATTGTCAAAGACCTGATTCAATTTCTTAATACCTTCTATCTCTATCCTAAGGGATCCCAGTTGTATAACACTTATGATCATAGATTAGACTAATCACCACCCTAATAGAAGCCTGATCTACGAGCACCCTCACTTCATTTATGATAGTTGGTCAAGTGGCCACTGTTCCCCTTTATAGTTTAGTTTTGCATGTTTCCTTGGCCTTCTCTTTTAAGTTCTTGTAATCAGAATCAAATGAACCAGAATCCATGACCCTTTATCTAAACTCTAAAAGCGGGAACCTCTATTGGTTAATCGAAATGAAAGTGGTCACTCTACTTCCGTTTATCTCCTTAATAGTAGAGCCACTCCTAGTTTTCTGTGGTTGAGCCACTCTAATTCCCCTCGCTTTCAGCAGATATACCGATCAATGACACCAACTTTTTTATCTGTACACCTCTCCCTTCCACCCTACCATAGTTAGTAGTGGCCCTTTTCAAGCAAAGAACATGGGTTTGGGCGAACTCTTATCTTTATTTCCAATAGGCTAAGGGGAGGTTGGTCGTAGATCTTAAGCAGGTTGGTCACAAATTAGGTTTTTATCCGAGAGGCTGGGAAGAATATGAATCTTGTAAGAGGTGCCATCTTGACTTGGAGGAGGTGATGGGGAAGTTGCTAGTTCAACCAACCGAGAGAAAGTGCTAACTTATACTCAATTGAAGGGTTCTTATCTTAATCAAATAGTTCAATTGCTGTGCCCCATATCCTAGTAAAGTTCGAACCATTTCTAGAGTGAAGGACTTCGATCTTAGACTGAAAAAGAAAGTGCACGAACTACCCCTATTGACCTAAAAGGTCAGCCCAGTCAGTGTAGTCTCGATCTTTATGATTTAACTTATCTTTGTGAGCTAGCCTGGTGCCCCATAAACCAATTCTTCTCAGAACCTGGGAAAGAGACTAAAAGCTGCCTCATGAGCTCAGGTAGCTCCTTCTTAATTGATGACCAAATCTTAATCAAATTGCCATGCTCTAATCAAGGAGCGACTAATAAAACTTGAGGATCAATTCGTTCAGTTTGATGCTAGCTTGGAAGGACCTTTGGCTATTAATGATGATAGCATCATTGATTAGGGTGGTCATAGATCAGATACTGGTGGTTTTTATTCCTCATACTTAAATTCCACCAGCTCTACCTTCCTGCTTAAGGCATTCAGGATCTGGTTGGTCCGTCGAAGCTTATACTCTAGCACCATATAAATCAAACTTGGCAAGTTGTTATTGATTGCTCTATTTTGGCATGAGTTTTTTCTGGGTCAGAAAGTCTCTCATCACCACATTATCCGGGCTTGAACATGAATCGTGGTCCACCTCCACGTTCTCAAGTAGTGAACCATTGCTGTCATCTCCTTCTGTTAGACTACACCTTTTGGTCTCATTGAGCTTTCTGCTATCATATGCTATTGGGTTACCTTATTGTACTAGCACAGAGCTTATGAGATTGTCTGATGCATCCATGTGCACTTCAAATGGCTTAGTGTGAATTTGGCAACTACAAAACTGGGTCATCCACCTGCTTTAGGTCCTTAAAATCTCTTTGACACTCTTCTGATCAGTGCAGTGCCATGATCAGTTCGCATGTCCTTTAGGGATATTTTTGAGTTGAGCAACTCTCTTTGAGTAACTTACGATGAATCTCGGTAATAGTTCATGAACCCTAAAAATGATCTTAGCTCACTCACCTTGGTAGATGCTTGCCACTCCTCAATGGCTTTGATGCCCATCTAATGCTCTTGGAATAAGATATTCGTTTGTCCAAAGGAGAGGAGCATTGATCTCTCTTTAAAAAAAGAAGTGATTCTTCCTTAAGACCTTTATGTCTGGAGGTGGCTAACGTGGTCATTTAACGAATAGCTATAACCCACGATCAAAGTATACCATTAGTCATTTAAGCACATGTGGAATAGCTTATTGTGGAGGGTACAAAACGTGGCAGGAAAATTCCCTCAAGGAAACTCCCCATCCTACTCATTAAAAAGTTCAATTACATCTTTTTTGATTTTACATTATTTTATAAAAAAACTATTGACTTTGAATCTATTTCAGTTACTTCCGATACAACTACTAGAGCAAGTAGTTTTAAAGGAACATCTTCTACATTTGATTCATTTCAAGTAGTTTTATAACTTGGTCAATTGCAGTCTTCTGCTACTATATAATTGAGAGTAGTTTTAGAGGGAAAGGTTGATGCTTCCCTTTCTTCTTATACTATTGACTTTGCTAGTGACTTTGATGGTATAGAATTACTAGAGATTTGTAACCTTTTTCTTTTCTTTGAATAGCTACTTCTTCCCTTTCATATGAGACTTTTGATATTGATTTGATGGGAAAAGAAATTTAAAGGTTGAACCTTGTGTTTCAGCTTTGAAGCTTCATCTAACGAGTAGGACGAATGGAATCATGTCCCCTCTTTCTGTGTAAGTATCTATATCGGCATCTACAATGGAAGGTGAAATAGTTGTAGTCTTGGAATCGGCATCTGAAACTGAGGGTTATGAAACAAAAGGTGAAATAGGAGATCTTGCTCTTGCTTTAAGTCAAACCATTCACATTTGAGGACTTTCTCGTTAATACTTTTTTTTTCAAGTTCAGGTTCAAGTAATGTTCCAAGTGAGGATGGAAATGATGCCTTTACCAAACTAGCTAGAAATAAAACTTAAATGGGATGGTCCTTTGGAGTTAACAGCTTGGCTTGCGCATCAAAGTAAGCAAGTAGTAGAGGAATCAAAATCTTGGTCTGAAAGAGGGGAGGTGATTCCTTGCTAGAAAGAAAAAGGTTATATTGCTCGAGTAGCTTTTACTGAAGCTATAGATCTAGTTAGAGTTCCTAGTATAAGTCATTAGCTACTCCTAGAAAAAGGTGCCATCTGATGGTTTACAAGTAGTCTGATAATCTAATTCCATATTGGAAGTACTAGCTTTAAGCCTTGACATTGGCTGGAAGAGGCAATATCACAAATGAGTTAAAGAGTGAAAGCCGGCTACAATAGTAGTGGAAATTAAATTACAAGTTATTCCTTAGCAAAATAAGAGGGGTCTTTTCATTTAAGGCTGGGAAGGGTGCTACTACTGGCAATTCTCTAGTAGATATTGTATCCATTTCGGTTGAAAATGCATGACTAATTGCACTTCAAGCTACGCCTTTCCTAGTAAACTACAGGGGACGAGGCTGAAAGTCTTTCATCTGAAGTAGGAGTGGCTACTGGGAATGGCTAGTTATATTTATCCAGTAGTGCGGAAGGCTTCTTACTCACTTGCTGAAATGACAGGTGAAATACCATCCTAAGTAGAAGTAGTTGGTGAAAGTAGGAGTTCCAATCTAGGACTAGAGCAAAAGTCAATACTCTGAATTTGATGCTGGGGATGTCAACTACAATTCTACTATTAGAAAGTCAAACTAAACTACACGGTCCAAAGTAGAAGGAAGCTATAGCTTCAAGTAAAGGGTTTGAAGTTACATATTCGAGTACTAGTTTAGAAGTCTTGGACTCTGAAATGGAAGTTAAAAGCATTTCCTCTGAAAGGCAAGTTGCTAGCTAGCATTTCTCCCTCTGAAGTCTAGGACTCATGATCGTATTATGGAGTGAAAGTCATTGTTGAGGAAATATGGGGGGGGGGGGGGGGGGGGAAGATAAGGTTAGGTATCCATCTGTAGATGTCTCCTCCACCAAGTGAGAAAGAAGGAAATGTTTGAAGGTCTAGAAGCAAGGAACTGATTAAAGAAGGCAAGAAGGAAGTCACCACTAGTCCCACACCCATGAAGCGGTATGTAGAAACAAGGATTGAGAGGTTGGGAGCCTAATGAGGGCTAATTTCCTTATGATTAACTAGTAACTAGGTCTCTATTTTTTTGGATCTGACGTCTAAGAGGTTACCGAAAAAACTGCCATGAAGTTGTGAACATTCTTCTTATAGGAATTGATAGACATATTAATAGGTGCGCCTTATCCGGTCTTGTCTCTTTTCTATCCACTTGTCTTCTCTTTTGGGTATTTTTCAATCCATTTCCAATCATGAGGAAAAAGAGGCATCTATATTTGGTTAGCACAATACGGCTATAAAGTATACAACTAAAGAGTTGTATACTTTAAAACTAGAACTAAAGCCAGAGGAATAAACCTTGACTGATCAAGTATACAACTAAAAAGGATGATGCACATTTGCCTTTTGATGATTTCGCATATTCCATATCATAAGATAACAAAGGCATGACTAACCAAAAGAAAAAGAAGTGCTTCGTTACGTTATGCTTTTCCATAAGTTACTTCTTTCTTGTCTACAACATCAGAGTGAATGAATTCCTATTACATGTCGAGAGGGAATAGAGGAGAAGGGATTATGGGGCTTAAGGGAGTTCATTCACCCTCAGGTTAGAGTCTAGTATGACATCGGTAAAAAGATAATACAGCTAAGTAAATACTTTCTTCTGAGGCATTTCATGCTTTACTTGCTCTTGCCGATATGATCTTTTCTCTTGTTGAAGAAGTTTAGTTTTGCACTTATCTACGCTACGATAAGAGTAACAAAATTGATAGAGCGAAACCAAATCCCCAAGAAGAACTATAGCTCAATGAAATCTGGTAATAACTCTAGGGTAGGTTCTAGAGTTGGGATTGAGCTTTCACTATTCTCAAGGTAGTGAGTGACTCCGGTCTCGGTCTTTTGGAAATGGAAAGGTAGTTTTGTGAGTCTATTCAGTGAGCTGAGGGTGAGAAGAAGCTCTTCATCTTAGCAATAAAAATCTTAATCTAAGACAGATCTAGACTAGGATGAAATCCCACTTTCTTTTCTTGATGTAGTTCCTCCAACTTGAAACTAGATTGCTGTCCACCTTTAGCGATCAAATGGGACTATGGTCATGATGAAATAGAACCTCTTCCTCATCCTACTGACTCTGCACTCTGTTGACGGTCTTAGAGATTGGCGAATGTGAAAATGGGACTTTCATTAAGTCTTTCTCACTCATCTTTCTATCAAAATGCTTTAATCATAGCCCTACCATAGTCTGAGAGCTAGGAGTGACCTATCCCCCTATAAAGAAGAGCTCAACCTTCAAACCATAGGTCCTCTTCCTTTCTTGCAAGATGCTTGGAATAGCTATCCGTTCTTACCTATGGAATTCCACTTTCCTTGGTGATTGGGCCCGTGATCAAGCTCTGACTTCACCTCGAAAGGGAGCTGCATAAGTAGACTAGAAGTAGTAGTTCCTGAAAAAAAATCTTTTCTTTTTGATTGAGTTCTATGCAGGGTCACTCTTTCAAATGGGGAAGCTCTCAGACCAGCACGCTCATCTCAACTTCCTTACTAGAATAGCCATAGGCAACCGAAATGTCATAGCTTAGTCTGTCTTGTTCTATTCTCTTGGCCTAAGAGAAGAAAGGACTTTCTAACCTTCCAACAGGAGAACAGGCTCAGAAAGCTGGAACTACCCGATCCGTAAGGCAGATAGAAAGAAGAAACCAACTTACTCTTGACAGCCAATTTGAGGTGTGCACTATTTGCTCATTCTCTCTGATTCCTGCTCTCTCGCACTTTTCGCTCATCAAACTTCCATTCTTTTTTTTTCTTGAGGCATAGAACAAGGAAGTAAAGTTATGGAGCTAAGAACCCATGTTGTTGAAATAGAATAACGGCAATTCCAATGCATGGGTGAAGGTAGTTTACTTGTAACCTTGTTAGAGTCAGGGACACGAATGCATGTTGAAAGGGAATGAACCCCTGAATTGCCTACCTCAGTGCATACTTTTCTTTCCTCTCAAAAGACTCCATCGATGAAAAAAACAAGTGCAATGCCGCATCATGTTCACACACCCCAAAACTCAGAAGCAAATCATCTTCACTCACTGTCTAATGTTCTGAATTAATCTATTCAAAACAAGAGAAGTGGCACAGGGTTCTCGGTGCTCTAATTTATTGCATGCTTTAACATACAAAACTAGTTAGAAAGGCTGATGAAAGTATAAAATATTGATATTTTAGACACTCATGCATATTGACAATACTCTCTTTCCTGTTCTTGCAATAACTGGTCTTTCTGGTCCTGTTGGCATATCCGGTGCCAGTTCTGTATGTTATAGTAACCATGTTGGAGTATGAGTGATCGTAGGTGGTGTTCATTTAGCAATTGAATCACTAAGTAGTGCATTGAGAATATAAAATATTGGTGTGACCGCCACTGATGGTTAGTTCCTAATCCGCAATTGTGCTAGAATAAAATAAGGGACTCGACCGTGAAGAGAAAGCCTTGAAGACATGGTGAGACACTCCAGCTCTTTCTTCCCACCTGCAAGAGGACTTTTCCTTGGATGAAATAACAAATCCAGGTCTGGGAAAATAGCATTATTATTGGTAGCAATATATCATCAGATCTTAAGATGAACATCTTTTTTTGGTGATGAGACCCTAAGAGAGAGTCAAAGTAATGCAATCTTTCCTTATTTAATGCACTTATCTAATGTCACAAGGGTGGTCTACGATTAGACTGATCAAGTAAATAGACAATGGAAGATGAAAGAGAGATGATGCTAAAGCAATTGACAAACCTAAGATAGGAGCATGAGACATGCCACAACCATAATCGAAGAAAGAGGATGATGATTTATGTTAGCGACGTTGGGTAGGGTGACAGTTCTGTTGACCTTTAATCCGTTGAATCCTAAGGAGTTTATTAAGGTTCAAATGCCACATAATCCGTAGCTCTTATTCTCAAATTTTCACTCAAGCTTGAAACTTAACTTGTAGAGTGAGATCTGTACTCGATATGCTTCACCACATCCCTGTACTAACCTTGGTATGCCTCTTCACTTGGTCCTTAGCTAACTTTACCCCATGCATCAAACCTTAGGACATTACTAAGAGAAAGAACCAAACAAAACAACCAAGCTCGGTGTGCTCGAATGGTTCCGATCAGTTCATCATGGTCGGCAAGTATGATGGTACTCATGATGATCCTCCACTATCTGCTTTACCTTGTAAATTGTTGGGGTTTGTATTGACTGCATTTTTGGTGTAACCGCTTATTCCTTACCTCAGGGTCATTGGGTAGTCTAGTAAGAGGTGTGCTGGAAGCTATTCTTGTAACTGTAATAGGATCACCCTTGGTAGAGTTGTTTCATAGACGTGCTAGTGTATTTTTTGAGATTATGGGAGTGTGTGACTTGAACTATTAATTGGTTTGTTCCTTTATCTGCCCCATTTGAATTCATTCAAAACAAAAATATGTCTTTGTTCCCACAACCATACAGAGGTTCATTTGTATATAATCTTTCTATGATCATACTCGACTATGTCATGTATGAACAGACTCCGCAAGATCCAGTAGAAAGAATAAGTGATGTGGCTCTTTTCTATCTTTCACTTACTTAATAGTAGGCTGCTTTCTTTATCAGAAAATCAGAGTTGATCTAAAGAATAACAATATTTTATTAGTTATAAGTGTATAGAAGCAGGATTCCAACAACTAGTTAGCTTTCTATTAGACTTTGATTTCGATGACAGGAAAGATCAGATGCACTGAAGGAGCTACCCATGAATAATGGCTAGAAGAGGTAAAGAATGCCCTGTTGAGGAGCATAATAATGCCTTAGCATCAGCTAGTGGAACTGACATCTAATTCAACTATCTAAGCTTGCAAGATCAAGGAAAGAGGAACAAAATTGGATGGGAGGGTAAGGAGGTATACTGACTGGATATGAAACAAACCAAGGTATAGAAAAGACCCAGGTAAGAGGTAGAATTAAAGAGTATGAAGAATCTGCCCAATAGAGAGGGATGAACTCAACCTAATGAAAAAGGATAAAAGATAAAATCCAAACTATAAATAACCTAATGACATTGAAAGGTCATTCAAGATTGACTGAAAGAGCTTACTCAATGCCAAGAAAAGAGTCCTAGTCCACCACATCATAGCGAAATTTATCCATCATTTTTATCTTATATTCTTTACCCCGCGGACATATAAGAAAAGGATATAAAGAGAAACTTGCTTCAACTAAAGAATTGACCATTACTCAGTTATTCGCTTGTAGTGGATTCAAAGATAATAACCGACTTAGCAAAAGAGACGTTAAGCTTTTATGCGAAGGATGCCATTCTTGCATCTTTCACTGGAAAGTCATGCTTGATAGAGAATGAAAGAAAAAGTTGTACTGAATGCAAGCTAACAATAATCCTTTCCCTCTGAACCTTAATGATTGTGACCTACTCTATTCACTATCTTCTCATTCATTGATTTAAGACAATTCTTTCTTTAAAGGAAGGTTCTTTAATTCTATGAGTCCTAATATATCATAACTCCCAGTAGTCACTTTCAAGCTTGAATCGACCCCAAATGCTTGACCTGCAATGCAAGATAAGTTGCCTTTTATCTGTACAAATGAAATTGCTTCCTTTGGAAAAGAATTTGTAACCATCTTACTTTCATCAAACTTGACTAAAAAAAGGTTTTCAACTAGGATGAAATTTTCTATAATATTATATATATATATATATATATATATGGTTGACAATTTCATATGTCTTCAATGTATAACAACATCTTTTCATCTATCATTGCTCTAGGATTCATTAACTTAAGGATTGTAGTAGGATGAAAGGGGAGAGATTGAAAAGGCAATGATTCCTTTGGTATATATACATAGTCATGCTGACCAGACAATCTTAATTAGAGACTTGGGTAAAATCACTTTATATTTAAGTATAACACTTTGCTTAACTTCTTAAACCAAGGCAAATCCTCACTCAATAGAAGACCAACTTATTTTATATTAGCTTTTCGACAATCTTAATAATAAGAAGAGTAAAGTAGCGAAACCATTTTTTCTCTTTTTTTTTCTTGAATGCAAGTGGTATTGGTAAAAATGTCGGCAGATTATTCCATTGTTTCCAATCCTAAACTCAGTCAAGATAGGGCATGAGGCAGTCAGGTTTTTTTACATCCAGTGCTACATCAGAGGTCTAGTCCCCTAGGTTATTTGATCTCTAGTCTGAGCTCTGTTCAACAAGCCAGTTCTGTTAGTTCGCTTAAAGTCCCCGTAGTGTCCATTAGTAGTCTCTTTTTCTTACCTTGGGCAAGCCAAAGCCCTATTAGTCAGGTTTCTAAGAAAAGTTAATATATCTTCATCCGGTGGGAGTTGCTATCCATATAGTTTTATGGCAGTTCTACTTGCAGCCATTGAGAGTTCTCTTGCATTTGCTTTTAATCCAGTAGAGTAAGTGGAAAAAGCATCTAACTTAGAAGGATCAGCATAGTGCTAACTTTGTGCTTCTCCCTTCTTATCCAGTAGTAGTACTGTTCTAGTAGTATAATATAGTAATAGCAGCTCTAGTAGCTATAGTAAATAGTAGTTCTTGTAGTTGAGGAATACAAAATAGTAGTTGTAGATCTTTTAGTAATAGCTTCAAGAACTGCTTATTCTATAGTATCTGTAAATTCTTTAGTAGCTATCTTAGAATATGAAAGGGAAGACGAAATGGTTTTGTGTCCTTCCACGATAGTCTAGGATTCCTCTCTTAATGAGGTATCTAGGCAACCAGGAGTTGCAATAGTTTTTCTCTAGTTACATCATTAACTGGAAATGGAACTACAGGTGAATTAGTCTTAGTTCTGAATCTTTACATTGATAAGTAGGATAAGAAGATTGGGTGAGACCCTAGCTCAAGACTGAAATTCTTCAGGGTGCCTTGATTTGGTCTCGAAGGCAGGAGGGGCAATCAATAGGTATGGGTCATTCCCAAACCTTCATGGGTGCATTCACCTTTTATACCCAATCCATTAACCATAATAGCCAGCCGGAGGGAGTGATAGACACTGCTAAAATCGATAAGATTGTGCCGGCTGGTATGCACAATGCCAGCAATTAACTGAACTCTCTCCCACCACAGCTATTCTTTCTATAAAGCCAAAAATATATGGTTGAGCAGTGAGGGGCAAACATGGCTCGATCATACTTAAGTCCAGATCCTCCCATTCAAGCTTTAAATACTTTTGGCAGAAAGAGAAGGCATGGGCATACTAATCCAATGAACCGACATAGCTAAGGGCTAAGGGCGAGTTCTTGGAAAATATCTGGCAGGGGAGATCTCAGAAGTACCACACCTGATAAGGTGCATGCATTATCAGTTCAACTCCACATAGATGTATCATATCATCTCTCCACCCACCTTATCAGACTCATGTTCCGAGATGACACTAAATGCTTATGCTTTCTCGACATGACCCTCCAATAGCTAGACCTTCACCTAATACTTATCATTTATGACAATCCACAACCAACAAAGGGCAAGCACTCTTTATTGATCTCTTTATAATTTTTTTTTCCGATCAAAAGAGAGATTCTTTTTCCCATCTCATCCCCACGTCTATAAATAACTCGAATGATGTAAAGCCACCCTTTGAGTACCAACTAGTAGTTTATGCTGGATTCAAATGGTTTACCAGACCTAGCCTATGATTTTTCTAGTTTGAAAATAGTTCGAACCAAATAATCAACTAGACCAAGTTCTCTAAAACGAGTCAACTCAACTACGGAATAGCAACACCTCTTGCTCCTAAATGTCCTAGTGATCTAGCATCAACCGATTCAGACCCACATGCCGAAGACCATATGATTAATGAATCATTGGATTAGAAATCACTTGATCCTTCATTACATAAAGTTAAAGGGAAGAGCAGTCTACATTAAGGTCAAGCCTTCTTCGCCCTTTACGGAGAAATTCAATGCTCAAGTTGTTATACTAGTCAAGTTTAAATATCTAGGTCAGTTTTAAGTTTGGAATTAAGCAGTCTACATTTACTTTGGCTAAGCCATTTCATTATTGAAAGTCATTCCAACAGACAAATACTAGATGATAAGCTCTACTAAATAAGGGACGTCTACTAACCAAAAAAAAGCTAGAAGGAAGATGGGAGAGATATTCTATAGAATTCATACTAACCTAACAATATTCTCTTTCACATGGATTAGATATTTAGTGCCAGACATTGAGAAAGTTAACTGATTGAGTTGTATTTTCCTCAGATCAAATATCTCACCTATTTACTTGTACTAAATAGATTAGTCTTCTTCGCCTATGAATTTTGGTAGAAAAGAGAATTGAAGACCCTTGTCTCTTTCTGTTGTATGTGATTGGAGCTATAGGTGAGTGCCAGTACACCTGTCATTCTCTGTCCAAAGATCGTTGTTGTAAGTAGCTGCTATGCTATTTTCTTGCTCCATTGTACTCTCTGTTGCTATTTTAATTCCGTCTAGAGATTGATCAACAGATCCCACTAGTCCTAAAAGGCTCAAATTAGCTATGGAGTTAGATGATTACCATAGACGAGACTCTGATTTTGTATCAGTTCTACTTTCTCTTGTCTTCTATGTTGAGTTGGCCCAGGAAAAAAAATCTGGGAAGGAAGACCATCTAATCTAGAACCAAATGATTACTTCTCATAAAGAGCTATTTGAAGGAATCTTTTGCTATATGGCCTCTGAAGCTTCTGCGAATATATTTCCCTTTGAATTTTAACAAAAGGAACAAAGATCTTTGCCTTTAAGCTTCAAAGAAAGAGGTGGGGAGAACTATCAGTTGGAGCCACCTACCTATCTGCTACTCTCATTGATTTTCTCATAAGATGATAAGACATGCAAGTCTAGAAAAAAAATAGTTGTGGAACATCTTCTCTGATCTCTGCTGGTGTGTAATGCCAGTCAAGGTATAGAACAATCTATCGAGATGGCATCTCCTAATAATCCAGTAGTGGACTAGCCCTAGAAGCAAAAATAGTTCAACCAGAACACCTCTAGGCAATGTAGCACACTTAATCAACGAAAAAATCTGCATCCCTATCTCTTGAAATATTGATGGGAATAGTGCCTCACCCAATACTTCATACCAAAGGAGGAAGCAAATGACATATCCTTATAAGAGTCAGTGAAGTGGCCATATTAAAATATCATAGGTAAGAGTTCCTGTCCAATGGATCAAAGAGTTTGACTCAGGAAACCATCCTTTTTGTGGTGGGGGCATCCTGATGACCCTATATTGCCAGTATTTGTTGGGACACACAAGAATATCTAATCCTGGTCTTAATAGATTTGACAAGATCAGTGCCATTATTCAAGATGACAGGTGGCATTGGACAATTCTAAACACTTATCAACTGAGAAGTCTTACATACAAAGCAAATAGTCCCTATCTTCTTTCATCTTCTATTCTAAATGGATGCCTTAAATGTAGAAGTAAAGAAAAGCAAAAAGTTAAAGAACTATAACAGGAAGGGATGAAACAAAAGGGAGCGAAGTAACTTCTAGATTCTTTCTCTTGCCCATGCCATGAGTTAATAAAAAATAGGTAATGAAAAGGCAAAGTCCTTATTCTTTCAACAGACGGTTTGATCAAAGAGTGCAGCTAGTAAAACCATAAAGATGAAAGGAAAAGTCTAAGGCAGCAAATACCTCTTAACCATTTGGATCACATACCCGAGTCTTAGGAGCTCCTTCACTGATACAATAGCAGGTTAAGAAGGAAAGGCTTGAAAAGGCTTAGATGAAATTTATTCATTTAGTTATGTAAGCCCCATAGAATAGAAAATGTTTGCATAGTTAGTGAATAAGGTCTCAAACAGACACCCCCCGAACCCCCGTAACTCCCTTCTTGAGCTACATATTCACTAACAGAATGATGTTTATTGAAATGATATAAGTGATGAGAGAGAAAAATACCCACACCAAACATGTGCTAAGCATTTCGTTTAGTGAATATGGAGATAAAAGCACCTATTAATGCAATTAGACTTCTTTACTTGGCACGAAGGCTATAAGAATCAAAGAGCATAAATGACTTAGGACTAGGCACCTTACCTTACTTACCAGGCCAAAACGATGAAAAGGAGAAAGGTTCCTAGGACTTTGAACCCACATGACTTTCCTAGCGGTAAATCAACTTTGAAAGAAAGCCAATTCCTCACTCATCCTTCTTTTTCTTACTCAGTGCCACTACAAGTCATTTCATGAGAAGTATTCCTTCTATACATCTAAAGCAAGGGCGGTGATGAGCCCCATGCTCGGCTTGGTACAAGCACTTGTCCAATATGTATTTTGAATATCGATGAACCCACTTTATTAGCTCCATTGAGGCATGAGCAACTAGGTCCCATTAAGATGTAGGGTCACTCTAATTGAACTCTTTTGCGATGGTCTAAAGCCATATGGGCGGCTATTCGTCTTCAACCCTATCCTGCTACAAGTCAATCGCCTAAATCAAGGCTAGAGGGTGACCCTTAAGATTGATGATGCTCATGTGGAGAAAGGCCTATAAGTGATCTGCTTAGCTTCTATCTCTTCCATTGCTCTCCTCTAGCTTCAAATCCCTTCATTAGGCGCATTGAGCTATATCTCTTAAAAAGTAGATCTCATTGCTTGGTGAGTGGAGAGTAAGCACTCGGATTATGATGATGCCTTAGGAATGCTAACTTTAGTATGCTAGGATTAGAAGCTAATTCAACTTGAGAAATTTCAGCAAATGAAGGCCCTATAATAAATATAAGGCTTTAATAAAAAAGGGGTTTATTTTCTACGTCCATCCGAAATGAAGATTCACAGCTATGTAAAATCTCAATCTGGGGGACATGGTGTAGACTTTCGTGCTGGAGGGTGAGCCCTTTATCATCTTTATTTTCCTTGATAGTGAGAGGGATGCTCGGTAGCCAAACCAATAGAAATAGATAGCAAACGTAGCAGCCAAGCGAAGTGATATTTCTTTTTTTATCATTTTTATAGAGGGGGGTGGCTATTTGATTGATTTTTGGAATTAAGTGGTAATAACAGTAGTTCCCTTACTCTTGTTTCCTTGCATGTACTCTTATCCCTGAATCTTTGATCAGGGAGTTGCTCACTACCCAAAATTGCCATGGAATGAATCCTTTTTGTTGGAGTATTCGGATTTAGGAATCAATATAGGTCGGATTCTTTTCTTCCTCAGTTGTCAAGGAGTTAGCCTTTAATGAAGAGGAATGAGCTCCCCTTAGCAGACCTGTTAGATAGGTTTTCTTTTCTCATGCCAATAATAGGTTTTTCTTGCTCTCTTGTTAACTAAATTTGTGGAAGGTATCGGAGAAAGTATTGAGAAATTTCTATATCCTCTTTTTCAACCTTTAACATAACGAAAAGAAATTTCCACTCTTTTAATCTATAGTGCAATGAGGTTTCAACGAAAGAAGCTAAGGAGCGCCTAAAAAAAACCTCACTTGAGAAAAGGAGTAAGCTTGATTCAATAGTCAAGATGGATTTGATGAGTTTCTCCACTATGGGCCGGAAATCTTTTTCCTCGTGCGAGAAGATAAGGTAATGATGACTACTGAATGAACTTGGCTGATTTTGGGTTTGTGACAATAGTTGTTTCGAAGAAAGCAAGAATTGGGATTGCTTACATATTTAGCTCTTTGTTAAGTTTTATAGTCTTCTTATGCCTTAAGGAAACTATTTTTATATGCTATTATTGCCTTTGCCTTAACTGTTTATGCATCGATGATGCCCTTTTCCACTTTTTTTTTGTTTACAGCCATTCCTCTCTGTTAACTGCCTAGCATTTAAGGCTCTTTTTCTTTAGTTAGGGTCGTTAGTTAGGACCATTGGTAATCAAGGATTTCTTCTTCTTAGTATTTTTTCAGCAACCTAGGGAATGAGATCTCATCTCTATTGAGATGGCAAACTAATGGCGCTGTGGCGCAACATAGAAAGAAGTTGGAGCTAGAGACTAGATTTCTTTCCACCAAGAGTCGAGTATCCTACTCCGACCCATAATGGTCCCCAAAGTCATGATCTGACTTGGTCGACCCAATCATGATAGTCCATTTCTTCTGTATGAGCTTATCGAATAGAAGACCTGCTCAGCTCTTGAGGCAAGGTAGATTAGCCCAAAGAGGTAAGCACGAACATGAATGTAGCTTGCATTTTTTTTTGTCACCCTTTTGGAATATATGAACGCAAGCAGTGAATGATTACTCCGACAAGGATTCATTTTCTATAGATCGAGAAATTCCTCCCCATCTCACTTGGGAATCTTTCTATTATATTCTTTCTGCCTAGTAGCATTGTCTTCAGACTCCGAACTAATTCCTTAGATGGTTTTGACATCTTGTGATGTTTTCTGAGACAAAGCACCTCGTTCCATTCCATGTGTACCATCTATCTGAGAACCTTGGTCCCACTTCGAAGTTTGCAACTGGTTGCAATACTGGCGTGATTGACAAACCAACTAAATCTGGTCCAACGATTACTATTGACATTTTATGTCTTGTGACGGATTGCTTCTTTGAAAGATTGTTGCGTCACCTGGGATGGAACATGAAATGGATAAAGAAAAGATAAGTTCAATTCAAGACAAAAAGGTATTTGTGTAGGCTCGCCAGCCTTGTTTCAGAGTCCTTTGTACTCTTTTCAGCTAAAGCTATTAGCTAAGACTATTAATGGGCGAGTGGCTGATAGTTCCACTCAGTGATTGGATGATCCAGACAACTCAACTCGGTGGTAACCTATTACATAAAGGCAACCCCATGTCATCAACATGGCAAACCCAACCTAATATAAAAGAATCTCAATTTAAGAAGAATGGAAGAGGGATCGATTGTACTTCTTCTATGGAAATGAAGAAGTGACAAATGCCTAACAACTAATGAGGGCCTAAGGAATAACCCTCTCTTCTTCTCTTCATGTATGTGGGATGCATGCCCCATCTTGAATAGACGAACATGAACAATCTGAAGAAAGGCACGAGAGAGAGTCTTTATCACTTACCAGTTCTTCAGTGCAACTGTGTTGCTCCTTGCTCGCCTGAGCCTTTCTCTTGTGATGTCTCATCACACTCTTCTGTTGATGCCCCACTCTTGATCTTTGATCAGCCTACTATTTCTATGACTGACGTTGCTCCTGACTTCTGGTCCTCCATTGGTCTTTGATCAAGGTTCTAGGTGTACTCGACATGACTACACAGCCGCCATCATCTTCTACCATCATGTCACGTCATCATATGATTCCTCAGTTGAGGGATGGGAAACTGAAGGTCTTCTCTGACGCTCACTACCCGCTTTCATGTTCTTCAATCCGTTGCTTCTTTGACCTACTTCTTTCAAGCTTCAAAAGTACCAGAATGGCGTGCAACCATGCAGAATGAGTTCAATGCTCTACTTAGGGCATTCTTGATCTTCTCTTTTATGTCGATGACATACTCATTATTGGAAGTGATGTAGCTGGTATATGCTCGCTTATTAATTCTATATCATGATGCTTTGAGATAAAGGTCACTGATGGCTAAGATTTCTTCCTCACTCTAACTTTAGGAATCTTTTCTGCATTTTCTTGTGCATTTGGGGAGAAATAGAAAATTGAAATGTAAATGTTCAGTGATATACTCTGGTTGTAATGTTCACGAGTATATAATTCAATTTTTAGTGAGATGACTTTCCTACTAAAAGAATCACTTGAATTAGTTGAAGGAAAGGAGGGGCCCTAGCCACTGGAGAGGAGAGTTTTAACTTCGAGGGAGGCATCAAAAAGTTGGGTAGTTGCTACCGAAGAAAGGAGGTTAACTGGGACTAGAAGTGAAGCAATTGGCCGAGTATTTACAAACATGTACAGTTTTAAGTTTCAGAAAAATGGTTATTCACCTACATTCTTGAGTTCAAGATGCCTATTAGTTAGATGGGTCATAACAAGTGGGTCTCCCAGCTATCAAAAATTGCTTTGAAAGGAAGAGAATGGGAATGGTGATGACGGAATATATGGACTTAAAGAAGTAGGCTCAATAGCATAGGAAAGCTTATTTGGTTAAGTCGATCCTGATATGTAGTTAAGAGGGAGGTTCCTTCGCTGTTGATAGCTCTTCATTGGATCCATTAAGTGAGCCTTATGATATGTTATTTCATAAGATTTAGAACCCACCGATGCATCAAATCCTTCTTTGATAGCTATTTTTGAGAGATAGAGAAAAAGATGGTTCCATTCGAGGTTGCTTAACAATGCTGGCTAGATATTTGGAAGAGGAGAGAGAATGAAGAATGAGAATTTAAGATTGCTCATGTGGCTTGGTAATTATGACTTTGGAGTAGATTCCTTGGTTGACATTTCTGGCCCATCCACTTTTTTGAGCCAAGAAGAAGATATTAAACTGGACTATTTCATGTCAAATGATTCTAATGGATGCATTCTCAACATATTCTTGCAATTGGGTTGGACGTGCTCTTTCGACCTTTTTTGTTTCACCTTGTCTAAGTTCTTGATTGACGTAGGAAGTCTGAGTTATTTTCCCTCGAAAGAAGTGGTATTGCTGAAGTGTGAATCCTCTCGATTTTTTGCATACTTTGTTCCTTTAGGATTCTTATTGACAAGTCTTCGGTGGCATGGCTCGGATGAAACAACTTGATGAGCTAGCTTTAGTCGTGTACGATCATATAATAGCTTGGCATTCCACTTTCAGAATTCGACACTGTGAACTAACAAACCTATTCAGTCCATATAAACTAGGCTTCCTAACTCTAGCACTAGCTGCACCATCTGACAGCACCAATCAAATGAACCAACTACTTTAGCAACAATAGCAGAAAGTTTGTTGTTAGCTAACAAGGAAAAGAGGTATCAACCCTAAGCAATAGTACCTTTTATGTATGCAAGCCACAGGCTGCTATAAGTTTAGCATGGTGTACTAGCTAGGCTCATGCAGTGAAGTTGTGCATTGGGAGGAAAGTGGGGAAGGATGCCTGCTGGTGCAAATCTAGTTCCCATCCTTGCTAGCTAACTTTGAAACTTGTGTTTTGCTTCCTATATCTACCACAATGGAGGCCTTTCATCACACACCAATATAGGCAAGAGAAAGGTATAATACAACCTCATGGTTATATATAATATTTTTCTTCATGCTTAATTATACTATAAGACTGGGAAAGTGGGAAGGAAAGAGGATATATACCGGAGAGAAGGAGGGGAGATTTTCTATATTAAAATTCTTATAAACCTTTTATTCAACTTTTTCAACTAGCCAAGCACAGGGAAACCTTCCCCTCTATTTTTTATTTTTGAATGTGTAAACCGAGGCACTTTCGAAGACCACTTATGCTGTGGATGTCATCATAAAAGAAATGAGAAAAATGTACCTTTAAAGAATAGAAGATTAGAAAAGATGGTCCAAGTCATAAATGTCCAACTTTCCCTATTCCTATAAGAGAGCCATGCCTTGAGCCAAGCATTTCACTAGGAGAGAGAATTCTTGGGATCTCGTTGGTCAGGTAACTTGCTCCACTCTCTCTATCTCTAAGAGGGATCTTTAAGGGAACATGAATGCATTCTTAACTAGCAAGAGAAAGACAAGTCTTCATGTTATGAGATAGCAAAGGATATAGCCCATCATACTCTTTGAATCTCTGACTAAGCCTATTTCTTGACATTTGCTAACCACACGACTAACGAAACTACTTGACTACTTCTCTTGTCTTTAACTAGTAACTACAACTCTCTTTCTTTTTCTTTTCTCTGAATGCGCCCAATGGTCATTGATTCCAAAGTGTGTTTCTTTTCTTTACTTATAAGTGAAAAGAAGGGTATACTTTATTATATTGAAGAAGAGTAGGCCCCAATAAAATAAGAGAGTTATAGTAAGATTCTTTGAGAGCTATTGATCTGCTTTATGCATGTAATCACAATTGAAATTGTTGGTAGATCTAACTCATTTGGCATAGCTTGTTTGTTATACATGGGTAATGAATGAGAACTTAGTTTCCTTCTGGGGACCTTGGATCGCTGTTGTATATGATGCTCCTGTTGCAGTTGCTATCACTATTTTCTTGATCTATCCTATTGTTAAAAAAGTTTTTTCTGATGGTTTGCCCCTAGGAAATCTCTAGTAATTTAAACTTTATGATTGTATTTCGGGTTGAACAAAACATCTTTATGCACCCATTTCACATGTTAGGCATAGCTGGTGTATTCGACAGCTCCCTATTCAATGCTATGCATGATTCCTTGGTCTAGATTGATCAAGGAATCCATGGAAAAGGAATCTGCTAATGAAGGTTACAGATTCGGTCAAGAGGAAGAAACTACGAATATCGTAGCAGCTCATGGTTATTTTGGCCGATTGATCTTCCGATATTTCACTTCTTAGAACTCTAAGAACTAATGGGTACATGTATATACTTATACTTTTTCATTTCTCTGAAAAGATCCCCGCATATTATGCTCCCTCTCTTTAATAAGCTAACCTCATTCATGTAGTAAGAGAAGTCCCTACTGTACAAGAACAAGGTTGTAGTAGCAGTAGTAGTAACCCAATGAATGTAGATATGGAACTCAGAAGTCTTCGTATGACTAATCCACTAAGGGCTCCAATATGGATACAATTAAAGTAGTGAACTCGGACAGAGGAACTACGTTAAAAATCATGGCAGCAGAATAAACTTCAGTATATGATGCGATGGCTGTCTTATGGGAAAATAAAGCATTTATTTAATCTTGGTCACTCGGTGTTTGTCTATTCCTTTGGTCCATAGACTGCTTACACTATAAATAGAGGGTAACTTCCTTTCAAAATACGGAAAGGATTGCCTACTCATTCCTAATTCTCGTAGGAAGCGAGGATGTCGTATCAGTCGTATCCTGCCAACTACATGTTATACCTATAACGTGGCTCCATAGAGGGGAATAGATTCTAAGGTGCAGAGCACTAAAGAGGCTAAGTAAACTTAAATAGCTGATATGTGGCATACAGAAAAAGTACGATAGCATTTAGATCAAGAAAGTGGGGTGAAATATTAGGGAATAAGAGTAGACGATAATAGTAACTCTCTCTCTCTCAATGAAAGAGAGCTAGTGCTATAGTCAGAATGTTTTAAAGTGAAGCTCATGGGCACTTCTTCTACAACCCTGGACCTCACCAATAAGCTTATGTTGGAACCCTTTAGTTAAGTATTATCTTGTTTATTGGGTTAAAAATGAACTGAGTTAAGTACCGATCAAAATAAGCATTATCCATAAGTAGCTACTAGGAAAAGATTTATACGAGCACCGATTGAAATGAAAATATCAACTATCATTTCAAAACAAACCACCAATCTAGTTTGGTGGAACCACCGAGGCCTTAATATGCATTTTACTTACAAAAGGCCTCAACTACTATAATGACAAGACTAAGAAATCATGCTGGAATAGCATCTCTTTCAAAGGAAGACGCTCCTGTTTCATTGATAAGATTGAGACTTTTTTGGAGGAGTGGAGGAAGGTTTAAACAATAGATAGGAAACTCTACTCATAAGAGAAAGGCCTTAGCTATGACAATTCAAGAGAGTATACTAGATTAGATTGGATTTTACAGAGGAAACGCCCTGGTTAAGCCTATTTTTAGGGCATTAACGAGCCAAGTGCCAACACCACTTGTCTTTTCAAGAATTACATCGGATTCTCTGCTTTTTACGAATGGGATGCCTCACTTAAACATGGCTTTTTGATTGGTGAACATCGTATAAGAGATGCCTATAGGCTGGCGTGATATTCAATCTATTCTATTTCATGACTCTCTATTCTTTCTCCTCTTCTCTTCGTGTACTATGCCCATTCCAGTTCTTTGTTCACAACGCTTACAAAACTCCCTGCGCACTTACCTTTCTCATGCCACAGAAAGATCACTGCTCATCAGTTCTCTTATATGCGATACCGCCAAAAAAATGATTCATTCTAGAGACGGACCCATGACCTCCCCATGGTGCGGTGCGCTCTAAACTAAGAATGAAGGAGAGATTGAACAAAGACTTACTTCTTTCTATAAATAATTATATAGAATAGTCTGTTCGAGTGACTCACTTCATAAAGTGGGGAGTGGCAAGCCCGAGGGCCTTCTATTTTTATTTCTATTTGCACATATGCTTCTTTTTCATAGCTAAAGCTGTCTTAGGTGTTATGAACCATAGATCTATGTCTCGTCAACCATTATAATTTCTAACCTACAGGTTGACTTGAGAAAGCTTGCCCAAGAGAAGGGACATACTTCTATAATAGGTAGCCACTTATTCCTATCCTAGTTAGAGAATTCGTTCTTTGAAAGGGGCGTAGTGGTCTCATAAGGGCAATGAAAAAAAGGGATATGCCTCGTCATTAGCATTAGACTGATAAGTTGAACTCGTTGGGGTGTGTAATGGTTTACGAATCTGTGTCCCTGGACTACTCCGTGAAGAGAGGTATGCCTCTTTGAATAGTTGAAATAAATGATTGATTTGTTCCCTACTCTGCTAATGCTATTTTACTCACTAGAGGAACCACGAGGACGAGTCAGATCTTCCAACCTTCTCTTTTGTAGAAGCCTTTTTTCACCAAATAGGGGGATAGAATATGGCTTTTCTTTACGAACTAATAGAAAGGTGTGATGGTTGTTTTGTTTGTTCACATAGGCAGCATGATTTTGGGGGCATCTTCTTTCGCAAGGTTGCTTGCATTTAGGTATAACCCATATGCGGTTATAGTACTCGTCTTGCTACCTACACCTAGTGAAAACTTAGTAAAAATTCAGTGGCATTGGGGGTAAGAAATAGTATGATTCCCTAACCAATCTATGAGAAACCCAGCGCTTGCATCATACCTTGTTTGGGGTGAGGCTCAGCCTGTTATTGGCTATCGATGACTTTGGTCACTTGCAAGGTTGGGTCTTTAATGCAGTAGTTCTTTCTTTGAGAGTGTGGTGTAGACCATATCTGGTGAACCACATTTACCTACTATCCTATACGTTAGGCGGGGATGGGTTCCTCTCTGATCCGGTGGGCTGCTTGCTGTTGATACGCCATTTCTGACATGTCCACATTCACATTCAATACGGGTGTGATACATCAGATTCACGTTCTTTACTTAGGTCGCCTTTCTGTAATGCGAGTAAAGTCAAATGAGAAATTAACTGATTTTGGTTATTATGCTATTGTTTATTTGTCACATTCCATACCTTTCCAGTGTGATTTTCTACAATTCATTATTGTAGACCTTCTTAGCGGTGATACTTGACCACATACTTCTTTTGGTTCAAACCCAACTCTTTGAAAAAGATTTTCAACCATAACATCTCCTTGCAAGCTTCGGTAGCAGAAATAGATTATGCCTCTATAGTCGACAACCTAACACACTTTTGCAACTTAGATTGTCTCTATGAAAAGTGAATAGCTATCCGAATGTAGACTTTAACCAGTCATGATCACCTGCCATATTTGCACTTGTGATGGCTTTTAGGATAGACGATGCCTTCCCTCAAACACACTTTCGATGTGCCTCTTAGGTACGATTCATCACAATGTTTCTTACATGGATATAGAAGATACCCGCTTACCACACCAACTACATGGGCAATATCCGGTCTAGTACACACCATGACATACATGGAGCTCCCTAATGCTGAGGTGATAGTTGGCTCAGGAAGGAAATTCGGTACAGGCTTAGAAAAAATCAATGAAACGAATACCCTGTGCTACAGAAGCTAAAGCCATTAGAGTACATAAGGTAGATAGAGTTACAGATAGCTGGTTTAGAATAATAGGAGAAGGTCGCCCCTGACTCCATTCTTTTTTTTAACATCAAACTTAGAATTAATATTAAAATTAAAATAGCTAATCATCTATCCTAAAGAATAATTTGCAATGAATGCACTTATTTGAGGTTAGCTTTAAATTTCTTGCGTATAGCTTTATCATTCCTTGATATATTCTTTAGCATCCGATTGAGCTCCTACTTCTACGTGAGGTTTCCATAAGTTTCTGCCCTCTTAGACTCCCAGTTTATGCTTATTTTGTATAGACTTTAATGATTTCTTGCAAAAGAAGGCCATATGTATACATACTCTACATTCGTCTAGTTTACCTTATGGCTGCTCTTGCATCCTGCCTTTGATGTTATCCTTTACTCTTTGATCCTGATGCACTTTATCTTGTCTCCATTTCTACTTACATCGGTGCCCCTTTAAACTCATAAGTTGATTCTTCCAGCTTTGGATAGCTTCCAGACCAGTCTCCTATTCTAGACACTTACAAGTCCAAATAAATTATAAACTACCGTAAATTAACACATTACTTTTTACAACATTAACACATAACCACTTAACTTATACATTAAAACAGACTATAAACCATTAATAACAAAACATCACATGCTCTAAGATTCCAAAATTCCAGCAGCTGCTGGATTTTCTGGTTATTTATACAAGGAACTTCGCTGCTAAGAAAAAAAAAATTACAGTAAAATATGCTAACAACCAATATCTTACCTTACCCTATTACCTTCGCCTCCATAATGTTCATACCTGTTAACCTGCAGAGACAGAAATTCCCCTACACAGAAGCTACCACAATACCATAACAGTTAACAGCTTATATTCTTATAATTCTCATATTTTATTTTTTCTATTAATACTAACCTTCCTAAATCTTAAATAAGGGAAGACCTTCCTATCTAATCTCGCTATTTCTTTTAGTTTTTATGGCATCGAAACCTCATCAAATTCATGTTCTCCTCTTATCGAACCTAATCTTGCAAGGCTATCTGCCAAAGTATTGGCTTCTCTATATATATGTAAGATTGATGCATTAAGCACTTTAATGAGGTTCAAAATTATTTCCATTTCTTCTTCATACATCCAGAGAGTTATTTTTCCACTTACTAAATCTACCAAAAGCATGGAATCTACTTGAATTTGTATATTTTCTAAATCTAACTTTTTACTGACATTTAATCCTATATTCAAAGCTTTGATCTCCGAGTGGAGAGCTGAGGATGCTTCAGTAGCCGATGTAAATGCTTTTATCACATTCCCATTTGAGTCCCTTATTACCCCCCTCCACCTGCTATACCAGTGTCCCTATTGAAGCTATCATCCGTGTTTAGTGATATTTTACCTTCCAGAGGCCTATACTAGTGCCCCTGACTCCATTCCTTAATTAGGAATTGCGGACTTTTGGCTGGTAAATGAGAAACTAAAGAAGGGAGCTATGGGGGTAGTGTCCGGGTGAGCGAGTTAACGGTCCCCAGAGGGAACTAAGAAAAGTTTTTTCTTTTCTTTTTTACAAGACCTAAATACCAACTGACCAACAACCATATGTCCAAAGCTGACTCTGAGCTTGGTCCCTTCCTTTCTCTGAAACTTTCTTCTAAGCACTTGCATTAGCTTGTCATGGACCGGCTTTAACAGCTCCCTATCTAAGCTCGCTATGAAGCTTCTCTATCTGAGGGATTGTGTTGTAGTTGTCGAGTCAGGATGAGTCTCTTCTATGCATGGGTATTAAGATGGATGGGTGTTGTGAGTCGTGCTTCATTGGGAGTTTGTGTCCCATGGATGGATTAGTCATTATGGCACTAATATTAATCTTACTACTTTTTCTTGTAATTCATGATAAATTCTATGATGTGTTGTGGGCTGACTATAGTACTTAGAAGCCTTTAGATGTTGACCTGCCCCCCTCTCTTTTTGGCAAAGCAGCTTCACTCCTTTCTAGCAAGAAGGCTTCAGGTGATTTCCTCATGAAATAACTGTAAGGGCAAATCCATATCTCTTGGGGCATGGCTTACCATAAGTGACTCAAGTTGAAAGTACTATTAGTTCTGTTGGACTCGTCAAGTAAATCAAGACATACTTATTATAGAAGAAAATGATCTTTCATTCATAGGATTTTTCTGATGTCCAGGATTACTTTAGGAATCTATCTCATGTCTATTTACTTGCTGCTTGATCATAAGTAAAGATATAGCTCAACTGAGACTATCCAGGCCCAAGAACCTGAATGGTTGGAAACATGTGCCTAGCCTTTCTGAAGCAAATGTCACTCTTCTACTCAATATGGTTTGTCTACTTTCTTTTCGAGTCTAGGAATTGAGTTAGCATTAAGATGTTCCAATCCTCTTACTATTAGGAATCAATCTAGATAGATGGGACATGAATAAGAGAATGGCTAGATTGGAGAAAGAACAAGAGCAATTGCAAAAGGCGTGACTGACTGAAGGAATGGGGAAAAGCCATAACGGCCAAGGACTTAGAGACTATGGTAAAAAAAGAGTGAGGACACTAAATCAATCTATTGGGCCCATAGGTGTTCTAGACTCTTCCTAGTGCTAATATAAAGTAAGAAGGTAATCTGTGCAATCAGCTAACCGAGCAAGTAATCCACATAGATGCATTCCTGCCTCAATTTTCCCCTAGAAATGGTATTAAAGAAGAAGGATTTGCTGCTTGATTATAAACATGCTCCCTCTTCTTCACCTAAGGTAGTAAATTCAATCTCCCTTGAAGAAAGGGGGCTCACCCTATTGCCAAGCTAAAATGCTAAGCCTGGAGATGCCATATGCTAAGATGCATTAACAAGTCATTCTAAATCTTTGATTCTAATAAAAAGAGGGGGGATATGAAAAGCAATCCACCCAGGAAAGCATCAATTCAGATGCAGAGAGCAAAAAAATGTGACAAAGCTATCTTGGATGGATGAAAAGCTGCAAGAAAATGGGTGGATACCTACAACGATCCCACTGCACGGGAGGATCAGGGGCAAATAGGAGATGGACAGCTCGAAGAAAGCACCACATGCAGAAATGTCTAGATAGAATTCCAGCATGTTAAAGAGGAGGGGTCCAAGAAGGACAAAAGACTGCAAGAAGGTACATTCCCTTATTTATATGAACATAGAGAGTGGTCTTAATGAAAAGCTTCCCTCAGTACAGCAATGCTGTATACTTCACACATGCAAGTAGAAAAGTGTTGTTTAATGGAAAAAGGTTGGGTTCGATTCCCAACATCTGAACAAGGAGTTGGAACTAGGCCCCTAGGAGCTGTAGCTACAAATGAGTCAAGTTCCCCATAATTTATAAATGACTTGCCACCTTCAAAGTCTTAGCCAAATCATGTGCAAAAAAAAAAGCCTATATTGCTCACACTACTTATTCAACAGCTGATAGGTTGACCTCTTTCACTTCTTCAAGGCCTCTTTCACACCAATTAGACTCTGATCCTTGTCTTTCCCCTACTTTATTCCCTTCCACGCTTGCCTTAGCCTTTTTCTTTCCCTTCATCTTCATCCCATCGAGAAAGACAAAAGCACTAATGGCACTCCATCGTCAAAGCTTCTTCGAAAAGATCTACGGCGACAACTTCGATTCCATCAACATTACAACATGAAATAAAGAAAGTAAAGAAGGCGACTAGTGGGAGTTTAGTTGGAAGCCTAAGCTAAGAAGGTACAAATAAAGTGGTGGGCCCCTGGGTAGGGGTTCGGCTATCTTGTGGTAGTAATTGCGAACCTCTATCCTTCCTTTTTTATGAGCGTGCATAGTTTGCTTGCATGCTATCTTTGACACATATATCTTTAAAAATTTTATGCTGGCCTATGTAACCATATATAAGTAGCATTTTAGTGTAGAAGTAAAAAGTATGGTGGGGGTTGGTAGTTCCTTTCAATGGGGATTGAGTTGGAGTCCCTGTCTCCTCATAGTAGTCCCGGTTTCAATAGGCCATGTCCCCGTATCACTATTCTACTTTCCACCAGTCTTCATACTAGCCCCTGGTTCATATTTATTATAGTAGTCTTTGGAATAGCTTATTCTCTTCTTGGGTAAGTGAGTAGGCAAGACAGTGTCAAGTAGATTGATAATATAGAGCATATATATAGCAGAGTTATGTTCCAGCCATTGGGATCTGTGTAGTTGAAGTGGTCCTTTGTTATGAGGTTAGTAATAGTCCCCATTCCAGCTTGATCTTTTTCTTATGAGTTACTGGCCAGTAGGTGTAGGAGTCATTTTGAGGGCATTGATTGCTATTGTCATTATACCATGAAATAGACAATTACAAGAAGAAGTTTTGACACTAGAGAATTGGATTGTTTTCCCTTATTCTTTTGATTAGGGTTACCCTTTTGTTAGCCTTCCCCTTTTGTTAGCCAGTGACATTCCTTCTCATTCTTTGTGAGCTAGTTCCATTGTGAGTTTCGATCACATTTTTTTCATTCGTTTAGAGTTACCTTGTAGCATGTGTAACAGGATGGGTTGGATTCATTCACTGAATGTGTATGTCCTAATGAGCTGTGGCGAGGAGTGGAAGTATGAGCTCGTCTATGTACCCGGAGAAAGGATGTGATCGAATGAACTCTGTTTCAAGGAGTGTAGCCTGTGTGAGGGGAGGTCATGGTGATATAAGATCATGAAGAGCGGGATGCTCAAGAAAAAAGGATTATACCCTATCTTCCTTGCACCATTGAAGATACTTCGACTAGATCTCTTTTATCATCCATGATATTAGTAGTCTATGGAGGAAAATCCTTAGGAGCGCAACAACACTCATTGTCTGATTTTTCATGTGCTTATTAACGCAAATGATCCATTATTCCATATTCAAATGTTGGGCAACAAACTATTTTTGCTATGGATTTTAATGAACTCTTAATAAGGGCAAAGGCAGAGTATCAAGTTATGTTATTTATCCTGTCATAAGATATGGTGGTCGTAGAGAATGGAGTGGCAGGAATGCTTGACTTAAAAAGGTTTTTATGTACTCTCTTGTCTCGTACTCCATGCTACTATACTTAATTAGGGGACTAGCCTAGCAATTTAAAGGGGAAGCTCCTAACATATCAGTCAGAGCACGTTATACGCATCCTATGTTCCCCCCTCACCCCGCAACTTAAATCCCTTTACACATTACACAAGTACTATCATTAAGGGTAGGAGATGTGCTAATGGACAGAATACTCATTCAAAAAGAAAAGAAAGAAATAAGCGGATTGAATTAGCTATGGCTCCTAAAACCTCGAACATAACGATTTGATTGATTGTGCCAATTGACGAGTTGGAAGGACTGATTGGCAGATAGAATAGAAAAAATAAGAACTACAATGGGATAGGAATGGAATAAATTCGAAGTTGGAAAGATAGATTAACATCCAATTCTTTGTGGACGGATGGCCCCATTGACCGGGAAACCAGATAGGGCAAGCAAGGAGATCATGCTATAGGATGAAAAACATAGTATAAAGTAGTGGTAAATAAGGACTGGATGGGCACCACATACCTGAAATGGTAGACAGGGAAACTAAGGTATGCTCTAAAGTAAATTATGTAAGCAGATGCCAATGATAAAGACAAGGACAGATGCCCAAAAGAATGACATTTAAGAAACAAATGACGAGATGTGATGCCACTAAACAAGCAAACTAAGCTTATCTCTTTTTCTTGATCCTCCATAGTGGTTCTTGGAATGCCTCTTTGTCACAACACAAAAATATAGGCCTATGAGAGAAGGCTATATCTGCCAACCCTATTTCACTTCCTTATAGTGCCTTACCTACTATCTTTGAAGAATACTTCATTCCAAGGTGTAAAAGCTTATTAGAGCATTACGCTCAAGCCTCATAACTTATAACTTATCAGATTGCTTTCACATGCTTTCTACAAAAAAAATGACTACTCGCTTCTAACTAAAGGCGTGACGCTAGTGCTTCTTGAGAGGAAGTGAAAGATGGTTGAGGGACACTACACTGACTCACTTTTCCTATATATTTTGTCTTTTCCTAAATCCACCTTTTACCCAAAAACTCAAATCGCATATCCCTTCCCTTATTTCTTACAAAAAGCTGAGATCCTTATACCCCCACGACTTTTCAAAAAGCACTGCTCTACCTAAACAACAACGACTACGCTCAAGTTTTTTGCTTGTTGGATTCCAAACCTCTCATGTATATGGATTAGTCTCCTATCCTTGACACTATTTACCTCTCTCTTGTTCGGCCATAGAATAGTTTGCACCTGGATCTTTATCAAGTATTGATTTTTTGCTTTAGTCTCTTCTCATCTCCTTTCTTTCATTCTGTGACTCGGTACACACTTCGCCATGAAAGAAAGATCTTGGTGTCATTTCATTTCTTTCTTGGGAATCGAAGCCCTTTTATTTACAAGGATTTCATCTACTTCTCTAGTATTGACTCAGACTAAATACACCTTTTTATGGATCTACTTACTCGCACTCATATGCAAGACTCCAAACCATGTCTCACACCCCTTGTGTCTAGCTCAAAGCTCTCTGAATATGATGCCTCTCTCTGATGCAACAGAATAAAGTAGCATTGTTGGCACCCTTCAGTACATCACTAGACCTGATATTGTCAATCAAGTTTGTCAGTTCATGTCTAAAGTGTGTTTCGTAAGGTGCCTAGCTAGTACGAACCCAGTTGGGCAAGCAATAAAGCTAGTCTGAAAGACATCAGGGTTGATGCATAGGTGTCAAAGGGTTTTGGTATGGTAAATTATGGATATTAATCTGATATTTCATATAAAGAGTTAGTGATCTTCCACTTCCAGCTTTTAGATTTTTAGCCTTTTTATACATTGACATCTCCGGCCATGATTAGTGGCTGGCTACCATTGAGTAGGTGAAGTATAGATTGAGAGAAAGAGTGCCCCCTAGTATTTGAAAGCATCTTCTTTGCCAACTACTTAACCATAAACAATAGTAATTAGTGATCTACTAATCCTTAACATGATGGTAAGTTTGAAATCTCATGTCAGCCTTGGTCTGTGAGGGTTGTTTTCCTTTGTATGATGATATGAGCCTATATGATACAGGGCCAGGTTGATGGAGGCCCTCCAAACAAATAATCATTTTTTGATTAGGGTCATTCTTTAGTACCTACTTACTTACGAGGTAAGAAAGGGGAAATGAAAGGTCAGTACCTTGCCAATTAGTTCACGAGAAACTATTATAGATACCGATATAAAATGAAAGTCTCTGTTATAGATGTAGTTCCATCAATGCAGTCGTAAAGATCAGATTTCAAAAGCCCAAGAAAAAAAGGTGCGGGCATTAGGGCCTCTGCTTTTGCAGAAGAAGCATTCATCATCAGGTGAGGCTGGGCTACGAGTCAATACAATAACTGATCTATCTTCCCTTCCGGGTTATGCTATGAGTAGTTTGTTCTTCCCCTTCGACTTTTAAAGTAAGGGTGAGCTCAATTGACTGTAAAGGTTGCTTAAGCAGCTCAACCATAGTAAGAGGAAGAAGATGTTGAAATATGTTCTCGATCGACCATAGGCGAAATATTCAGTATATCTTATTCTATTCCATAACTACCATTTGTACTAATTCCCATCTAATTTTCTAGGCATTTTTTTCTTGCCACGAAATGGAGCATGGCATGAGATGGAGGAATCGATACATCCCTTTCTCAACCCCAGCCCTTGGAACATCATACTAATGCCCAAGGTGGAGAAGGAAGAACCAACATCAAAGTGCCAAATCTATTTGATATCATTTAATTGTTGTTTAAGAAATCAAAAAGCTTCAATCAGGCAAGTCAAAGCTCATGTACTAATAATGTGTTTTTTCATGTAGTTCTTAGCTACTACTAGATAGCTTGCCAGTTTGGCATAGCATTATTCCAAGAAGCAACATAAATTTTTCTCATACAAAGTAGAGCAAGTAGTTGAGTCTACATTTCAATACGAATCAACATCGGCCAAGAGCTCTTATTTTTTATTCCTATCAAACATATATAAAAGTTCCTATCATACCAACCTATTTTTCTATTTAAAAAAGAAAGGAATTTCCTTTTCATGAGTAAAATTTTGTACATGCTTCTCAGAAGAAATATAAAAATATAAATGTTCTTTTCAAATTGATAGCTAGGAAAGGGAACTACTAAATGAGAATTTGGTGCCCCTAATCCAAAGATTCTCATATAAAAATCTTTATAATGAAAAAAGAAGAATAAGAAAAGACCATACTGGTGATAGCTACTATTCCGGCAAAAAATTCTGAGGCAATAGATTGATTCGGAAAGGGAGGGCACACCCGACTATCTGAACTTTCTTCTTTCGACTGCTTTAATCAATCAGTTCACTTAAAGTGAGGGATGGTCGGAAAGGTCAATAAATTCTTTCCGGGTTTCGAGAAGGACAAGAAACCTTGATTCCGTTCAAGTTTTTTCCAAGGTGGTTGAAGGTCAGGCAGGCACTTTGTTATCATCGCCAGATATTTTTGCTTTTAAATTTGATTGAGATGTGATGAATGGTGACTGCTTATTCCCTATTCATCGAGTTGTTTGGGGAATAGTGAATTGCCATCATTGAAAGGAGTAATGGAATAATTTAACCTGACTGCTTGGTTCCCTATTCATCGAGTTGTTTGGGGAATAGCGAATTTCCATCACTGAAAGGAGTAATGGAATAGTTTAACTAGTGATTGATAGGGAAGACTTAATTTCGTATATAACAAATAAAGAAATAAAGAAAGCCATTTTTGCCCGCATTCCTTTAGTCTTTGTGGCAGTGCCCGTGTCATTTTCTATTGCTTGCTCCATTATTCCTTCACTGGCACATGCTCCGGGCTCTTGCTTTGACTCTCACCCATCAACAAATAAATATGTTGCAACTTACTTAATGAATGTAATATAATGAATGAATCTTTTCGATTAAAGCAGGAGCATCTTCTATGTATGAATATGTAAACCACACCCTTGAATTAATATTCAAATCGGCTAAAAACTCTATTTCCTGGGTCACACAAATGGGTTCCCACTTCATTGCGGCAACTAGCAGGGCAAGCATTGCTTGGTTCCTGAATGGGTTTGCTCCTTGCGAGTGTGCACCCCCATAAGCTAGTTGGATGTGCCTAATGTTATAGGGTCGAATTCGTGTATTGTTTCATAAAACTACTTAACAATTCAATATTTTTCCCCCACTACTAATGTAGATTACTGAAAGGCATGGTACCCAGGACTATTCGAATCTCTCCAGATTGAGCAACTAGGTTGAACAATCAATTTTGAATCTATAGGTGCAGAAGATTCCTTCGGGGTCTCAGCTAGCTGCCATGTATATCTAATCATGGTTAGATATCTACCCCGACTGGGGGCAGAAGGTGGTCGAAACGAGACAGTTGATCTTTGATCAAAAGTTGGCGTAAAGTGACTAGCAAACTAGCAAAAGGCGCTTAACACCCTTGTGTGAAAGCCATTGCGCTAACGCGCATCCGTTTGATTGCTTTTCTTTGTTGAACCCTTGAAGGTCTACCCTACCCTATTTAATCCCAATTCTAGCATTCTTATTAGAAGTAGAGATAGGAATTTTACAACATTTATGTGAAAATGATAGAAGCCGCTATAAAGGGAAGAAGCACATCCTACACCTTCACTTGTGAAGCCTATGCTCCTGCTTTCCAAAGACTACTTTCCAAGCGAACTACTGAAGATAGACTACTAGGAGTGAGAATAAAGCTCCCGCCATTAGCCCTGAACTTTTTCAATATCGCACCTACTACCAAAGACTGAGCCTAAGAAGGGATGGGATAGACATAGCCATCTCTCCCTCACCATGCAGCCAATGAGGCCTTTTGCTCAGCTCCGAGGCTTCACACCAAGTCTTTATTGAACACCTATCTACTCACCTCCGAGACTTTATTACCTTTCTGAGAATTGTGGTACAATGAAATGAAGTTTTCGAGAAGTAATTAATGTATATTGTAGAGTGGGTAAGGATAGGTTCAGAAATGATCCGGCTAGGAGGCATGGATGATAGGCAGCAAAGAAGGTGCAAGCCATATAAGATCAGGCATTTTCTCATCAACTCAGAGCAGGAGGGATTGGTTCAAGGGTCTTTACTATTCTCGATCATTTCTGCAAGCCTACCTTTACACTTTTCCACTAATCTTCCTACTAACCTAAGCACTGAAGCAGGTAATCCAAGATCTAAACAAATCAAAGCTATCCATGTGGATAGTTACCAACAGAAGAATAGGTTCTTCGCTCTTTCTTCCTCAAATACATTTAATGACTCTGTTTTTACTGCATAAGAAAGAAAGGCATCAGGTATTTCTTTACCCAAGCTAAAAATGGTTTCGTTTAACCCGAGCCCCTCTCTTTTCTATTTATACGAGCGAATAGAGATTTTATTCATCAAAGCACTCTGCCCTTTCCTCCCTCTAATCAGCTGGCAATATATTAGCCCAGGAGCTTTCCTGGCACCATTTTCCCTTTTCCATCTCTATCTTGGCTTGTGGAAGGGCTACTCTTTCAATTCAGCCTTTCAAGGTATATCACCCTCAACCCCCGTAACGCAACTCACTATTTGATATACGACCTACCGAGTACTATGCCTTGAGCTGACTTACTGAGTACTAAGCCTTGATGAAACAAAGCTTTATCAAACATCCCGTGGAACCACCCATGCCTGGGAAGTTCTTTGTCATTGTCAACCGCTTTCACACATCATGTGGAACATATCTTGGCAAGTCTTTTGTCCCTTTCTATGCTTCAACAGAGCTAAAAAGGCTAAGGGAAAAACTCCAGAAATTAGAACATGTGCCCCATCCGTATAGTTGTTCGCGAGCCAATATACGACACTTCCGATTATCCTCACTGTCCAAAATTTAACAAGTAACTTTTGAATCCAATTCCTGTCTTTCAATCCAACAGTGGAGATAGAGACAAAGGCAAATTCTTCAGTTAGTGTGCAAGACCAATAAGGCTTCTCGCACCAATCGAACTATGCAACCAAAGCGACCCCTGCTAATGGAAAAGATAGGTATCAATCCAATTCATTCAATCTTTTCCTGCTCCCCTTCTGTTGCTATTCTTACTCTCATGGATGATTATGTTGGTACCCCAGCTGCTGCTCCTACTCCTTTGGCTAGTGCCAAATCAGGTGACTTTGAAGTTGAAGCTTTCCCTATAGGCAATTAGATGTAACCATGCTAGCATTACTATGTAGCCTTAGAGCGCAGATGTCTCTTTTTCTAGGAAAGTGATGCTTAGATGCGAGGTTGAGATGGAAAAAAGACAAAAAAGGATAAGCAACTGTAAATAGGGCATGCCACAGTTGTCTTGGGCTATTTTCTTCTAATGTAATTACAATGGGATAGCAAGCATCTCTTTAAGCAGCATGTTTGAATCAATCAAATGTGTGTACTATGAAATGAGACGCTTTCATTTGCTAAGATATTATTTGTTCTTTTTTTGTTGTCCCACCAATCTTTGACTACTCGAAGTAGAAAATAAGGGCTGGTCTTCATCTCAGAAAGAAGCTAGCATGGGTGTCTCTTAATTGTAGTAGCTTTACCCGAACTAGCACGAATGGATTGGAATTTATTTGATCTGATCACCATTTTTCTATGCGAATGATTGATCTCTAATTTGTGTAGAACTATCTTAAAACATTGACTTTTTTAGTTTAGGTTAAGGGGACAGGAAGGTTCGTACCACTTTACAATGCTAACCCTCTTCTTGGTGACGGAGATAGGCAACTAGGATAGACAAGATGAGCAACAACAGACTAATTAATTAGCAAGTACAAGCACACATCTTTCTTAGATGAGCATGTCCACTGGGTAAAATGCGGAGAGTATATGACCAGCACACCGAGTGGGATAAACCCTTGGTGTGGTGACTTGATCTTAGCCTTAGAGAACTATTGATCTTGGCACACTCATGAATATGGTCAAAGTGTTCCCCTTTGTATTGGTGTATCAGATAAAAAAAAGAGTGAAAAGGGATTTCATGACATCATCGAAATGAACTGGCTTTTTGAATTCTTTGATTGATTAGCTTTGTTGAATTTAATTAAAATTCTAGCTATCAGAGATTGAATTTAGGACAGGAAGAACAGAACACCTCTTTCACTGAAAAGATAGCTAGCTCATGCAAATCCATTCTTTGGACTCCTTCTATATCACTAATAGAATAGAAAGAAGATAAAATCAATTATGTAGTTATGAAAAATAATCTTTTGAGAAGATCTCACAAGCAATAAGCGCCTTAAGAGAAGCTGCACTAATGTCAACAAACAAGAAATTTTTTTTTCTTATAAAGTATATTAAGATACATGCATTTCTAGTGGATCACAGATCGGAGCAAGTTCACCATTCAAAAATGAGGATTTGGTCTGTGTTCAGCTAACCATTCTGAGTGGGTGAACTAATCAAATTCAAATGGATTGATCACAAGAACCTCTACAAACATTTATCTTTCTATTATAAAGTGAGGCCCTATTATAAATAGAAAGAATTTTTATGTAGCTGATCCAGCAGTAAAAGATTCTCTTTCAATCAAGAGAGTCAATCCTTGAAAAGGGATAAGCAGTTTGGCTTTCATTCCCGATAGTTGGTTTGGAGTTGACCCTATAGTAGGAGTTGAACATAGATTGATTCGCTGCTACATCCACTGAAAGATATTTCGCCTATTCCAATCGATGGGATAGGCATGAACATCCATCATTCTGGTTATTTGAGTTTTCCTCGATAATGCAGCTTTCTTTCATCTTTCTCTCATGCTTTCCGTTGGTCAACAACCAACCTCAACTCTTTATAATTCTAAAAATCCTACATGCTTGACAAAGTTAACTGGAGATAATCATTATTTTTCAATCCATCAATTAACAACTTTCTACGCATCTTTAGCTTTGATGAAAATAATCTTGACTCGAGTTCAAGTTCCAGTGATAAAACATATACTGAATTTATAATTCAATCCGCTACTAGTAGTACGACTCAATCAACACTGAGTGTATCAGATTCTAGTAAGAAATCATTCGAGACTACGGCTCCTTTTTATTCTGAGACTCATGGTATTTTTAAGGACCATCCGAGGCTTAATTTTTCCAATGAATGTATAGTGGAGCTTCAATGTGTGATACGCGAGAAGTTTGAGGCGCTGTCCCAAGATCTTGAGAGGGCCCAGATTATGGTTGAGGCTTCACATGGGAAAAGCAACAATATCCCTTTTATTTGAACAATTGTGAATGATTTGACCCAAAAATGAGTATCCAGGTAAGCCTTTCAAGAAGGTCTAAATCTAGTGGAGCATGCGGAGGCCTTCCCCCTTGAGAAATTTTCTATTCTCCCATTGATTTCTATGAATATATGAAACTTTTCTTTCTCATTCACAAATCCATCTTTGTTTATTCTGCTAACTCTCAGTTTGATCCTACTTCTAGTTCATTTTGTTACTAAAAATGGAGGAAACCCAATACCAAATGTTTGGAAATCCTTAGTAGAGTTTATTCATGATTTCGTGCCAAACACGGTAATCGAACAAATTGGTGGTCATTCCGGAAATGTTAACCAAAAGTTTTTACCTCACATCTCGGTCACTTTTACTTTTTTGTTATTTCATAATCCCTAGGGTATGATACCTAATAGCTTCACAATTACAAGTCATTTTCTCATTACTCTTGGTTTCTCATTTTTCTATTTTTATTGGCATTACTATAGTGGGATTTCAAAGAAATAGACTTCCTTTCTAAGCTTCTCATTACCCATAGGAATCCCACTACCGTTAGAACATTTTCTAGTACTCCTTGATCTAATCCCTCATTGTTTTCATGCATCAAGCTTAGGAATATTCTTATATGCTAATATGATGGCTGGTCATAGTTTAGTAAAGATTTTAAATGGGTTCACTTAGACTATGCTATGTATGAATGATCTTTTCTATTTCATAGGAGATCCAAGTCCTTTTTTTATAGTTCTTGCATTAACCGGTCCGGAATTAGGTAGAGGTGTCAAATGGGCCGGGCCGGGCCGGCACGACCCATTTTTTTAGGGCACGATCATGCTACCGGCACGGTTTAAAACCAACCGGGCCCGCTCGGGCCCGGCCTGTCCATACAGGCCAGGGCAGAGGCAGACCCGAAACTCGAGAGGCAGAAATTTTTTTTTTAAATTTTATATATTGTAATGCTTAAGTGTACAGACATACAGTATTAAATATAAATATTTTTAAAAATGTTAAAAATAAAAATTAAATAAAAAAATAAAGTTTAGAAATTTTTTTTTATCAAATTCAATTTAGTTTAACTTTTATTATATTTATAATTTATATATTAAAGTTATTAATTTTTAAAATAAAATTTAAATCGTAAAAAAAATGAATCAATACATTATGTTAGTAAAAATAAAAATTAAAAAAAATTAAACAACACAAATGAAAAATTACCAATCATCCATTTGAAAACGAAGGTCCGAACAAAACAAGTATTAGTTTCAAGTTTCAACACAACGTACAAACAAAGCATACAAATACAATCAATAAAAAAAACATTGAAAACAAAAAATAGCATATCATCATCAATCGTCAATCAGCATATCATGAGAATCATCAGTCACAACATCAAGATCAGTATCAAATGGATCATCATCATCGGCAATCAACTCCTCCGCCATCATAGTGGATGTGGATTTGACTGAAGTGCCTGTCCCAGTCCCAGCTCCAGCACGATCATGGATGCTAAACCTTGATTCCTCACAATCCTTCAAACATGCCAAGGCCTCAACCATATCTGGACATAATCTCAATCTCCTATCCGAAATCATGTTCACTACAACAGAAAAAGCATACTTCAATGCTACGCTCGACACCAGAGGAGTCAGTAGATCATGTGCCATCCTGGATAGCACGGAAAAGGTGGACTCATATGATTTCCACCACTGTAATAAATCAAGATTCTTAGTATTAGAATGTGATAGGATTGAACAGTAATTGGTATCTAAGTATCGAGACAACTCGCTCCTATGTGATGGTCCACCCCTACGTTTCCCCCTCGCTAGCTGAATGGAAAAATCGTCATCTCCGAACAAGGTATCAATGTCCGTAATCACAGTCTCACTACTACCACCACAATACCTAGTATCATAGTATGTGAATAGGTCAGTCAACTTCTCGTGAATGAATCCTTCAGGTGGCTCTTCCAGGTTCATGCACGAGGAAATGAAAGTTATGGTGTTTTTTACCCCTTCCACCTTAACCCTAGGGTCCATGCATGCAGCGAGGCAATAAAGAGATGGAACGGTGGACCAGTACATTCAAGTACTTGGTCTCCATCTCTGCAACCATATGGCTAAGCGTCGGGTCAGCTCGATACTTCCTAAACATGCTACTAATATTGCATATGCACCGGAGTGCAATGCAAGTGGTGGGCGTATAAACCGACGAACACATGTTCTTCGTGTCATAAAAAATATTCAGGAATTTCATAAATGAAATTCCTGAAGCCCAGTTAGTGTCGTCAATAATAAGTTCGTCACTCTTACCATTGACGTAGTCGGATATCACGTGTTCGTATCCAACACATGATTCCAACATCAGGTACGTGTAATTCCAACGATGTCTCACATCCGATTGGAATTTTGTCTTCTTAAAATTCACAGACAAACAAAGACGACCAAACTCTTGTTGTCTGTGAGGAGTGCGAATATATTTTAGTGCATTGCGTATATTATCCAACGCGGGGGAACACACCTTCATACCCGCTTGAACAATCAGGTTAATCATGTGACACATGCATCTGACATGAAAGATCTCTCCTAATGGTGCGTCTCTAATATTCCTAACAAACATATTGATCGCTACTCCATTATTAGCAGCATTATCGAAAGTAACACTAAAAATTTTATTTTGAATTTTATATTCCCTAAAGATTTTCATCATACACTCAAAAATGGTCGGGCCATCATGAGGATGAAGAATCTCAGTGAATCCTAATATTTTTTTATTGATTGTCCAGTTAGAATCTACATAGTGACTCGTGAGACATGCACAAGAAGAATCATCGTGACATGTCCATATATCGGACGTCACGGACACCACTCCACTATATGCCATAAATTCCTTAATTATTTTTTGTTTTTCTAACTTATATATCTTTAGTATGTCACTCCTAGATGTGGACCTAGGAATCCTACGATAAGAAGGCTGAAAATAAGTCTGCATGATGCGCACTACCCTCGGATCTTCCGAAAATCTGATCGGAAGACCCATCAATGTGATGAGCCTGGCCATACCGTCCCTACCCAACTCGTTGGAGTATACGAAGGGAGTAAACTTTGAGACTGAACTTGATCCAGTCTCAAAAAATATAGTGTCAAGTTAGCTTTGCCTAGGATCTAAGTGTCCATGTTTTTTGGTGCATAATTCGGCATGCCTCTTAAGGTGCCTAGTCCCAAATGAACTCTTGCATGTTAATAGTCTCATACAATATTTGCACTGTGTCATTTCTTATTCCTCACCCCTAACATTTTTTTGTGTTATGATTTTAAAATGAGTCCAAACTACAGAAGTCCTCCTAGTTTTTTGTTTTTTTAGAACTTTGGGTTGAGACGACTGTAGAAACCAAAGTTTCAGCAGCCTCAGACCTCTGTGTAATATTTTCATTTTCCAAATTTAAATACGTGTCAGGTGTATTTGTCATTTTTTATGATTTTTATTTTTTCCTATTTTTTTTTCTAGAGAGAGAAACTATAGAGAGATAAAGTAAAAAAAGCGTAAAATAAATTACCCGGTAAAAACATTGAGGTCGGTCACGTGCACAGTGCACCGTAGCAAGCTCTAATGTTCAAAACTCAAGTCGAGTTTCATGAAAATCCAAGCCGAATGCAAAATCCCGAGGCCCGAGAGAGAGATGCACGGTTTATGAGAGAAAAAGAGAAAGTTTTGAGATGATATATATTTTTGAAAAACATAAATGTTATAGGGAGGGGGATAGAATTTATAAATTAAAGATATTAATTTTTTATAAAAAAAAGATATTTTTTTTATATTTTATTGAATTTTTAATAATTATTTAGGGAGCAGAATCACGAGGACCGTTGGATTCTGTCCCCTAGCTGTTGGAGGCGAATCCAACGGCTGAAATTAATACTATTTGAATAATTTTTTTTCCCTTTGGGATTGGGTCGGGAGTCGGGACCGCGGGTCAGGTCCAATCAGACCCGACCCGCGGTCTTTTTTTCGGGAGGGGCCGGGTCATGCCCACGCGTGGCCGCGTGAAACCGGCATGGGAAGAACCCGTGCCGGCGTGCCGTGCCACGGGCCGAGCCGTGCCGGGTCAGGCACGTTTTTTAAAGTGTCGAGCCGGCCCAAGCACGACCGATCTGTGCCGTGCCCCGTGCCGGGCCAGCCTGGCCCGTGCCGGTTGACACCTCTAGAATTAGGTGTAGCTATATCACAAGCTCATGTTTTTATGATCTCAATCTATATTTACTTGAATGATACTACAAATCTCCATCAAAGGTGGTTATATATTTATAGTTGAACAAAAGCGCTAACACACATCCATTTTCTTATTGAGTGCACTTCTTCTCTGCATGCTTTGATAGTCATCAGTCCCCTTTCCTATAAGTAAGTTCTTTGTCTATACGTAGCTACTTCTTCATTGTGATTAAGCAAGTCAAAGGTCAGTATAATATGAAGTCACTATGGAGGTAAGTCAAGTCTAATCCTACTATCCAAATACCCACTATCTCTATACTAATTGCTCTACCTACAATCTTTCTATCCGTTCTTCCTATCCTCTCCTTACGTGATAGGGGTGTGCCAAAAGCTGCACATGGGCCCCCTCCTCCTAACCAGCTTCATCTCTGACCATTCATTAAAAGTCTCGAAAGGAATTTTTAATCGCTTAGCGTGCCCCAATAGAGTAAAGCTCTAAGGGCTAAGGAAGTAATGAAATGGTGGATTGATTCAATACGAATCTTTTTGTCCCATGACTAGCATAGATCTTTTTCTCATTTAAATGGGAATCAAGTTCAAATGCCTGGGATAGTCACCGCCCAAGTGATCAATTCCAGACTGGTCAAGATCCCACTTTCTGTTTGTAGCAGAGTTAATCTTTCGAGGTTGAGCTTTCAAAGCGGGATCATTCCAACGCACCCATGCCTTAATGCTTATTTAGGGGCAGGCAAAAGCGCATATGGGGACAATCGACATGTATAGCCTTTCAATCCTATTCGAGCAAGACTTGAATATGAAATAAAAATTATTTTAAGATATGCTATAAGCTTCTTCCCCACATATCCTAGCCGGGCATTTTCTTATTTGGTCAACGGAAAGCCGATTCATTGGGCAAAAAAAGCAAAGGAAAGAAAATGAACACTAACTTACTCTTACTATGGATTTAATTCAAAAGTGAAGGGTCGTAAGGCAGCTACTCAACCAAAGCAAACATCAAGCTGAAAAAAATGCTAGCTTTAACTTGAAATTGCGAAAAGAAATAATAACTATGTAAGTAAACCTTAGCTAGTCTGTAGGTTTGTTAAGGAAGTGAAATAAAGCCAAAGCTTGACTTTACTAAATAAGCGAGAAAAGCCCTATATATATTATTTGTAAAGCGCTAACATGGTTTATTTTTATTGTAGAGCTCGCCCCTCATTCACATTTTTTGGCTGAGCCGTATCTTTCAGATAATGGATTTATTCTTGAATCTTGTTTGGGCATGTTAGTGTAAAAAGGTTCTTTAAGGTTTTCATTAGGTATACATTGCTACACATAGGACTTTCTTGCAATACATAGTGGTTGGCTTTTAATCATATGAAGCCCATATAGATGTCCACCCCTATTCCCTCTAAAGCTTTCCTAGTGGGGAACAACATTAGTCCATACAAGGACCTACTGAGCTTAGTCATCGACCCTTGCATCTACTTGATGCATCATCACATGGCCATCATCTAACTTTTCGAGAATCATGTCATTATCTTGTCACATGTTGCCACTAGAGCAATAAATACTTGAATTCAATCCCTAGGGCGAAGTCTTGCTTCAAACTTTTTATATCCCCAATGCTTTTGAAACTGCCTAAAATAGATGCTCACATGCCCGCCCACCCCCCCTATTTTAATGCCCCAAGATCCTCATGAACCCTTTGGAGGAAAGATAAGACATATGCCATATATGGTTGACTAATGCTCCTACCATTACAGATAGGAAAACTCCGATCATCTTCTAGGGACTTTACAATTTCATTGCCATAGGAAATAAAGGAATGATGCTATTTTTGAATGTATATTTTTCTTATATTCAAAGCAGATGCTACGTCCCTTTACTAATAAGGATAACTTTTCTCTAGGTAATAAGAGTAGCTTTTTGTCCTCCAATCTATTCCTTGTAGCTCAGTAATGCTTTAATCATGACACCACCAACTTTCCCTGAAGTTAAAGGGAGTAAGGAAAAAACATCTTTTATACCAGCTTCGTCTCACTTTTTTAGGATTCCACTTCCCATGGAGCTGTAACTAGGAAAATAGAAATGACAGCCTATGTTCTCATATGATATGGAATCTATTGATTAAGTTCTTATCTCATCCCATTTTAAGGACTATTGACAAGCTTAGGGTCATGTCACTCGGATGAGAAAGTAAAAATATTAGAACTATGACTTAGAATTATGTATATAAAGAAGAGTTCAGATAGCCCGTGCCTTTGGTCACTCTCTACATCAACAAGTTCGAATTCTGACTCAAAGACAATCTAGCTAGTCGTCTTCTTTAGAGAATTAGCTAGTTCAAGAGAGACCCCCGGATCGGCCATCATTCTCACATGAAGGGTCTGCCCGAAAGCATCTCCACTTTAGTGAGAAATTTGCATTCCATACAGACATTGGAAGTAGATTCGATCTATGTCTTCTCATTCAAGATGACTCAAAAGAAGTAGAGAAAGGCTCAGAGAGAAGGTCTTACTAAGCAAGAGGGTATCGAGCAAAACATGGCTTTTCGTTTACTCCAAAGCTAAAGCTACTATAGCGGAATAGTTACTATTCCATAAGCTAAGCCAGACGAAGTAGCTAAGGATTCTTTAATAGACTATGAAACGACAACAGAAAATGATCCATCCCAAAGAGAGATCAAAACTATGTAGCTTAGCAGACTCAACCATGCAAGTGGTTCAGTCTTATCATCAATTGGAATAGTATGCAAGACCTTCCTACACTTATGCGCAAGTCAAAACATAAACAGAGAGCCTGTTTCAGTGCATTAGGAATAGTGAAAATGCACCTCTTCACAGCTCTCGCTTCCTTGAAGCCCAGTCTTTCGACGGGGTAAGGAGTAAATAAAAAGAAGGTCATCCGCCATATCTTGGCCGGCCTTCCAGTTCCTAAGAACTTACAATAACTCAAAGTAAGAATCAGAGAAAGAATGCAGCCTTCCAATTAATACTTTTATATTACCTTATATTATAGCGCTAAGCATATCATATTGCTAGGGATAACAAGCATAAGAGCTGGGAAGTTTTTATTGTATCAGCCCTCCACTCCAATAGGTTAAGTTCCCCTTTCTTTGAGAATCCTTTGTTTCATACTTTTTTACTACATTTTACATTACCTTATATAGTAGTTTTTCTTTCTTCGCGATAGATCCCATTCCTAGTGATACAATTATATAACTAGTGGTGTAAGCAAGTGCTCCATTGTGTAATGGTCTAAGGGCGTTGAAGTTATAATTTGACTATATCCTACCGTGTCTAAGTTGTGACTTCTTCCAATAGTGGGAGGGCTCACAGTAATCCCAGGTATACGGGTATCTCAGTAATAGGACTTTAACCTTTTTAGGACAAGGAGGATAAGGCAAGTCCTTTTTGAAAGCAAGAGGGTGATACGAGGTAAGAGTTTGCAGGCCAATTACCTAAATAGAAAGTAATTCGATAAAAATAAGCACAATCCTGTGGTCGGGATTTTCCTTTTAGTCAAGCCAGCCAGTCCAAAGGAGTAAAGCATGGAGTATTTAATGAAAGAAAATGGGCAAAGAAAAGAGGAATTCTTTCCAAACCCCAAAAAGGATCTAAGATGATAGGTAAAACAAAAATAGGTCATAGGGAAAATGAAATCTATCTAGTGAAAAAGCCAACCCTAAAATCATCTCCCTACCAATCCTAGTTTTTCGCCCTATTAAGCTCTCGCTTGTAGCTAAAATTTCATTTTTCTTTCAATGGGGCCAAGCCAGTTCTAGGAAAGTGTAAGTTATAAGGCCTTCTAGGAAGAGTAGGGATTTTTATAGTGAATGTGTTTTCATAAGTAGCATGAAAGGGATCCCTTTACAAACAATATCAAGTAAAGGCAAGCATACCCATATTTTTAACCTACCAAGCCTAATGAGGTGACTGGAGCAAGACTCGAACTTAAAGCTAGCTCTTCTAGGATAGACATAACCAATGGATGATCATGCTGGCACTATAGGAGATTCACCACCACAACTGAGATTGCTATTCGCAATCGGGAGGAACTACTTGCTTATCTTCACCCCATAGCTGATGTAGCAATAAATCAACCACCCTTTCTCTAATAATAAGGTAAGATCCAAAAGTGGTGAACACACTAATCCTCCACTTGTTCGAGGGGAATTCACCAGCGTGGTAAGAGCCAGATGGAGTTCGAGATCTAGTTTATTACCCACATGTTTGGAACCCTAATCCTCAGCAGCCTAAAAATACCAAACCTCCCATCTTTCTATTCGAGAACCATATCTCATTGCAGGGCCCTTTCCATTTTGATAGTTAGCATTAACTAATGTTCACACATCCCTTTCACCTCTTTCAAAGCCCCTTTGAAAGTCATAAATCACCTTCCCTCATGTTCCCTCCAGCCAAGCCAAGCATACGACATCCCCATCTCGAGATCAAGTTTCAGTTTCTTTTCTAGTTGGGGATCAGGACCTGGCGTCAAATCCACTAAAAGTAGAAATTGCTTTGTTAATGACTTAAAACCACCATCAGTAGACACACCCACTTATCCCTCTATCATCTAAGCTTTTGTCCCTATCCATGTGTGGTGTGATTAATAAATAAATTCAAGGGTGCTACTTTTGCTCAGGAAACATGGTTGAAATGCTACTGCTACTAGTGGTTGATGCTCCCTCCACAGTTGGTGCATCATAAATGATTTCTTATCAAAAAAGGGTTTATAAAGAGGAACATGCTAAGGCTCTTGTTGCCATTGGGATGGATATGTGGTTATTGGTTCTCGAACTGATTCTACGAGATTAGGAATTGGCTACAAAAGCACTTTATATTATTCATTGAACATCAACAAGGATCATAGTTCACTGGATAAGACATCTATTTGGATTATAAATCTAAATAGCAAGTAAAGGTAAAAGGATATGGTTGAAGCATGCTTCCCATAAGAGGAAAATAAGATCAATAGAAAGAGTGAGACTCACTAGAAAGCAATGTTTTAGAGCTATGCCTAGTAAACAAACAAAATAATGTTTTTCTTCCAATGCTCGCCCATAAGATTGGTCTAGAACTCCAGCGTGTAGTTCAGCCAATTTGCATTCAAGCGGTGAGACTGATGTTTATTCAGCAAAGAAATGGGAAGTCCAAATGAAAAAGCCTTCTTAGCTGATAGAAGATGGAAGTATCATGCATTCTATATGGATGACATTACGCTCATTGAAGGCGAACCATCGATCATCGGGCTCAAAAAATACCACTATGCTATGAATGAACAGATCCATGAGCTCTATCGATTAGAAAATAACTTTTGTGTAGGGGTCAGTATAACTACTGATGAAGGATTTCTATTGCCGACATCTTCTGTGATGAAAGCATGCCACCAAGAGAAGAGGCAAGGGTGCAGCTTCACCGACTAGGTGAAAATATCATTCAGGCATCATTAGAGGAATTGAACAGATGTACCAGTTGAATCTTATAGCCGCATTGATGATTTCTTCATTTCGTCACAACCTCACCTATCTTCTATTGAAAAAAGAGACTATAGTTTGAGCAATCCACCGATAAACTAGACTGTAATCAGGGCCCACTCTCTGGTAACATAACTTTTGACAGAGAATTCCAAAGTATGCGCTTTGATTCGTCCCTTACTATCATTGTGCAGCATACAAAGCGAACCCTTTCTTTATCTATTGTTGTCTTCATAGTCTAGCCAGAGTCTCAATTCTTGAACGACAGGCCACTCTTCGATCTAAATGCAGAACCTCATAATAGAGTAATAGATGATGTCTTATATAGAGCTTTGAAAGGTACAACTTAGCGATAGGCGAGTTTTCTATATGCTATACACTTTCGATCTCTTTCTATGAGCTATGAGTGAAATCTATTCGAATTTTTTTATAGGAATGGTGATTCATCCAGATGATAAGGTAAAGACTGATGCGAAACTTGGCTGGAGCAGTAATACTGAGCCTTTTTTTATTGCCTACTATACTATATAAACATAAACCTAATGTCAAATCATTCATTCTTGTCTCTCCTTGGAGACATCTGCTTCCTCCTTACTCACCTGACTAATACTGTTGAGCAAGGATTCTAGTTGACCTACTATCAATCTTCTACATTTTATACATTTTTCCTGAGAACTAGTCTATAGCCTGGGCCTGGTCAGTTTTCTTTATTATCTTCTGTCTTCCTCCGAACCTACTTCTCATTTCTTGCTAGGCAAATAATCTTTGTAGATGTCTTCTTCGTCTTCCGCACCATCAGAACACCCATATCATTATAAATCCACTATGTGGTTGCTTCTTCTACAAAACTGAAAATGATGATCTCTTCTCTCATAGCGCTAAGAAGTTGAAACACCGCTCATCATAAGATTTGGTTGGCTGTTATGTCCCAAGTTACAGACATAGAAACAGTGGAAGGGATCCAAAAAAGCAATCCCAACTGGTTTGGGTGACATATCTTGAAAGGATACCCCTTTTTGTAAGGAGAACTCTCCGATCGCTCGGATAATAAATGAAGAAGAAGAAAGGAGGCCAAGTCTGACAGAAGGATCCGTGGACTCAAAGAAGAAAGGTCCATGGCCTAGGGTCCCTATCACCAAAGAGGAGTGCATAAGTTTATGGAATTTTTGGAATATAGCCCTTAACAAAGTCATGGAGAAGTCGGTATAAGATATTGGAGCAGAAAGTTTCAAGGCTTTTGGGACTGGAGCTAGTGGCATGATAGAAATCATCGGTCGATTCAGAGGTGCTATGTGTGCTCTCATAGGCGATGTGCAACAACTCCTGATAACCCACCATAGTTGGTCGGTTGGTATAAAGGGTGAATAGATCTCCATCTTTGTTTTTGGGCCATTTCCTTACCACCAACATCAATTATGCCAACAGTGGCAAGAGCTTCTTGTTCTTCACTAATTGGCCATTTAGTAGGTGAGAAACTCCTAGTACTAATCTATCTAAGAGCCGATTCGAGAGATCCATTTTCTCTCATGGGACATAAATAAGATGCAAATTAGAACCTTCTGAGGTAGAAAACAAAAAGAGGCATGCTACTAATGAGTGAGTTACCTCATTACAAGGAAGCACTGGTGCTACTGGCATGGCTTGAGGACTAGCCGGGGAAGACTTAGATAGAGTCCTTGAAATGGAGGAAGGAGAAAAGAAAGAAGCAAATTACCAATTCATAATGACAAGACAACATGCTATACGGCCTAATAGGATGGTCCATTCTAAGAAACAAATAGAGATAGTGATAATGGGAGTTCAAGGCTAGCTTGAAGTATGAAGGTCACTCGACCATGCGATCGACATAGAGTTGCATCAGATCCTTCTCCCTTCTTATTCCTCCTCCTATTCCTATTTAATTATCTGTCATTTGATTGTACAGTCTCTTTTGTATCCATGACACCAAACACTTAGGCAAAAAGAGTTTTTCTATATTGATTACCTGCCTTGAAAAAGAGAACTCTTTGACTTTATAGAGTGAGATTCATGTTGCATGGTGGTTCGGATTAGTTGTACCAAAAAAAAGAACGATCAATCATAACAAAGGTATGCATCCCATGCAGGCATTCCTTCTCATGTAGGAAAAGAAAGAAGAGTTCCAGCCAAGACGTCTCTAATTGATTAATGTCGGCCTTGGACCAGCCAGCCAAGCCAGACCTTTCCTTGCTTTGACTTCTTTTTCTCTACTTGCTCTGGGGTAGGTATTGTGGAAGGAGCCTTTTTCATTCTTACAGTAGGAAAGATGTAGCGACGATCCTTTCTTTTCTCACCTGGAGATATAAGATGAGTCAGTAAAGAATCCTAAGGAATGCCCATTTCTAAGCTTATAGCTAGCCATGTTCCTCTTAGAAATTGCATTTAAGGCTAGGCCAATGTTCTTTATTTTTATAAAAAGAAAAGTAGAAATTCTTTAATACTGATTATACGCTCTCCTTGCATTCGTGGAATAAGAGCTTGAGCTAGTGGGTCACTGTCCCTCTTTGATTTCGTAGCTGTAAGGATGTTATACTATCGACATCTTATACCGAATCTAAGAGATTTGATTGAAAAGGTAGGTGAAATGTTTCTTGTTATAAGGAAATTTCTTATCAATCCAAGTTATACCATCCTCGACCACAGTCTCTGATAGGAGGAGTTGGCCAAGAAAAAAAAGCATTTGTATAAGTATTCTGAGTGAGAGATTACAAGGAGTACCCAAAGCAAAGCTGCGATACCAGTCCATGATTACCATTCCTCTAACTTAACCCATGTCTACTCAGTCTCCTTCTCTGCATCAATTGGCATGAGACGATTTGCATTAAGAATTCTTCCTAGAAATGAAGCGCATCTACAGAATAGAGAGAGCACACACTAATACTATTCCTTTAGGAACAAGTCTTTACTTTATAATATCCTACATCGGATTAACTTGATCTACTAACTGATCTCCACCCCTAGTCCATCAGATTCAATTTGCCTTTTTATGCTTCTATCTCATTTCCGAAAGGTCCTAGAGTTAGCTTCCTTAAGACTAGCTCTCTCATCTTCTTTAATTTAATGTATATGCTAATCCTTTGAATCTTATTATTCTCCTAATCACTTATTTTGGCACTTTTTTAACTAGCATTAACTCTAGACTTATGGCTTTTTTCCTTTGATGATTAGCCATTCTAATGGGCATTGCAATATAGCAATATAGTAATATAGTCGATTAGAAAATTTCCCCTCCTATAAATCAGAATGCTTTCTTTTTTGTTTCATAAATACATATAGCTTCCTCTATTTGTAAAGTATCCTATTTCTCCTCCTTATTCCTCTGGTGCTTCCTAGAGCACATGTGCTAGCCTTTTGTGCTTCGTCCATCTTTATATGCCCCTTTTCAGTAGAAAAATTGATCGGTTGAATCCATTGCAAGCCTATTTTCTAAAACCCTCCAATCCAATCATAGTAGGAAACTAAAGGAGCTACTAAGTGGGGAAGCATGATTTCGAGAGGACTAGACTCGACTAACTCAGAGATAAATCTTTTACTAGCGGATAATAATAGGGTTCATAAAATGGATTACTTGCCCCCATAAAGAGATAACTAAACTAGGGTTCTTATGAGAAAGGATTGCAGACTAAAAGATTTAAATTAAAGATACGCAAAAAAGAGGTGGTCGACTGTTAGACATAGGACTTAAGTCCATGAGTTGGATGCCTTGCCACATGTGAGGACTGCTTTCAATAAATAGGAGATGAGGGATAAGCGACTTGCCTTCCTCATTATTAGCCATCTTGGAAGAATGCCAAGGAGTGTGAAGGGGGACACATAGCAAGTAGTCTCAGTGGAAGCAGCAGCGAAACCAATACTAAAATGGATCGTCAGTAGAAAAAAAGTTACCTTAGGGGTGACCTATAATGAGCGAAGCTCTGATACGTTGGTTGGCAGCTGCCACTCCTGAATTGCTTGCACTTTTTCCGAATCCATTCTAATTCGACCATGCTCTATGACATGCCCCAATAACTTGATCTTCATTTAAACAAAATAGCATCTTGTCGACATACAATTCGTGTTCCTGCAACCAGGTAAACACCTTTCTCAAATGCACTGAATGCTATTCAAAACTAAAGTTATAAATGACAAATCGTCAAGATACACCACAACAAAATTCTCCAGATAGCCTCAGACTGCCTGATTCATTAGCGTACAAAGGTTGCTGGCACGTTGGTCAAGCCAAACAGCATGACAAGGAACTCATAAGCTCCATACCTTGTGACACATGTCGTCTTTGATTATCCCACTCTGAAATCCTGACTTGCCAGTACCCCGATCGGGGATCCAACTTAGTAAACACTCTTGCCTTGCTAAGCGGATCAAAATAGTTGGCAACAAGCAGAATGGGATAGTTATTCTGAAAGGTCACCTTATTGAGTGCTCGGTAGTCTACGAACATTCTAAGAGAGCCATCTTGCTTCTTCTGAAAAAAAACATGTGCGCCATACGATGACTTAGCTGGCTGAAGCAAGCCCACATCCAGCAGCTCTTTCCACTTTTTAGCCATTGTCATCTATTCTCTAAACTTCAGTAGTAATATGGGAGGTGTAGTATGTATTCAACATTATTCTGAATTCTGATCAGTAGAAATGTCACTGTGTATGCTAGAGCACGCTTACCCATATGTCATTGATATTCTTCTATGGTCATTTCAGTTTCATACGCATGAAACTCTATTAAGAGATAGTGGCCGGTCCATATATTCGATTAGGAGTATGAATAAGGATGTCCGGCATTAGACCCAATTGAGTGGGACCGAGAAGCATGGTGGGATCTATAGTGATGAGAGCTTGCGGTACCATCTCCTTGAAAGAAAGCAAAGGATCCTAGTAAAAGACATACTGAGTATTAGCTCGAGATAGTCATCATCATCAGGTCTATTCATAAGGCTCATAAACCCAATTGGAGAACACTTCCGAATCCAACAATTCACAAGCGAGAGATGGGTTTGATGCGATTAACTGACAAGGAATTAACTTCACTCCCCCTTTGGAGACCCAATTTACTGCCACATAAGCACATCCCCCCTGGCGAAGGGACCTCCTAGCGAAGCTACTGGCTCGCAAGCATTTGTCCCCAAGGCTGGACCTGGTTCAAGTCTTAAACCTGCCCTTGCTAGAGAACCCATTCTATATTATCCAAACCTCCTAGTATGACTAACATTGGGCTAGCTAAACTAGTTTAAAAGGCTGGATTTCCCCTTGTGCTTGCTCTTTCCCAACTCTCGGAAGAACCAATTCCCAAACTCTTCGGTATCTCGTTAGGTCCCAATGACTTTCACTCGATTAACAAGAGCTCTACTTTTTTTTGTCTCTCTCTTTCCAGAATAGGTGTACTAGAGTACCTCAAACATAAATTTTTCATCACGATCCATGAGATTGAAAAATAGATACAAAAAAAATGGGTTCGAAACCATGCCCTTGATCTAATCTAAATAGCCGAATCCAAAGAGGCAACTCTACTATTTTGACTCCACCATAGTGACTCATGTAAACTATCAAGTGAATGAGAGCTTGAGAGCAGGTGACCAAAACCTCAACCAGTTTAGACAAACACTAAGCATACAGGTAAAGAAAGTGCTTGAGTAGAGACAAAGCTAGAGAATTTTCCGAGTAGATAGACTTTTTGGGTGATAAGATCAAAAGTGGAGCTAAGTTAAAAAAAGATTATTGACTGCGCATCCATCCCTTGACTAGCCTGAACAAGGAGCCTACTTTAGCAGAGTTATTCTATAGTTGTGGCTGCTCTCCCCTAAGAGAAAAAATATTTTGGTAGATCATTCTAGTTTTGTAGGACAATGTGGAAAAGAGCCTTTATGATCGCTCTTCGTTGAGCAATCGTTTAGAGATTAGTCGGAGAGCAAGGGTGGAGTCGGTCCCACTCCAATACACATACTGAATCTTTCTCACCCAGGGTGGAGAGGCTTAGGCAAGGCAGCATAGATGTCCGCTCAGTAATTCCATATGAAGGGGTTTCAGTGGCAATGTCTCTAGGCACAAATCGAGTTTGTTATGTCTTTATAGATCTAGTTCAAATGGGTTCAAAGTATGGCCAAACTGGAAGACTGAATGCAGGGAGGGCCTTTAATGCTTTATAAATAGTGAAACTCTTTGGTATGAGCTGGGGCTACTAGCTTTGTTGCTTCAATTGCTGAATCAACTGCTACTCTTGTAATTGGAACTACTTCTACTTATATCACACACACTAATGGTGGGTAGGTTCATTCGGGAAAGGTTGCATCTGGCTCTATATCTTTAAGAACCGGCAAACTTCTTATTCCTACCCTAGGATCCTCTAGTCAATCTCCATCTCTACCTAGGACCTCTCTAGCTTCCAACTCACTCCAAAGCTGAAAATGTTCCTTCCTATTGATACTGTTGAGAATAGTGAGACTTCTACTTATACTGCTATTGAGTTTAGAAAGACTCCTACTACTAAGACAGGCGTGCATGGACCAAAAGTAAACTCAAATTCGAATGTAATCTGCTTACCTATGGCTGGAAACTGGCACTGGGATAGCAGGCACTAGAGGTGATGTTTACCTGTACCACTTTGCTTGGGAGGCTTTATGAAGACCTTGTAATCAAATTTTCACGGCAAATAGGGAAGGAAAAAGCATATAGAAGGGATTATATGCATTAAGAATGGAAACTCAATCATCATCCATGGGAACCTCCATCAAAAGAGAAACTCAATAGAGAATTGTCTAGATTCTATCACTAGGTTAGGAGAAAGAGCCGGTGAAAGGGTCAGGGGGTTTCTTCTTTATTTAGCTTAGAAGGGCTCCCTCGCTTGTGAGGAGAGTACAGTACTCTATTTTTTGTTCATTGGGACTAGTGGTTACTTCCTTCTTGCCTTCCCCAATCAGTCCCTTACTTCTAGACCTTTAAATATTTCCTTCCTTCTCACTTGGCGGAAGAGACATCTACAGATGGATGCCTGATCTTATTTTTCCCCCTTCTTTCCTCAATAGAGACTATAGCTTTTTTTCACCTACCAGAGATGTTGGATGTCTTCTTTTTTTCACCTGAAGTCATTGATTCCCTCTTGTTGGCTCTTTCTCTTTGCCACCATGTCTTTCGGGTCCCTTGTCACCATGGAAAACTAGTACTTTCCTATAGTGGACCAGAGCTGCTTGAACTTTCAATGTTCATGTCTTCGTATCGGGCGAGGAGCTGTTGTTGAATCTTTTTATATAGCGATGGTTTCAATGACTTGTGACACCTATGCCATGATGCTCATGGGAAGCTTGACGAACCTGGTAAACAAACTCACGAGTCAAATAAAAGGTAGTTCCAGGGCCTTTCATTTGATTCCATTTTCTGGTCTTTAGCCCCACATTCTTTCTTGCCCATGAGACCTTTGTCCCGTCAAGGAAACGGAGCTCCTTTACAAGGCGTCATAGGTTAGAAAGAACAAAGATTTTCATATAACGGGACACTTGTCCTCAGGAATAATTATTTTTATCAGCTTTTGTGATCAAGAAAGGCTCATTTAAGTGCATGGAAAGGATCTTGAATTCCTGTAGGGTGAGCGCCAAAACTCAAAAAAGAAATCATTCTTTTAGCATGTATAGATCCAACAAACCTTGATTATAGGTCCATCCACGAAGACTACATTCGTAGGAGCATCTTGTGATACGTACGTATATCCTACCACATCTCCCACATTTCGAGTCGAGATGTTATGAAAAGATCGGATGGCTCGATTACCAATGTTTAGGTGATATTTGGTATTATTTAGCCTTGGGATTGAAGATGGCTAGGGCGACCTCGTAAGCCATAGGGTAGGCTCTTTGGATATATTGACTAGCTTAAGCCAATGAATCAGCTTCTACCACTAACGAGATTATTTGGACTATGCCTAACTAGAGGAATCCAATCACTTGATCATGGCTCACCATCTTTTGAAAGGCAATCCTTTATCTTGTAAGAATAGTTGAGTCAGTAACTCGAAGTGGAGAAGCAAGAACTCACTCGACCCGGGAGGAAGTTTCATTCCAAACAGTGAGCTATGAGATGGGACAATACGCCGTTAGACTGGGAGTTTTGACATTTAGGGATCGAAGTTGCAAATTACTTGACCTAACTTAGGTAAGATTGGGTAGGGAGGCCTTCCCATTCATGAAAGGATTGAATTGAGGAAATGAGCAGAGTTGAGAGCGGCACTCCTCTTTCAAACTCACTTTTTAGGGTTAGAAGATGCTCGCCCATCTACCAGGATAAGAGTTAGAAGGGCGGATCTTTTCTAAGCCCAGAAGATGCCTCTGCTAAAGTAGCAAGTATTTGGGTTTCAAACTGAGATTGGACTTTATAGTCAAAAGGAGTCGAAAAAATCCTATAGCAAACGGATGGATATTAACATATTTAACAATAAGGAAGTCGACAGATCTCTTTTCGATTCTGAACTCCATGAGGAGAGTCGCTCGGCTGATTAAAGCTAAAAGTAGAGTTGGAGCTTGACAATGTAGTTGATCTTCTTACAGCTGAGAGAGATGCTGCCATTGAATGAAGTCCCCCATATTGGACGGATAAATAGAACCTTCTATAATGAAGAGTTGGATGTTAGGGAAAGCCCTCTAGTTGAATAAAAGAACTTAAAGTTTCAAGCTAGTAAATAGTGAAATTAAGTTAGTGGGGTTGTAAATCAATTCTTTCTTTTGGAAACAACTTAAAAGAGCAGGAGCAGGGCTTGTTTTGGGAAAGGGATGCAGGTATTTCATAAATATGAAGCTTTCAAGTGACTGTGAAACTTAATCTCTATCATCAAAGATAGAGGAAAGAAGGATGTGATCGATCCCCAACCAAATAAGGAATGAAAGTCATTCAAATCAAGGGAAGGAGTATGAGAATCAATCAACTAATAAGGCATTAGTGAAGAGACAGAGGAAAAGAAGTGGAGTTAGTGAGGAATATATCACACATTATAACATATGAAATTAGTGAAGTGAAGAGAAAAGAGAGAGGAAAAGATATTATGAGATGAGCAGAAGATATCCCCTTGTTTTGCCATAAAAATAGATCAATTCCTTCTATTTCTTCCTCGAACAAAGTGATAGTTTAACTACAGCTAAGAGTTTTAGAAAGAAGTAGCATTTGTTCCCTTTGCTAAAAAGCTCCCAGTTAGTAGTAGTACAAGGAGTGAACACCCTACTCCTAGCTATCCTCGTTACTAAGACTTCTAAATGGATTCTCTCTATCTCAGTAGCAAGATAGGCTGAAACTAGACGTAGATCAAAGCTACATAAATTGAGTATGGAATCAAAGCTACCCTTCAGAATAAGGCATGTAGACCTAGCATCCCAACCTAAAGACTTTATTTCATCTCTCACTTCACCCTTGCTTCCTACTAAAAATGTTTAATCCCAGCTATGAAGGCAGATTCTTCATTTGGTTCTATTTATTCTAAAGAAACTAGCCTGACCTGGTTCAGGAGAAGTAGTTGATCATATTTCAAAAGTGATCAGTCTATCGAGTTTACTTTGAAGCTATGGCCTTTGAAGTTGTGGATTCAATTTCTAAAGCAACAGCCTCATGTTCCTATTCACTACTAAGCCAACTCCTCCATAGTTGAATAAACCACCTAACTAACAGAGAGAGAAACATGAACTATATATTTAGTCATCAGGTTCCACTTGCAACTAGCTCAACTCAAATGAAAGGTACCAACTCAAAATTTTGGGTACTAAACTCTCTATCCAATAGGCTAACAACACTACCATAAGGATTGTGCTTTTAGGCACTGACTACAATTTATATGACCTTCGATTCAAAAGCACCTTTAGAGTGCCAGGGTGAATGTCTTCGAAAGGCAACAGCTATTACTGCAGAAGAAACATAATCAAACTAAGATTCTACACATGGTACAGTACAAAAGAAAACAAAAAGAGAAAGTGAGAAAGAATGCTACTTCAATACTTGACCTTGACCTTGTCACCTGATAATAGTTAACTATGGCTTAATTTACTATACTACTTCCACTACACTAGCAAACTACACTCTCTTTGGACTTAACCCCCTCATATCCCTCTGGTTTCATCATCTTAGCACTTTTTAAACCTCTACATTCGATTGGTCCCAACTATACGACTTTAACCAACATTTTCTTAAGAGCATGTTTGTCAACTATAAGCTAAAAGAGATTTTGTGTCACCATTTTATGATGTAAAAGAGTAGTCAACATGAATCCAAGCTACCCAACTATTTGTTTACTGAATAGCAACCACATGTCCAACAACAATACGACTTATACTAAATAAGAAGATATTTGATGGAATGCATTCAGTATTACTTGAATAAAAGGAAGGAATCAATGTCAACATAGAAGAGGAGTGAGCATTCAGTGTAAACTTGAAGAATATAAAGATTCAAGCACCACCACAGATCAAAAAAAAAGAGCGTGTTTGTGTCCGGCATATTAGGCATTCTCTTTCAAACAAGAAGAAAGCAATGAGTTGTCAGGGCGAAGTGAGTCATCATTTTTCCTTCACTTCTAAGCTTCCTTAATTTCTACCTTGCCTTTCTTAGTAAGTGGTAAGTCAGTCTGTCTACTACTAGCTTCTTTCTTACTAGTTGCTTCCTTATAATGATAATCTAAATAAGTAGTTCCCTAAATCTGATTTATACTTTTAGTTTAGGTGAAGGAATGTCCCTTTACTTTATTTAGTGTCTTAATAGCTAGTTTTACTATCTAGTGATTCTTTATGATTAAAATGATGACTAGTGGAACATTCTTACTCTTTTGGCTAGTTAAAAAATAAACTTTTGTGCCAGCTATCAGGCTAGCTTGCTTCGTGAGTAGTGAGAGCGTTGGTAATCTTTCCTCAACTGAACACAAGAGAATGCCTCTTTCGCTATCTGGTTAGCCATCAGACCTTCTTCCTTACCTACTAGTAGCTTGAGTCTTATCTACTTAGGACTTACTAGCACCTTGCTTCTGACTTACTGTACTTAATAAGGTAGGCAAGAGCAGAGCTATATGGACCGATTCCTTAAGTGGGTACAAAAGAATACCTTGCTTTTTTCTAGTAGGCTTTTAGGCTAGAGACTTGGACATTCTCTTTCTTCCTTTACTAGGAATAGCTGTCCGAACTAGCATGAATAATCTTCTTTACTGGTAGTCAAATTAGGATGCATCTTTTCTTTTAAGACAAAACTCATTTATATCCTTCGGGATAGACTCTCTTTTAGATCCTAACTTTTGTTAAGACTACGAAGCGGTGAGGAGGACAAATCTTAGTCCAAGGAGCGAAGGTACCCCACCTAAATTAAAGGGACATACGAATGATAGAAAGAACGCGGCAACATTTATCTGACTACCCAACGACAGAGTGTGACTATAATAAAATGACAATAAAGGGTTCAGGCAGGCAACTTAGTATGAAGACATCACGGCTTTCTTTTAATTAGGCCGTTACATGAATGGTTTCTTTCGATAAAGTAGCCGAAAAGACATAAGCTACAGGAAGACCCAACACCCATCATAAACTATGTTCATTGCCCAAGCAATGAGATATACTAATATACCAACTGAAAGAAGTGGTAGTGTTTTAGGCATGACTTTTTTAACCTACTTTAAGTCCTCTAGGAAGCCCCTACTGAATGGCTACATTTAGAACATCGCCTACTCTAATTGTTCTAGCTAACGAGCAAAGTGAGGGAAGGTTTGGAACCATCGATTCATCCAACTCACTGAGAAAAACAGAACTCGCAACATGGGTTTGGCTCGCAGTGCTTCCCTCTTGCCTTAAGCGACTACTAGTGAGCTTTTGAATAATTTATCTCTCCCTATCTTTTATACCATCATCACTTATTTCCACCCGTTGAGCCAGCAACACCTCTCCATTAATCAAGCCGAATCGAGCAATAAAGAAAGACTTGACCACTTTTAGGTTTGAAACCACTTAGTATGCTAGTACTAAGGAATCTAATCGCTTAGCATGCCCCTATAGAGTAAAGCTCTAAGGGCTAAGAAATTCTTAATTGCTTAGTATGCTAGTACTAAGGAAGAGAAGCAAGTGAAAGAAAGAAAGGTTGAGACATCCCTACATATGATCCCTATCTTTTATGTTGATCTTAGCAAGCAGTACCAGAAACTAATGAACCCTACTATGTGATTGAACCGGCCACCGAGTTAAGGAGTACAAGGTCCACTTTGAATTTCCCATTTGATATTTAAGAAAAAAAAGGTTATCCTAGTATCTGATCCATCATCATTGGGATACCGCTTACCTCTCTTTCACATTTTACTTTATGCATGTATAGGTAAGGCACAACCAGACACTTCATGGCGTATCTTCACTTTTAAGGTAAGGTCTTTGTCTAAGTGATTCTTTTTTTTGAATGGAATCTGGTAATGATAATAACACATCTAGGCCTTCTGATATGAAGAGGAATCGGTGGGAGAATGGCGAATTGCTCAAGTGGCCTATTCGCTTCTAGGCCTTCTTTGAGTATCGAATCTGCAATAAGTCACCCGGACATTGGAAAGTCTTTCGTCTCTTATAAATCTGCATGATCTCTATCTGCTAGAAAGGAAAGCAAAGCTAACCTTGTCTCTTTATAAACTGCTTGCATCTTGAGTATGGAAACTGGCACTATCACTTCATTAGGATCCACATTTGTTTGGAAAGTGCATTGCTGCTCGTTTGAAGGAATAGCAAGCAGAAAACTACAAAAAAGAGGTAACACATAAACCAAGCTATGATTTTATCAATCGCATAGAAGATATGAGTCTACGCGTATAGAAAAAAGTGTTATTCTGCATGCATGAGATTTTTTAGGGTCCATTACATCAATCAACAGAGGGTCCATCCTCCATCAACTGCTATCATCCCTGTGCTGACAACACATACTTCACCTTCCTTGCTTAGTGTCAGTCCAGAACAGCCATAACAGACCCAAAAATAATTTATTCAGGCCTACTAATAAAGGAAAAAGTTTGAAATGATTGTAAAGAACTCTCCAACATGCATATGCTTAGTTCCGGATCCATCTGTTTGTGGGACATGATCTCGAGTCTGGCACTCCCCTATCGGTTCATTCATTTAGAAATGATTTCGTTAGTGTCCAAATTGAATTCCTTTTATATCAAGCATTTTCAAGGATATCAATGAAGCAAACTTAGCATACAAATCTACGTGAGCATAACAATGATGGAGCAAAAAAAATTGCTTGTTGCCCAGATCGATCATACAAAAGGGGGAACAAACCTCTAACAATTGAAAAGAGTGGAAAGGCAGCCTGAAAAGTAGAAAAAGATTTAGTCAGTCTTCATGGGCTAATGCTCTTTCTTTTAAGTGAAAGAAGGGATCTATGGAATACACCTATTTATGAACCTGCGACTTCACCTTCTGGGAGTGAGTCCTCTTTGATCTTCTGATCAGTCCATTCCAAGCTAAGATCAATGGAACTTCTGCCTTTAATTATAACTGGTGCCACCGTTCTTAGTCTCACTATTGGTAAAAATACCAAAATGTGAACATACAACCTATCAAATTCTCCCTTTCTTTATTGCTAGCAGGCAAATTTATTGACAAGTAAACTAACATCCTATGAAGAAATAAATCAATTTAAATCGAAGAATCATGTTGGGCATTTGAATAACTATCCAACTTTCAATGAATAATTTTAGTTACTTCTCCTCTTTTTATAAGTAGTTTTCCTAACAAACATGACATAAAAATAGCACATTGTACTAAAAAATTATGTAAACTCAACTAGTTCAAAGACAAATGAGTCAGCTTTGATCTAACCCAATCATAATTAGGAGCTGAATGCATCAATGGAGGTATGGGTGTTCTATGTGTTCCTTATAGACAAAATTCAATAACCCAATTGAACAATTGAAAATTTGGAATTAAGGTTCACTAATTAAAAGAAAATTACCCAAAATTTTTAAAAAGGCATACAAAATTGACTAAGAATAAAAAATTGAAGGGAGGCTCATTATTTCAAGGCAAAATATGGGGTGCCACTAGGAGTAGTATGGGCAACAATGGTGATGAATGATGATGGTGATATATCAGTTGAAGCTTCTAAATTTGAGCAATTAAGTAAGAAAAACTCAGTATGCTGATCAATTTCATCCTAATCTATGAAAGTTCTACACAATATAGTGATGAAATAGTTTCAAAAGTATAAATTCTTTTAGAAATATCCACTGGCATATCTCAAATTTGTTTTTTGCATGTCATGTAAGAAATATAAGTTTTACAAATACTAGCATCAATCATTTGTTATAATGCTATAAGCAAGTGAGCAAAAATTATATCTAACTCTCTTCTCTAGCTACTAATAGTAGGTAGATAGTATGTATGTTTACTATCAACTAGTCTAATTATTTTGACTAAATAACTAAACTTTAATTCAAGGAGTTCAATGGGTATACAAATAATTGTTCAATAGATATTAAGTAATGTAAGACACTTCACCTCTAGTCAATTTAAATTGGCACAATAAATCCAACATAAAAGCAAATTATGATTGCTTAGAAAAATCAAGCCAATTTAGTCTATTCAAAGTTAAACCATTCAAATTTGTTTCAATAAAATTAAAAGTAAGAGTTGGATATTTAAAAAAACCTATAAAAATATTACCATTAATCAATGGGCATAATAATACAAAAATTTGAGCATCCAACTATGTAACTCTCCATTTCATTATTGTTAGCATGCAAATATATTGTCAGGTAGTCTAGCTTTCCATGAATCAATAATTAAACTTAAATTGAGGATGCTTGTTGGGCATATTAATAACCATATAACTTTTAATGAGTAATTTCAGTCACTTGGCCTCTTAATATAAATAATTATCAAACTAAATTTGACATAAAAAAATAGTGCATTGCACTAAAAAATTAGGTAAACTTGATTCAAAATTTTCTTTATAACCCTAGTACCAGTTTAAATAGCTTATACATAACTAACTACTTCACTTCACAAGTGGCTAATAGCAAGGAACCAAATTTAACAAAAAAAGAATAGCCCTAGAGACTTGGTCTTTAGAGACTAACTCGCCCAACTTGGTTCTTCTCTTCATAACCTAAAAATTCCTACCCCTTTAAGAATCCTTCACCGCGAGGATGAAATTTGGTTAGGACTATGAAAATATCCAAACATTATCCCAAGTCCTTTCTTCCACTAGAGAGCCACTCAACTTGATTAATATCACCATCTTAGGCCGATATTATCCATTCTGAATGAATCATTAATGTCAATCAAACATTAATGTCTTTGTTTTGTAATTTTTTCATCATTCAAATAGTCTATGGATGACTGTCTCCCCCAATGGTTAAAAAATTTATAGAACCTCCATAGGGTCATATTCGATTAAGTCTTTCTCAATCTCCATAATGAGTTCCGTGGATTCAACAAAGGAGTTGCCAATCATGAGAAGTTTTGGTCTCTCACAACAAACCCTAGAACAAATTTCTCAGCATAATAGTAGCAAAGCTTCTTATCATGGTGCTCTCATATATAATTAATATATTTTTCTATTAAGTTTCACTAGTATGAACCATATGAGTAAAAATGGATCAAAAGGGTGTTCACAAAATTATGAGTCACAACATACTCATGCATGTCCCAAGAATTTTCTATCATCATCCTTAATGGTAATTATGTAACTCACTCACAGAAGATGAACCCCTTGGAAAAACACACAATATAATATCAACTCAATTGAGAATTAGTCCCTTTAAGATATAAACAATAGATTGACATATAAAAGTAATTAATCTTTTGACTTCGTAGGTATCATACTTATAATGATTAACATACCCTAATTTAGGAGGTCAACATATTGGTTAATCTCATGCATCCCAATTAGAATAACTAGTACTTACTTCCTATTAAATGCATGAGTAATCATAATGGTTTACTTGTCATTGTATACCATGAAAAATTTGTAGAAACCTACTAATGGCCAAAAAATCTAATTCAATTTTGATTTAGTCACAATCTAATACATAAAATAAAAAAAACATTAATTCATTTGTAATTAAAACCAATTAGTAGCTTATTTTTAGAGTTGAGGGGTTTAAGTGTTATGACCCCAAATCTAGAATTTGACATATGTCATGCATTCATTGCTTATTTTTGAAACTCCTAGGGAGTATAAAATTTTTTTGGGGGTTGCAATTATTGTGACTTTCCTAGATGCATGAGGAGAGAAGAAGAACAAAATAAGAGTCTCATGAAATTTCTCTAATTTCCACCTTTATATTAGAGTGGCATTTTTTCTCTAAGGAGGAAGTCATAACTTTCAAAAAAGAGTCAAAACTTTATCTTTCATTTCTTTAGCTTGAGATCATGACTCTATAAAACAACTATATCTTTTCAACATCTTGATTTTTCTATAATACAAAGTGATAACATAATGAAATGGCCATGGTTTCATGTCTTCATCTATTTGTAGTCCGTACATGACCGTGGGGTTGTGAAGTGCTTGTTGAGTATAGATGGATTCTCTTATTATCATATAATATATATCCATGGTGATGTATTGAGGCCAAAACAATAACAATTGATCTTTCTTGATATGAATGTGTCCATTATACTATGAAGTGGTTGCAACACAAAAATAATCCATTCAAATCTCTCAAGTGTCCAATCTCATATATTATATTTATAGTATATAATTTGTTTTGTTATCTATTTTTTAACCCTTTGTTTTGTTTCTCTATTTTTTTATAGGTAGAGGTACTAATATGTTGAGAGATTAGATATGTGGCATTGGGAGAATAATGGGTGTCTGCTCAAAAGATCTGACTCATTTCTATTTTATGTTGAATCCTAATTGTTATATATATATATATATATATATATATACACACACATATATACATATTGTATCTGTAATCATAATACAAGCACTTTTTTCTTCTTCTTTCTCTCTCGATTATATACTAAAACACTCTGGGTTAATAAATCTACAAGTGCTATGCACATTTCTTTTGGACATAGCTAGTTATTTTGAATTGCTATTGTTAAAACTAGTGTTTGGTTTGGTTGTGTTATATTCTTTTTGTTCCATGTGATGTGTTTTGTTCTGCACAATCTATTGTTATTATGTTCAACACAATCACTTTATATACATGGTTAAAAAATTATAATAATTGGTATCAGAGGATTTGGTTTTGTTATAGTTTCTATTGTGTTGACAAACTTTTGGTTTAGTTGTTAATACTATTATTCTAGTTTCACAATCTATGAATTTTGTTGAAATGTCTCAAATATTGAACACCATTATTGAGAAATTAAATGGTAGGAATGCTTTTAGTATGTGGCAAATTAAGATGCGGGAACATATGAAGAACTTTGAAATATAGAGCCTTCTAGTCGATGGTTCAGGTGCTGCTGCTACTATTTTTGGGATAATAGAGGTGGGGGCACAAATATGCGAAGAGAAGGGCACTCTATTATTTTCTTGGACCTAACTAATGAGGTGATAGCTGAGGTAGCAGATGAGGAGAGTGCTATAGGCTTGTGGCTCAAGCTGAAGTCGTTGTATATAACAAAGTCACTCATGAATAAGCTCCTATTATAAAGGAGACTCTTCACACAAAGGATGTAGGAAGATTCTCCATTAAAGATGCATTTTAGATGATTTGAACAACATCAAGACCTAAAGTTTGTAGATGCCAAGGTGGAAGATGAAGATGTTGCACTTCTTCTATTGGTATCGCTTTCAGCTTCATATGAAAACTTTGTGGAATCATTAATAGTGGGGAAGGATAAAATAACTTTAAATGATGTTTGGTTTGTTCTATACTTCAGAGAGATGAGGCAGAAGGTAGCTATTGAATGGCATGAGCAGTAGGCTACTTGATTGGTAGTAATGAATAGGAGGCCCTAGTTTGCTTCATTCAATAAAAAGCAAAATAAATTACAATAATGATCCAAGGAGGGTGAGAGCTATCACAACTACAAATAGAAATGGTACAGAAAAACTTAATACCCAAGGAAGAAGATTATACCATGAATGAGAATGATCATGAAGAACTAAATGCTAGGTCAGCCTGTTACCCAACCAACTAACACTGTAGCAAGTGATGTCATGGAAGAAGTTGAACTCATGCTAGTCACCTCTATTGCTATTGCAAAGTCTGACTTCAGGATCCCAGATAGTGGTACTTCCTTTTACATCAGTACATATTTGGAATGGTTCAATAGATATGATATAAAAAAGCTAGTCATGATATTGTGGGCAACAGCCAACCATGTAAAGTTGTTGGAGTCGACATAGTTAGGGTAAGAAAATATGATGGTGGTAATAAATTACTTTAGAGGATGTTCGGTCTGCTCAACAATCTAGAGAGAAGAGATAGAAGGAAGTTGTTTAATGGCATGAGCAGGAGACTACTAGATTAGTGGTAATGAATAGGAAGCCCCAGCCAACTTCATTCAAGAAAAAAGGTAATAAATTTCAAAAAATGTTTGAGGGTGACATCTATCACTACTACAAATAGAAAGGGCATTAGAAAACTAAATGCCCAAGAAAGAAAATGAGTCCTAATCAACTAGGTTAGCATGTTTCCCCACATGCTATTGGTGTAGCATGTGATGTAATGAATGAAGATAACCTCGTGTTGGTCAACACTACTACTATTGCTTAGTTTGATTCCTAGATCCTAGACAATAGTATTTTCTTTCATATTAGTACACAATTAGATTGATTCAGTAGATATGATATAAATGAAGTTGGTCATGTTGTTGTTATCAACAACTAACTATGTAAAGTTGTTGGAGTAGGCATAGTTAGGATGAGGACATATGATGGTCAGATCATCTTTATATCAGATGTAAGGCACATTCCAGAGATGACTTTGAATTTGATCTCCCTTGGCATTTTGGATGATTAAGGATGTACCTTTAGTGGTGGTGAAAAAATATTCAATATTCATCGAGGAAATGATATCGTACTGAAGGGGAAGAAAAGTAAAATATTATACACACTAATAGGTTCCATTGTGGTATGGGCTACTATTGTCACATCTAAAAAGACTGTATTTAAAGCTAAAGCTGATCTCACCATATTATGGCACATGCAACTTGCACACATGGGTGAGAAAGGTATTAAAATTCTTTCTATTCTTAACCTTATTGTTGGTCAAAAAATTAGTGAACTAAATTTCTATGATCAATGTATTTTTGGTAATAAATATAGAAATAAGTTTGGTAAAGCTATACACTGCACAAATGACACTTTGGATTATATCCATGCTTACTAGTGGGGCCCTTCTAAGGTCATATATCTTGGTGGTGCCCAGTTCTATTTATGTCTAGTAGATGACTACTCTAAGGTATCCTGGATATTCATTATAAAATATAAATCAAAAACTTTCGGAAAGTCTATGTGGTGAGTTAGCTTAGTAGAAAACCTAACATTTAAGAAGGTTAAACTACAATGAATAGATAATGATCAAAAATTTTGTTCATTTGAATTTGAGAAATTATACAAAGAAAAAATGTATAGCTAGACATAAAATAGTTTGGGACACTCCTCAACAAAATGATATTGCTCAAAGAATAAACCAAACTCTTTTAAAGAGAACTAGGTTTATACTCTCTCAATCAGGCACATGTAAAAAGTTTTAGGCTAAAGATGTTAATACAACATGTCATCTGATAAATATATCATGACAAAGTGAAATTTATTTGAAATTTCCAATTGAGGTATGGTCTAGTAAACCCACAGATTATTCTAGTCTAAAAGTGTTCGATTGTGTTGCCTACTATCATGTAAATGATAGTAAGCTTGAACTATAAGCAAAAAAAAATATTTATAGGATATGGTGATAGAGTTAAGAGATTTCATATCTGGTCACCATTTTAAAGGAGAGTAATCTTATATATGAGTGTTACTTTTGATGAATGTATCATCATAAAATAATTAAGTATTTAGTCATATCTAGTCATCTGAAGTTCCTCAATTTGAACTTAAGGTGGATATAAAATTTGATTCTGTGGCTCTAGGAAGGATGTCTGAAAATGTCTCTAAACAATCAATAGCTGATCATGTATATGATCTTGAGTTTATTTCTTAACCTGATCCCGAAGTTGCACATGAAGTGCATGTTCCCTACAGTATTGCTAGAGATAGACCTAGGAGGATAAATGTAAGTCCTCTAATATTTGCTTTGATGAATTGGTAGGATTTTCCCTATAAGTTTCCGAAAAAATTAACATTCCTGAACTATCTTTATTTAGGGGTACTATGACATATCCTGAATCTGAGTCATGGTTAGTTGCCATTAATGAAGAGATTTTATCCCTTCATAAGAATGGTACCAGTGTTACTATACCTAAACCAAAAGGGAACAAAATTGTTTCTTGGAAATAGGTTTTGAAGAAGAAAGAAGATAGTTCGGTTGCAGGTAGTGTAAAATTCAAGGCACATCTAGTTGCAAAAAAGTTCAGTCAATATATTAGAATCTTGAACTAGAGTAACTAGATGTCAAAATTGATTTCCATCATGGAGATTTAGATGAAGAAATTTTAATCAGCTAGCCAGATGGTTTTGAGGTATTAGGTAAAGAAATTCTTGTATGCAAGCTACTGAAGTCACTCTATGGATTTAAATTGTCTCTTCGTCTATGGAATAACAAATTTGACTATTTAATGACTTTTCATGAATATAATAAGTGCGACCTTGACTACTGTGTTTATTAGAAGGTTAAATGATGAGTCATATATCTACTTATTGTTATATGTAGATGATATGCTTGTCGGTGCCATAAATAAATCTAACATTTATGAACTGAAGAATCTTCTCAATTCTGAATTTTGATATGAATCTAGGAGGGATAAAAAGAATTTTTAGGCAAGGAAATATTCAGAGATATAATCAAAAGAATTTTTTTTCACATAAATAATATATTCTAAAAATTTTATTTAGATTTGGAATGACATTTTGTAAGCCCCTATCCATGCCATATGCTTATAACCTTCATCTATAATTGGAGTTATGTTCTCAATCTAAAAATTTTATTTCTTATTCTAGTGATGTAGGGAGCCTCTTGTATCTCATGGTGTGCCCCCAACCTGATATTGCTCATGGAATGAGTACAATGAGTAGGTTTATAATAAAGCATAATCAAGAGCACTATAAAGCTATAAAAAAGATACTCGTGTGCCTCATAGGGACATCTGATATAGGTTTGATATTTGCTAATAAATATGAACACATGCTAACCAGATATTCTTATTCTAACTATGTAGGAGATGTTGATAGAATATGGTCTATGAATGGCTATGTCTTCAATGTATGGCTCTATAGTTAGCTAGAAAGTCACACTTCAATTATCTATCACTCTATCCTCTACTGAAGTAGAGTATATGGCTCAAAATGAAGCTATGATTGAAAAGATCTAGATGAAGAATTTTTTATCATCGTGACTCACAACATACTCATGCATTTCCCAATAATTTTCTATCATCGTCCTTCATGGTAATTATGTAACTCATGCACTAAAGGTGAATTCCTTGGAAAAACACCCATCATAATTTCTATCCCAAATGAGAATCAGTCCCTTTAAGATAAATATAATGGATTGACATATAAAAGTATTTGTACTTTTGACTTCGTAACCACCATAATTATGATGATTAACATGCCATAATTTAGGAGTACATCATATTGATTCTATTCTTAGAGTAAATATGTTTAAAAGTTATGCCTCCAACTCTGGGATTTGACATAGGCCATGTATCGTATATAATTTATTTTGATAAATTGTTTGTATAACCAAAATATGTTTTTATTATAATATTTTCATGTAAGTGTAGGAAAGAAAAATTTAAGAGGTTGAGATTACAACAATAGCACAATAATAGAGGTCTCGATGTCCGGTCAATGGGCCGAAGAATTTTTGGAGCATAATCTAGCTTGTCCGAGTGATACGACCCACTCCAGTTAATTAAACTGAGAAACTGTATTGATATAAATTATTTTTATTTCTATTTTTCGGATGTTGTAATTTTGTGTTCTAGAACTATTCATCTCTCTCTATTTTCTCCTCTGTGTGCAATTTTTCATGACTGCTTCTGCACAAATACTGTAAGAACATTCTGTTTGGTTATAATCTATAAATGCATAAGTATTTTTCTGGTGGATGTAGCTAGTCATGTTGAACGACTAGTGAACCACATTATTTGCATGTTATGTTGTGGTTTGTGTTTGTACAGTGATTTTATTATGTCATGGATTTGTTGGATTGGATTGTTGATATATATTATTTGCTATTTTTGTTGTTCTCTTCTTCTGAATCTCTAAAATCACAATCATGGAAGTGGAATTGCCCATGCCTTGCTTGCTTTTTAAAATTCTACAGAGTATGAATTTTTTTTCGGGGGTTGTAGTTGTGGTTTTGCTTGATGCATGAAAAGAGAAGGAGAACAAAATAAGAGTCTCATGAAAATTCTCTAATTTGCACCTTTATACTAGAGTGACCTTTTTTCTCAAAGTAGGAAGTCATAATATTCAAAAAAAAGTCAATACTTTAGCCTTCATCTCTTTAGCATGAGGTCATGACTCTAGAAAACAACTATATCTTTTCAACATCTCAATCTTTTTATTATAAAAAGTGATGATATTGTGAAATGGTCATGGTTTCATGTTTTTGTCTATTTGTAGTCCATATAGGCCATGAAGTTGTGAAGTGCTTGTTGAGTGAAGATGGATTCTCATATTATTATATATCCTTGGTGATGTATTGAGGCCAAAACATTGACAATTGATATTTCTTGATATGAATGTGGCCATGATACTGTAAAGTGGCTGCAACACAAAAATAATTCTTCAAATATCTTAAGTGTCCATATCATTATGAGTGGTCGTTGCACTACTATTTTCTTCTCTCATATTATATATTGCTATGGAACTAATAGGATGATGTAGCATTGGTACTTAATTTGCATATGTAAGTCATAACTATGTCTTTCTTTGAGGACAAGAGTCATAACATTGGAAATAATCATACTTGGGTAATTTCCTTTATAATATTTAGTATTCCAAATATTGTGGCTTTGAAATATTATTGTGATTCTGAAATGAGTACTTGTGGGTGTATAATTTTCCGTAGTTCAAACATTATGGCTTTGAGAAACTTCCATGATATTACTTGAGACTACCAAGCCATTTAAATATTGATGCGACTCCAACAGTGACTCCATGATAATGAATGCTGAGTTGGTAAGTATGGCTCGAGAATTCATATTAGAACCATTTAAATGTTCCAAGCATAGTATAGTGTGGCTCCATGATAATATTAGAGTCATAAAGAATGTGTTGCACAGTGAAAATATTCTACTAATGAGTTGGTAAGATCATGACATTCAAGAATTAACTTCAAATATTTAGGGAGAGTTTCGGCCAATAATGGACGTCACAACTACATGAGACTTACTAAACTATCTTCTCTCCTTAACGCTACCAAAAACTCATTGAATTAATAATTATTTATCAAAGTTCTTTAAATACCATAAATTATGAAATTAATACATATTAGTCTTATTTAAGAATGTTCAATCAATTGAACATCAAACAACAAGAAAATGAGGGCAATGTAGAGGGCTTTTTATCCAAGTGAATACATATATCTAGACTTGTTATGCTGGTACTTTATGATATTCATATTATTGCTTAGCTTTATAGATCCAACTAGAAGAATTTTCATCTATTTCACATGGGTTGAATCTAAAAGAACTAGCATGAACACTATTCAACACAAGTAATGCCTAGAGTTCAATTAACACTTTCTATAAAGTTGTGTTAATTTGGTAAACTTTTGACTCATTATTTGCCATGATTAATTGAACATTGATATGAAATTCTACATTTAATTTTACCATAGGTGTGCATAGTCAGTACTTGTCTATGATACCAACCTTAAAAAGTAATTTAATATAATGGATAGAAGATTAAGATATAAATTTTATTTGACTTTTGCATGTCCTTTATGATTCAAGTACTAGCTTAAATGGCTTATCTATAACTAACTACTACAATTCATAAGTTGAGCACAAGTCATTTTACTCATAGTTATTAAATACGTAACAATGAGTTGTAATGCCAATAAGTATCGAGAGTATATTGATTCTTAACATAATTAGGACATGCTACAAAAACTCTCCTCCTCCTCAGTCTTGTTTCCTCTCTCTCACTCACACACACTCTCTCCCTCCTCCCCCCTCTCTCTATCTATCTTTCTATCTCTATCTCTCTCTCTCTCTCCCTCCCTCCCTCTCCCCCACTCTCTCTCCCTCTCCCTCTCCCTCCCTCTCTCTCTCTATCTCTATCTCTATCTATTTCTCTTTCTTCTCATTACCTTGAATTGGGAAATAATCTTTTTCAACTACTAAAACATGAATATACAATTGTACATTATCATGTCTCCTATTTGTAGTTGAAGATTATATATCATATGATAGACCTCTATTCAAAAAGGATATACTCATTAAGATTGTGTGTCATAAAAATTATGTGTGTGTGTGTGTGTGCATGTTTAATAGAGTAAAAGTAAAACATTCTAACAAATTGATTCATTTATCTAGTAATTATAGTAAAATCTATCTATATTAGTAGAAGCTCCCAAATTTGATCAAATAACTTACAAAACTCAATGTATTTATCCACTTCATCATAACATATAAAAATTCTACAATGAAGTAGTTATGGAATAGTTTCAAAAGAATTATTGATACTACATGCATGTAGCTTGTCATATCTCAAAATATTTTTTGCATGACATACAAGAAACAGAAGTTGTACAAACAATAGCATCAAAATAATATTGTAATATTTCTAAAAGTTGAACAACAATTTTATTTCACTCTCATCTCTTGCTACTTTTAGTAGATAGATATAATGTAGACATACTATCAACTATTCTAATTTTTTATGACTAAATAACTAAACATGAATTAAAGGAGTTCCTTGGGTTTACTATAGAAATAATTGTTCAACATATATTAAGTAATGTTTGTCACTTTGCCACTAGTCAATTTCACTCCCACAACAAATCTCACATAAAAATATATAATAGATTGTATAAAAATTAAGTCAATCTCAACAATTCAAAGTCAATCCATTCATATATGTTTTGATAAAATTAAAAGTAAGAGATTTATACATAAGGAATGTTATCACTATATCAAAGCCCTATTGTCAAATTTGTTTTTAAAATTGGATTTTAATTATGAACTAAATTAGAGGATAGATAATCCTTAATCACACATTTTACATTCTCAAGCCCTAAATAATCCAATGTTGTCAGAATGTATAAAGAATTAAATGAAAAATAAAACTCATAATAGCAAAAATTGACATTCGCAAAGATAGTCAATATAAGAAGAACATGTTCCATTGGAATTCTTGCTAGAGCTATAGTCAGAACAAATTTAATTTTCTAAGGCTCATCATTCACCTACATTGCAAATAAAAATTTTAATCATAGTTTCAAGTCAAAGAATATAGGAATATTAATAATTACTCCAGATGTTATATCTAATATTTGTACTAAGTCTGAGTATAAGAATATCTAACACATCCATATATATATTTGGGTATACCCGGGTCAGGTAGATCAATTCAATTTAATTAGTTCAGAAAAATTGATTTAATTAAAAATAAAATTTTGTTTGATTTAATTTTGGTGAAATTATTTGGTCTGTTTATATTTTAAAATGTCACTTTTTTTTTGCTTGTAATACCAATTGAGTGTTCATAATTCATATAAAATTAAAGTGACAAAATCATTATTAATAAAATAAAAGAGATTGAAGTATTCAAAGTGTATAAGGTGGCACCATTTTTTTTATTTGAAAAAAAATAAAGGGTTACAAAACAAGTATTCCCAAAACAAAATGTATTTCAAAGTGGGTGAAATTATGTTAAATGGTTACAAAACAAAAATATTAAAGTTTAGTCTAATTTTTAAATCTTTAAAAAAAGTATTGGCAAGACAAAAAATATTTGTGTTTTTGGAATATTTTTATTAAAAAAAAATTTAAATATAGGACAAAATGTAATAGCATTAAGTAAAAATTTGTTTGTTTTTTAACATTGGGTAATGAGTAGGAATATTAATGAGGAGAAATAAAAATAAATAAATGAGTTGGGTCGAGATTAGGTAGTCTCGTACCAAACTCAACGTTGTTATCCATAATTGTGAGTGTTAATTAGCTCTCCTACTCATTAGGTAATGATACATTTTTTTCTTATTTTGGTATATAAAAACTTTTTTTGAATAGAAAAATTCAAATATTTTAAAAAATAAATAGCTAAACACTTAAAGCAAATTGCTTTAAGTGTTCAACCCAAAATATAAATAAGCCCTAGGCATTTATTTTTTTTACTTAATGCTTAATAGAATTTTTTTTTTGAGTTTAATGCTAAATGGTACTTAATATCATTAAATATTAAGTTTGTTTTTTTTTTAAATTTTATTTCTATTAAGAATTAAGTTGTTTGTTTTATAAATATTAAAAATTAACATTTTAATAGCTTAATTTATTAAGAAATAATAACTACAATAAATTCAAATATCTTAAGAAATCATATTTGATGTCAATATTTAATCTCATTTCATAACCATTATAATGTCTAAAAACACCAACATTAATTAAATTTAAAATATTTTAATTCAAATACATTTTTATATAATTCTAAAGAAAAACATTAAAATTTAAGTACAAATTTTAAAATATCTGAAGCCATTTTATTTGATATTTATATTTAACATCACATTTAACACCATGAAAAAAAAACTAAAATGACAAACATTTGATTCTAGTTTTTGATATCTTATTTCATACAATGATAAAAGTTAAAATGACAAGTTAATTTAACATTTGAAATATTTCATTTGCAATATGGTCTTGAAATTGTAGCATGAACTCTTGATCGGGAACTGTAAAAAAGTTATTTATAGTTGAGCCTTGATTTCGTTTGTCACTATCACTTTCCAATTCCTCTCCAATGTCATATTCAGAAAACAATCTATCTGCAACTGAGACTTTTCGAAGAAAATTTTGAATGGAGAAATATGTCATGCCTATTTTTATTTGTGTAGCATATGAATAAGGTGTCATTTTCTTCAATATTGGAAAACATGCTATAACAACACCAAATGCACATTTAATGACATTTCTTAATCATGCACGACATAAGTTGAATATCTCCTCTCTTACTACAGCTTTAACACCACTACGAAAATCACTCAACAAATATCATACATTATGATATGGTGTCATAAAACCTCTAGTGTGTGTATATGCTACATCCACTAATTATAATTTTTTAAAAGAGAGAATTTAGTATATTATAATGTAATTAAATAAAAATAACTATAAATAAATAGTTATTTTTCAAAGATAGAGAGGAAAAATGGAGAAGAATTTGTGTTGTTAGATGCATTTTAACCTAGAGATAGAGATAAAAAAATTTAATAATTTACTTGTAGAAATTTGAACATTTGGGGGAATCGTGAAAACCAAATGTAAGTGAGCTGAGAGATTAACAGCTGAGTCGGATAGCTCTATTGTGTTTCAGTAAAAAAATGGAGTGGATATGAAAGAATGTTTTCGAACAAAAGGTGAGGGAGTTTTTTTCGTTTATGAACGGGAACTCGAAAAATACTGGATTGAGCATTTTTAGATCCAGTGTTTTTCAGATGGCTTTTTCTAAATAGAAAATGCCAAAAAATATTACTTAATGCTTTAAGCATTTTTATAATAAATCTAAGTGAAAAGCTTAAAAAATATAATCAGTTACGGCTTAATGTCGAAACTGATTTGTTTTCAGTGTTAAACTAGAGGAGTTAAATGGGCCGTGCCGGGCTAGCCCGACATGGTTTTAGGTTGCTCGACTGTGCTTCCGTGCTGGGTCAGGCACGACATGGTTACTGTACCGTGCCGTGTCTGGCTCTGCACGATTCTGTGAACTCAAGCCCGGTACGGGCCTGTGGCTCAAAATTTTCCGGGTTTGGCCCGGTTCGCTTAGTTCGGGTCGGGCTAAAACCCTACTTTTTTAATAAATTATGGTTTCGGGGGGGCACCGTTGTGCCTCCGCACTGTCGTCACCCTTTTGGGGCTCGGCTAGCTTCGCCCGTCGGGTGTTGTCTCGTCATGACCATGCTAGGTGCGTGTTCACACGTGTCGTGCCCCCATACTAGGACCTCGTGCCATGTCTAGCACGACATACATGCCCAATTCCCTCGGCCTAGCACTGCACGATAGGGCCGAGGGTCTACCCATCACTTGCCCGAGCACGGCACTGTAGTGTGCCATGCTGGGCCAGGAAAGGCCGAATCAAGCCATGCCTCCTGTTTGGCTAGGAACGACCGAATCGAGTCATGCCTCGTGTCGGGCCAATATGGCCCTACCCATTTGACACCTCTAAGTTAATCTGAAAAATCAAACAATGCCTAAGTATTTTGCTTTTTGTACTTACTTTCGTATCATATCCCATCACCCAATGACCGAAATTCGTGGCGAAGCCACTATGGATGTAGAAACCGACCGCAAAAACAAACAAAACTCATCCCTGAGACTGAGCACCTGATTAAATCGAAAATGAAAGATTTGCCTTTGACTTGATTTATGCTGATTTTCCTTTGACTTGTAATCTGTTGATTTTCCATTGACTCGATTTCTGCTGATTTTCCATTGACTCGATTTCTGCTGATTTTCCATTGACTCGATTTATGCTGATTTGCCATTGACTCGATTTCTGCTGATTTGCCATTGACTCGATTTCTGTTGATTTTCCATTGACTCGATTTCTGCTGATTTGACATTGACTTGATTTTTGCTGATTTGCCATTGACTCGATTTCTGCTGATATCCCTTTAACTCGATTTCTGCTGATATCCCAATGACTCTATTTCTATAGATTTTCCTTTGACTCTAGTTTTCATATTTTAAAACTCGTTAGCCATGGCCCCGCCTAACAGAGCATGCATTGCATAAAAATAATCGTCTTGTCTATTTCCTGTTGAATCTAGTGTAAAATGGGTGGAGTCGCCCAATCTTGGCATGGTTCAGCCGTGCTTGAGCCGGCACGACACACTAAAATGCCACACTCGCGCCCGTGTCGGGCCAAGAGATTTCAGTCCGTGTGCCATGCACGGCAGAGCACCTAGCCCGTGGACACGACATGGGTGACCACGCACCAAGCGTGGTCCCGACGAGGAGAGGGGGATGATGAACAATGCCTGATGGGCGAAACTCGATGAGCCCCGACAAGGCCACGACAGCGAACCACTGAATCCCTAATTTTTTTAAAAAATTATGATTTTGTCCGACCCAAACTGGGTCGTACCGGCCCGAACCTGGGCAGATTTCAGGCCGCAGGCCCATCCCAGACTAGACCTCTACAGAATCATGTCGTGCAAGGCACGACACGGGTGCTATAACATGACATGCCCATTTGACACCTCTAGTTAAATCCCAAAATAATACCTTATGCTCAGCTCAAGCCTCAGCCCTTAGGTTGTGTGCCCAAACTAATCAATTAAATCATTGTGTTTCAAAAATATAAATATTTTATATTTTGGAATATGTAAAATAATTATCCAAAAAACAAATACCCCTATATTTGAAATAAGAATAAAAAGTAAAATAAATTAGCATTTAGAATTATATCTTAACAAGAGATGCATTTGTTAATTTGTTTTGTCCCAATTATCACAACCTAGCGTATATTATCGCAACCTAGTCTATGTTATCACAACCTAGCATTAATTGTAATGTTTGTACCATATACAGTTTCAATTAAAAAATTAGTCTTTATATGACTAAATAAGCCAAAATTCAAAATAAATAATTGCTTAATAACAAGATTTTACATCTCGATGTTGAGTCATTGTAACTATATTAGTTTTTTTTTGAAAATTATTTATGTCATATATTAATTCATGTATCAGGCATGCAATATATATATCAACAAATTAGTTTATAGTTGAACTAACAAAACATATTATTCATAAAGCTATTTTTACAAATATATTGAGTAAAATATTGAATCTGAGAGAGAAAAATAATGTAAAAAAAAATAAGCCATTAGTATCTAACTATTATAGCATTAAATAAATGTGCCAAAATTCAAAATTAGAAAATTTTATATTTTTAAGTTTTTTCTCCTAAATTCTTGATCAATGCAAATATTCTAATTACTTTTTAAATATTTTTTTAAATCATTTCTAATATTTAATCAATTCACTATTTTTTGTGACGTAAGAAATATCTAACAAATTACTTTATATTTAAAACATCATATCATATTATCCATGAGCTTTTTATAACTAAAATATTGAGAGAAAAAAAAACTACTTTGAGAAAGAAAATAATAATTTGATAAAAAATAATGTTTATTCAAAGAAAAATGATTTGCCAACTTTATCAGATTGAGCAAAAATTCATAAATATAAAGTTCATTTTTGTAAATTATTTTGCCTGTATTTTGAATTATTATATATATATATATATATATTAATTTTATCTTTAAAAAATGTTATCTCATACCAAATCATTATAAGTATTCTAAGCATATTTTTAATTTTAATTTTCTCAAATCTAATATTTGATTAATTTATTTTCTTTTTTTGTGAAATATTTAATATCTACCAACAAAGTAGTTTAGATATAAACTAACACAGATTCACCGAGAAGCTCAATTTAACTAAGAATATTGAATTCAAAACTTATTTGTATATTTTTTCACCATGATTTTGAATCACTACAAGTATTCAATTTTTTTTATAATTATTTACATATATTTTATTACCGCATATTTATTTACGACATACAATATCAAGCAAACTATTAGTCGATACTTGAATTAATAAAATATATAATTCAAATTTTTATTTTACCAAAAATATCAAATACATAACATAATTTGAAAGAGTCAAAAACAAATAGATAAGTTAGGTTCATTATCTAAAAGATATAACATTAACAAAATAACGAAAAATTCAAAAGAAAAAAAAGTACTTGTTAGTATAGTTAAAACCAATATTGTAATGTATTTAGTTTTATTTAGAATAATAATCTATCTCATATTTAATATTTAATTAATTTTTTTCTATGGTATGTAAAATGAATCAACAAATTAGCTTATTGTTCAACTAACAAGTCATTTTACTCATAGGTATTAGATAATCAACATGAATTGCATGCGCCAATAAGTATCAAGAGTATATCAACTATTAACAAAATAAAAACATATCAAAAAAACTCTCATTCTCCTCATATTTGTCTTTCATTCAATCTCTCTCTCTCTCTCTCTCTCTCTCTCTCTCCATCTCCATCTCTCTCTCTCTCTCCTTCTCTCTCTCTCTCTCTCTCTCTCTCCTTCTCTCTCTCCTTCTCTCTCTCTCTCTCCCTTTCCATTTGTCTCTCTCTCTCTCTCCATCTCTCTCTCTCTCTCTCTCTCTCTCTCTCTCTCCTCCTCTCATCTCTCTCTCCTCCTCTCCTCTCTCTCCCTCCCCCTCTCCATCTCTCTCCCTCTCCATCTCTCCCTCTCCATCTCTCTCTCTCCCTCTCCATCGCTCTCTCTCCCTATCCATCTCTCTCTCTCTCTCTCCCCCGCTCTCCATCTCCTCTCTCTCTCCCATCTCATCCTCTCTACCTCTCCCTCGTCTCTCTCTCTCTCTCTCTCTCTCCCTCTCCATCTCTCTCTCTCTCTCTCTCCCTCTCTCTCTCCCTCTCCATCTCTCTCTCTCTCCCCTCTCTCTCTCCCTCTCCATCTCCTCCCTCTCCATCTCTCTCTCTCTCTCTTCACCCCCCCTCTCCATCTCTCTCTCTTTCTCCCTCTTCATCTCTCCCTCTCCATCTCTCGCTCTCTCCCTCTCCATCTCTCCTCTCTCCCTCTCCATCTCTCTCTTCTCCTCTCCTCCCATCTCTCTCCTCCCTCTCCATCTCTCTCTCTCTCTCCCTCTCCATCTCTCTCTCTCTTTCTCCCTCTCCATCTCTCTCTCTCTTTCTCCCTCTCCATCTCTCTCTCTCTTTCTCCCTCTCCATCTCTCTCTCTCTTTCTCCCTCTCCATCTCTCTCTCTCTCTCTTTCTCCCTCTCCATCTCTCTCTCCCTCTCCATCTCTCTCTCTCCCTCACCATCCTCCTCCTGCTCCCTCCATCTCTCTCTCTCTCTTTCTCCCTCTCCATCTCTCTCTCTCTCTCTCTCTTTCTCCCTCTCCCATCTCTCTTCTCTCTCCTCTCTTTCTTCCCCCTCTCCCCTCCTCTCTCTCCTCTCTCTTTCTCCCTCTCCATCTCTCTCTCTCTTTCTCCCTCTCCATCTCTCTCTCTCTCTTTTTCCCTCTCCATCTCTCTCTCTCTTTCTCCCTCTCCATCTCTCTCTCTCTCTCCCTCACCATCTCTCTCTCTCTCTCTCCCTCACCATCTCTCTCTCTCTCTCTCTCTCCCTCACCATCTCTCTCTCTCCCTCTCCATCTCTCTCTCTCTCTCCCCCTCTCCATCTCTCCCTCTCCATCTATCTCTCTCTCTCCCCCTCTCCATCTCACTCTCTCTCTCTCTCTCCATCTCTCTCCCCCATCTCTCTCTTTCTCTGTCCCCTCATTACCTAGAATTGGGAAAGAATCATTTTCAACTACTAGAACATGATTAGACAATTGTACATTACCATTACCAAGTCTCCTATTAGTAGCTGAAGATGATATAACATATGATGGACTTCTGTTCAAATAGGAGACTCATTAAGATTGTGTCCTCAAAATATGTGTGTGTGTGTGTGCAGGTTTAATAGAGTAAAAGTAAAATATCTCAACCAATTCATTCATTTATCTAGAATCATAGTAAAATCTATCTATAATAGTAGAAGCTCCCAAATTTGATTAGATAGCTAAGAAAACTCAATAAATTGAACATATATTAGTAGAAGCTCCCTACTATCAAATTTGTTTTGAAAATTAGAACTTAGTCGCGAACTAAATTAGAGGATAGATAAGCTCCTTAATCATATATTTTATATTCTCAAGTGCAAGGCCCGTCATCATGCAAATTTAACTGAATGAATGAATGAGTGATCAAATGAAATAAATACCCATGATCATAAAAATTAACCTTCACAAAGATAGTTGATATAAGAACATATTGCATTGGAATTCATGTTAGATTTATAGTTAGAACAAATTTAAATTTGAAAGCCTCATCATTCACCCTACATTGTAAATAAAAATTAGAAAAATAATTTCATGTCAAAGAATATAATTGTACTAATAATAACTTTAGATGTTATTAGTCATATTTGTACCTAGTTTGATTATAATAATATGCAATACATCCACACACATTTTTTGGTCGGCCTAGGTTGGGTAGAATAAATTGGGTCTGAAAACTTGATTTAATTAAAAATAAAATCTGGTTAGATTTTATTTTGGTTAATTAATTTAAATTTAATATTTGATATTTGTTTAATTATTTAATAATGCTGAGATTAATTTATTTTTTGCATGTAGTACTTATAGAGGGTTCACATGAAACTAGAGCGGCAGCATTTTTTTAATATGGAAAAAAATAAAGGAAAAATTATGTTAATTGATTACAACTTCCAAAACAAAAATATTTATTAGTCTAATTTTTAAAAATTTTAAAAAATATATCCCTAATATAAAAATATTTATGTTCTTGGTATATTTTTAAAATAAATTTAAAAAAGGGTGAATTATGTCTTGGGGTCTTGGGAACCCAAATAATTAACCTTAAGACCTCATAACACTTATATTTGACTTTAAGGATATAAACATTTCCAGGACAAAAATGCCCTTAATGATTCCACATCAGCAGCTGATGTGGACAAATATAATTAACCTTAAGGCCTCATAACACTTATATTTGACTTTAAGGATATAAACATTTCCAGGACAAAAATGCCCTTAATAATTTATATCTGTCGTTAAATAACTAAATGAAGTCGTGGAGTTCAAGCCTTTCCTGGTAAGGTTGTTCTCTTTCTTCACGACAGGAAAGATAGGGAGAGGGAGGGAGGGAGGGAGAGAGGAAAAATGTTCCTGAATGTGCAGCTGCCATGGAATGTGATAATACCAGCAGAAAAGCTGGACGCCAAAGGGGTGATGCTGCAAAGATCGATCATCATTCAGCTACTGGACGATTTCGCAAGAAAGAAGGCCAGCAAGGATCTGGGCTACTTCATGGCGGTGACGACGGTGGAGAGCATAGGAGAGGGAAAAGTGCGGCAGCAGACCGGCGAAGTGCTGTTTCCGGTCGTCCTCAGAGGCGTGACCTTCAAGATTTTCAGGGGCGAGGTCCTGCACGGCGTCGTCCACAGGGTGTTCAAGCACGGAGTCTTTGTCAGGTGCGGGCCCATCGAGCACGTCTATCTCTCCTGCACCAAGATGGCAGACTTCCGCTACGTTCCCGGCGAGAACCCCGTCTTCCTCGATCAGAAAATGTCCAAGATCGAGAAAAACATCTCCCTTCGCTTCGTCGTCATCGGAACCAAGTGGCTCGAGGCCGACCGAGAGTTTCAGGCCCTGATTAGCTTGGAAGGTGACTATCTCGGCCCCATCTCCTAATCTAGCTCTTCTTTTTCCCCCGTTTTTTTTTTTGTAAACCCGGAAACAACTCATTTGATCATGAAGTCGAAGATCGCACAAGCTGATTCTGAAGCACACATACTTGAAAATCCAACAGAGAAGCGATGAACATGAAGAACAATAAAACACGAGGTTTTGAGATCGGCACCCACAAGAACATTTATTTTTAAAAAAAAAAAAACATCTCAAGGAAGATCAGGCACATCTATACATAAGAGAAAATTCTAACAGAGAAGGGATGAAGAAGATGAACAATAAATTTCTATGAATTGAACCCACAAAGGAAAATAAAAAATGGGTTTTCGTCTTGTAAGCCCAGAAACAACTCGTTTGATTATGATGATAAAAATCAAACACAGAAGCGAGGAAGAATGATGAATTTCTTTAAATTGAACCGAATTAAAAACAAAACACTTATTCAAGAGCCCACTAGGCAGGGCAGGAGGATGTGAAAGCGCGGCTCCCATAAGCACATCCTAAGAACATTTGAAAAAAAAATCCAACAGGAGGGACGATGAAGAACATGAAGAACAGCAGATTTCAATGAATTGAACCCAAAAAGGATTAAAAAAAAACAATAAAAAATACTCCTTCAAGATCCCACAAGGCCTTTGTGGCGTGCGTACGCAATAATCACGATGAACACGGATGTGCAGGCCACGCCGGTAAGAACGACAACCTAAGAACACGACAGCAAAAACGGGAACAATTTTCAGAGCTTTCTTAAAAAGCGGAATCGTAAGCAGACAGGGGTAAATGAGGTTCAGAGCAATTACGTGAAAGAAAAGGTTCGTTGGAAGTGTTTTTCGAGATGGAAATTTATTTTTTTAATTTTTTAAATAATGGTGTGCAGGAGTGGCTAGCGAGGGTATTTATGGGCATTTATTATTTTCCACATCATCAGGGATAAATGAGGTATTACAAAAATATTATATCCTTAACATTAATTTTTGTTTGTTTCATACTTTTGAGGTCAAATATAGGTCTTATGAGGACTTAAGGTTAATTATTTGGGTTCACAAGACACCAATACATAATTCTCCCTTTAAAAAATGGGGACAAAAGGTAAATATTTTCGTCTTGGTAGCCTAAACATTATTATCCATGTGTTAAAATTTTAAGTGGATGAAATTTTTTATTAAATATTATTGAATTCAAGTTATGTGAACATGATCTGCACCCAACTTTATCAAAAGATAAAAAAAAAACAAAAACATGTTTAATGGACGAAAGTTTTAAATGCTGCCCACTCAACGGCCAAAATTACCGGCAGAGCCTCCACAAACGTCGACTCCGATGCGAAAACAAACAGTACTCATCATAAGCGATCGCGCCAAATACCCTAGAGCAGTGAAAATGAAAGCTCTACTTGTACTTCTTCTGCTGTTTTCCTTTTGTTTTCGTGTCTTGAAACTTGTTCGCCATCGCCCCGCCCAGCAGAGGATGTGTGGCACAAGAAGGCTCGTTCCGTGTCTTCCCTGTTGAATCCCAAAGCGACACACCAGGCGGGCGATAAAACGGGGCCAAAGTAAACAGGCGCCACCACACAGAGATTGTCTCCTGGAGGCCCTGAACCCCAGCATAATTAAATTTCACCTGGTAAAAATAATCTCGCTGAGTTTGTCATATCCCCTGTCCCATGCAAAATGTATAGCAACAAGATGTAATAATGGATGGTTCCCAAAATGATTTTGTTTGGCTTTGTTGAGGTAATTTCTCTTAAATCATCATTATCTCAGTTAGAACAATTCCTACCCAAGGTTTTATGAGTTTTGTACGTAAATAAAATATTTAAAATAAAAAATCTAAAATTTAAATCTGGTTTCAAAAATATGCCAAACTAGTATGTCAGGAAATAACGTGGTAATGCCCGTCGTTGTGAACTGCGGTCATTGCCATGCTGTTGATTTATTAAAATCAGAAGTCAGTGTTGTAAATGTAGGTTATTGAAAATAATATTATCGTTATCTCAGCTCGTTCCTTGCTTCTCACCCCTAGCTCCTCGCCCCCTTACCCCCTCGCCCCTCACCACTTGCCCCTCACCACTCGCCCCTCACCCCTTGTTCCTCGCCCGTCTTCCCTTGCATGTCTGCACTCACCTCTCACCCATCTCTTTCCAGCCCTCTCTACCCGCCCATCTCCAGGAGCTCCTTTGTGGAGCTCCGCCAACCAGAGAGCTCGACGTGGAGCTTGATCGACCTCCACGAAGGAGCTCGTCTAGCTCCCTCGTGGAGTTCCATCGAGCTCCACGATGGAGCTTGAGGAGTTCCAGTGAGCTCCAGCGAGCTCGACACGGAGCTTGAGGAGTCTCGTCGAGCTCCAGCGAGCTCAAAGTGGAGAGGGTAAGAATTTCATTGAGATTTAGTAGAAGATCAGATGATCATACAAAAGTTCCAGTTTTACTCGGGATTGAAGGGTTGCCGTACCGTGAGATCATATAAAAGAATTCCTAGCATTGTGAATTTATACAAGGGTTTGCAAAAAACATGGTTCCATCGCCTTGCTCTCAATTGCAGGATAAGCTTCGTTGATTGTTCGTTCTTTTGAGGATGATGCTTGCTTCATCATGGTTGAGCCTTATTCTTAAAACTAAGATGAGTTTGATCTTTTTTCCACTTTTGTCTTTCCAAATCTGTATGTTTTAATCTTTGGTTGTATAACAAAGATATTCCTAAAACATGTGGATTCTAATTAGTTTTTTCAGTTTTTCATCCGAAGTGATTCTATGACATGGTAGTTCACTCTCTCGATGAAGTTGGAGCGACGTACTATTGTACAACCATGATGGATACTGAGACGATAAAATCAGATGAAACGAGCAGATCTCTGATTGTGCCAAGTTTCGGGCACTTGCTCCAATCCGTAAGACCTGTTGTCAGCGGGGACATCGTATATTGACCTCTATCGACCACGAATAAGTCGTGGTCACTATCCATCTATCTGATCGTAGCCACTATTTCTTCGTTGTTGTTCACTATATTTTCGGTGAAGAACACGTACTCGTTGCTGGTGGTATGCTTACGGAACTCGTTGATGTACTCCTCTTCAGCATGCTTCTCTATCTGATTTTTCGTTTCCATCGTTAACAATCTCAAATTAGAAGAATGATCAATGTTCAGTCTTGCCGATTCATTTGCGTCATTTCCAAAAAGGAATCTCATGACAGTGAGATTTATCATAGGATGCTCTGACATTCGCCATGATGAATTAATCTTGTTGCGGTTACTAAATGATGAATTAATCTTGTTGCGGTTACTAAATGATGAATTAATCTTGTTGCGGTTACTAAATAATGAATTAATCTTGTTGCAGTTACTGAATGGGGGGCAAAAATAGTCTAGCAGTTATTTTTTTTATTATTATATATATGTAATGCTGCAACAGTATGTGTACTTCTCTTCAAAGGTGAAAAATCATATTTGTTTATTGTTTTCTTTGAAGCTTCCTATTATCTTTAAAAAATTCTGTTATTTTTTAAAGATATCCAACATTTGGTATCATAGGTTGAAGTCATGACCAGTGTTAAAGGAGAACAATCTAAGACGCGTGCATTCGTCAAACCGATGGCAAGAGGAGCCTCAATCCCAATCCAATATCCAACGTTAAGCGAAATGAATTACGGCATATGGGCTGTCAAGATGAAGATAATCTTGCGTTTGCTAGGGATATGGTCAGTGATTGAAGGTGGAGACACGGACGACGAAAAAGATCAAGGCGCCATGGTAGCAATTTCTCAAGCCGTGCCGGACGACGTGATGATGGCAATCGCGGAAAAGAATACGGCAAAGGAGGCTTGGGACGTACTCAAGGAGATGCGGGTTGGTGAAGATCGCGTCAAGAAGGCACGCTTACAGGTACTGAAACGACAACTGAATAAGTTACATATGGAGGATTCAGAGACAATAAACAAGTTCTCCATGAAGCTTACAATACTGGCGGGTGAGATTCGCTCGCTGGGCATGAAGCTGGATGACAACGAAATTGTGGAAAAATTGTTCCGCGCAGTTCCAGACAGATTTCTCAAAATTATCGGAACGATCGAGCAGTTTGACGATATTAAGAATATGTCGGTCTCAGAAGCAATTGGCCGTCTCAAAATCTTTGAGGAAGGGCTTAAAGGCCGAGTACTTCCAAAGGGGAGTGAAGAACAACTACTTCTTACCCAAGCCGAGTAGAAGGTAAGGTGCCTGAAGGGAAAGAAAGATGAAAGTTTCAACAATATCAAAAGAGGAGCACGTCACGAGAGATTTCGTGGCCGCGGGCGTGGATATGGTGGAGGTCGAGGAAATGGTGAACGCACTAACGAAGACCGAAAGCCATGCAACTTCGACAAATCCAGGGTCAAGTGTTTCAATTGTAATGTATATGGTCATTTTGCAAAAGAGTGTCTCAAGTCAATCCGAAGAGAAAGTGCCAATTTTGTTACAACACAAACCAATGAAGAACCGACACTGTTGATGGCCGAAACCTGTGCAACACAGAACGAACGGGTATTACTACACGAAGACAAGGTGGTGCCAAATGTTATCAACACCCAAGACAAGGCTTGGTATTTAGATACAGGCGCAAGTAATCACATGACTGGTTGTATCGAAAAATTTGCTGAAATTGACACGACCATTAAAGGGTCAGTCAAATTTGGAGATGGCTCGTCTGTAGAGATACATGGAAAATGTTCGGTTTTATTTGAATGCGTCACAGGTGAACATCGTGTATTAACTAATGTCTACTACATTCCGAAGTTGAAGAGCAACATAATAAGCCTTGGTTAGTTAGATGAGAATGGATGCAAATTTATAACTTAAGGAGGAGTGATGACTATCTTGGACAGGACACGAAGGCTTTTAGCAAAAGTGAGCAGGTCAGGAAGTCGTTTATATTTGCTGCACATTACTCAGGTCCTACCAGAATGTCTTATGGCTAGAAGTAAAGAAAGTGCTTGGCGGTGGCATGCAAGATACGGACATGTGAACTTTCATTCCTTGGAGATTCTAAGTCAAAAACAAATGGTGCACGGACTACCCATAATCGATAATAAAGACCGCATCTGTGATGGTTGCTTGATTGGAAAGCAACACCAAAATCCATTTCCAAAGGTGGCAAAATTCCGAGCAGAATCACCCCTTGAACTGTGGCATGGAGACTTGTGCGGGCCAATAACTCCTACTACACATGGAGCCAACCGTTATTTCCTACTGTTGGTTGATGATTGTACTAGATTCATGTGGCAGGTGCTGATCCGAAACAAAGACGAAGCATTTGAGGGATTCATGAAGGTCAAAGCATCAGCAGAAATGGAGAAAAATAGCAAATTGAAGGTTTTTCACACAGATCGTGGCGGCGAATTCACGTCAAATGAGTTTAAGACTTACTGTGAAGTCTGGGGAATTAAGCGTTATCTTACGGCCCCTTATTCTCCTCAGCAAAACGGAGGTGTTGAACGAAGAAATCAAACGGTGGTCGGCATGGCAAGGAGTCTGTTAAAAAGCATGGGAGTCCCAGGTGAATTTTGGGGAGAAGCAGTATCAACTGCCTTATATCTCCTAAATCGAGCACCAACAAAAGGTATCATCTGCAAAACTCCCTATGAAGCATATTACAACCGCAAGCCAACTGTTGATCATTTTTGCATCTTTGGATGTGTGGGACATGTAAAAGATGTTACACCTCAACTCACAAAACTTGCAGACCGAAGCAAGCCAATGGTGTTTATAGGTTATGATTCGAATACAAAAGGCTATCGAATGTTTGATCCAAAGTTAAATCGGGTTGTGGTGACACGGGATGTCATGTTTGAAGAAGAAAAGAAGTGGGAGTGGAGCAAATTTACAGAAAAAGAAGCAATATCAGCAGGTAACACTCTTACAACACACTATTTTACCATAGTAGGAACATCTGATACAACAAATCATGAAGACAAAGAGGATATCAGCAATTCTGGTATGGATCTCTCACATACGACACAAGAACAAATTGGTAACCAATATCAACATGCTACACCAGTGATGAACATGATATCCATAACATTTGTTTCACCATATACTCCAGTAGCAAGTTTTGAAGAATCAGTATCAACCGAAACATTATAACCCTCAACATCCAATGAGAGATCATTAGTAGGACCACAGGGTATGCGTGACATCAGAAGCTTATATGATACAACAGTCCCAATAGAGATGCAGTATTCAGGATTATGTTTGCTAGGGGAAGAAGAGCCATCAAATTTTGAAGAAGCCAAGGCAGATCCGATGTGGAGAAGAGCAATGGAGGAGGAAATTTCCTCTATTCAAAAAAATGAAACTTGGAAGCTCGTTACATTACATGACAGCCACAAACCCATAGGTCTAAAGTGGGTTTACAAGCTAAAGAAGGACACTCAAGGCATAATTGTAAAGTACAAAGCAAGACTAGTAGCAAAGGGGTATGTTCAACGATAAGGCATAGACGTTGATGAAGTTTTTGCTCCTGTTGCTCGGCTGGAAATAGTACGTTTATTGATTTCTATTGCAGCACATAAAGGATGGAAGCTACATCATATGGATGTGAAGTCGGCTTTCCTCAACGGTGATTTGGAAGAGGAAGTGTATGTCATTCAACCGCCGGGTTTTGAAATAAAAGGAGAAGAGCACAAGGTGTTAAAGTTGTACAAAGCATTGTACGGTTTGCGACAAGCACCTAAAGCCTGGAACTCAAAACTGGACAAGTCATTGAGGACACTTGGTTTTGAGAAGTGTTCTTTAGAGCATGCCGTATACATAAGAAATCAAGGTAAATGGAATTTAATTGTTGGAGTCTACGTGGATGATTTAATCATTACTGGAGAGTGTATTCAAGACATAGACAAGTTCAAATCGCAGATGAAGAAATTGTTTAGCATGAGTGATCTTGGATTACTAAGTTACTACCTGGGAATTGAAGTTTGTCTGAATTTTCAAAGTATTACACTCAACCAGACGGCTTTTGCAAGAAAGGTTTTAGATAAATGCGGAATGATAGATTGCAACCCTTCGCAAATCCCGATGGAACCTCGTCTGAAACTGAGCAAGGAAAGCACAAGTCTACCTGTAGACACAACTATGTACAGAAGTATTGTTGGGAGTTTAAGGTACTTACTGCACACGCGCCCAGATTTAGCATTCTCTGTCGGCATGGTGAGTAGATACATGGAGAAGCCCACGGTGGAGCACATGGCTCCAGTAAAGCACATACTATGGTACGTAAATGGAACTTTAAGCCTCGGTTGCGTTTATGAGAAGAAGAAAGGAAATTTGGAGTTGATCGGTTACTCCGATAGTGATCTAGCCAGTGACACTGATGATAGAAAAAGCACCACAGGTTTTATCTTTTTTCTTGGATCAAATCCTATTAGTTGGTGTTCACAAAAACAGAAAGTGGTTGCATTATCTTCATGTGAAGCAGAGTACATTGCTGCTTGTGCAGCAGCATGTCAAGGAGTGTGGCTAGGACGATTGTTGACAGATTTATTAAAAGTTGACGATAAAAAGGTGGTTCTAAAGATTGACAATCAATCTGCAATTGCATTAAGTAAGAATTCAGTTTATCATGAGAGGAGCAAACACATCGATACTCGATTCCACTACATTAGAGACTATGTTGAATCTGGAATAATTGAAATTCAACATGTTTGCACAAAAGATCAGTATGCTGATATCCTGACCAAGTCGCTAGCAAAAATGAAGTTCTTGGAGATGAGAGAAAGAATTGGTGTGCGGTTCATCACTAGAGAACAACAAGCTTAAGGAGGAGATTGATGAATTAATTTTGTTGCGGTTACTAAATGATGAATTAATCTTGTTGCGGTTACTAAATGATGAATTAATCTTGTTGCGGTTACTAAATGATAAATTAATCTTGTTGTGGTTACTAAATGGGGGGCTAAAATAGTCTAGCAGTTATTTTTTTTTATTATATATATGTAATGCTGCAACAGTATGTGTACTTCTCTTCAAAGGTGAAAAATCATATTTGTTTATTGTTTTCTTTGAAGCTTCCTATTATCTTTAAAAAATTATGTTATTTTTTAAAGATATCCAACACGCCATGCATATGCCAATGCTTCTCTATCGTCTAATCTTCCTAAGAACAAAATAGCAATGTGATGTGACACTTGATTTGCAGCTAGTCGATGTAAACCGCTTAGTCCTCGATCTACCAAGATACCGACCGAGCAAAGTGCATTCGCCAAGACGATCTGGTTTACCATGCAAAATGTTGGATTTGTGGCCTCCATCACACCGTCAACTATCTTGTGGAATGGGATGATTATGAACGATACTTGCTTGTCCTCGTCCAGGTGACAAACATCTTTGTGCATCGTCGCATATGGCAATCAATGGCTGTACAGAGGAAAATGGCTGGTGCTGTTCGTAGTTCTTGAATGTGTGGATTATGTGATAGGACTACGCTTGACTTTTGTTCAGTGCTGGCCGTCCAATTCTAAGTGTTATGGACGATGAGCATAGTAGAAGCTTGGCCTGTTAGCTCCACCAAGTGCAGGACATACAGGCACATCGGAGATTTCTTGCTAGGGTTTGAGATTTCCACGAGGTTGATGTTGGTCTTTACATTTCGAGGCGAATGGACCGATACCAGGAGCTCCATTGTTGAGCTCCAGCGAGCTCCACTTCGAGCTCGCTGGAGCTCGATGGAGCTCTACGAAGGATCTCCGTATGCTATTTCCAGACGTACTAGTTTGGGCATATTTTTGAAACCAGATTACATTTTGGATTTTTTAAAATGCATTATTTCCGTACAAAACTCCAGGTTTTCCCATTTCAAAAACTGATTTTTTGTGTTGCTAAAATATAAAGATCTTATGTTTTGTGATATCCAAACATAATTATCCCCAAATCAAATGCACCCATATTGGAAAGAGTAATCAAAAAGGGAATAAAATAACATAATTAAGTGTGAGGAGTTCAATCAAAGTATTTATGTTTTTGCTTATTTTTTATTATTTTTTTAAAATATGGGTAAATTTATGTTTTGGTCTACTCTCAAGAAAATAATTTTTTAAAAAAATTAATTTATAATATTTTAAAGAATTTATTGTATTGAAAATAAATAAATAACCATATAAATATATGAAATTGTTTTCATAAATTATATACTAGCCATTTCAATTATGTATTAGCAAAAATAATTAAGAAATATATTACAATATTTTTAAGTGAAAATTATATAATAATTTTAAATAATACTTAATTTACATACTTGTAACTAAATATGTTTACATGTATGTATACACTATTATCAATCCATCAATATATAGATAAGTATTGTTCAAAATACATCATTATACTCATGTATATGAATGCACTATATACACATGAATCGATGTGTGTGTGTGTGTGTGTGTGTGTGTATGTGTCTGTGTGTATTTTTAATATAAACAATTTACAATAAATTATTTTATATAAATTTTCAAAATCAAAAAATTTTAATAACATTTACAGACCCACACACACACACATGTATATATATTAAGGAGAGAGAGAGAGTGTGTGTGTGTGTGTGTATGTTTGTTTTTAAAATTAATGATTTATAATATTTTAGTTTAATTAAATTTTCAAAATCAAAAACATTTTAAGACATTTTGACACACACACACACACACACACACACACATGTATCTCTGTGTGTGTGTGCATGTGTGCATGTGCGCGTGCGCACTTATTTATTTTAATTTTTAATACTCGAAAAAAAGATGGATTTAGAAATGAAATTAGAAATTACCAAATTCATTTCTAAAATTAGAAAAAGAATTGAAACGGATTAGAAATGGAATTTATAAAACCATGAAAAAATCAAAATGGAAAAAGTTTATGGATTGTCTATCCTTCATATATTGATTGAACACATTTCATCCATAAATATAATATTAAATTATGATTTTTATTTTATCCAGTATGTTTTATTTTTGAGAATTGCTATATTTGTGATTTTCTTATTATGTAAAATTTCTTTACAATTTTAACTTTGATATTGGATTCAATCTTATTGTTTTGTTGAACGATTATAAATATAATTGATAAATTATATATTTTTTATATTTTTATACATTTTTTTTCTCATACTTTGATTTGTAAAATTTTTGTAACATAATTGAATTATGATTTTTTTGTGTATTTTGTTATTAACCTATAGTTAGGATTGCTACAATTATTTTGCATTTTGTTTCCTTTCTAGGATTACTTGAAATTTAATAATTTCAAAAGGAATAACTCATATCAATGGTGCAACCTTAACAATAAATAATTTATAATTATTAAAACAAATACTAAAACTGTATTTGTAATAAAAATAAAAATGGAAAAAAAGATTATGATGGTATGCAATTAGAATAGTGAAACGTAACGAATAATTGCAAAACTAAAAAAATTAGAAGCTAATTTTAAAATTTATATAGTTGTTTGATCTACATTTCACTAAAATTATAATAAAATAAATAATACTCGTCTTTATTTAATATTAAAAAATCATATTTTATGTCACATGTGGTATATGAATATATATACTTCATACTTCATATAGATTAAAATATTTTCCCATTCATTTATTAATATTCTCTGTCGATAGTTGATTTATTTTTTTTTTGTTTTTTCATAGATAAATTTAATATATTGACATTGATAATTTATTTAATATTTCTATTATATATAATATGTTTTTCTAATTATTTAGTTCTCATTATTAATTTAGAAATTAATAATTATAACATTATAATTTTTTTTATTAATGCAATTTCATCCAATATAGATATATATCAAATATTTTTCAACTTTTGTTTTTTGAAAAATATTTAAGGCATTTGAACAACCAACCTTATCTAATTTTAATCCAAAATTAATTAATAATTTTTTTTATACAACTTATTTGTTAGATTAATGCAATGTCGTAAAAATATTACTATATCTTTATTACAAATAAATCTATACTTATATTATTATAATTCAAAATATGTTAATGTTATGTTTTATAGTAATTGAAACATTATATGATCTAATCATCAATAGGTGAATGTAAGATTGAAAAATGAGTTTTTAAATGTTGAATTTATAGTTGGAATTAAGGAATTTATTGTTTTTGATGAAAACAACCTAAATTTATGGATAAAATAAAAATAAGATATCTATGTAATGCTCGTAAATGTCAAAATTGGAGTTTCTATGATATGGACGCAGTGTGATATCATCTTACAAAAAATAAATTTGTTAGCGATAATTATGTTTAGTTTGAACACAAAGAATTAGTTGTACCATAAATAACTAAGCATTATGTGCAAAGAAATATTAACTTAACTATTGCAATAGAATTTACTAATCTCAATAATACATGTGAAGTAATGTCGAAGAATATTATTGGTCATTCATTAAATCTGGATATCGCTAATGACATCCATATATCATAAATACAACAATTTTATGAAATGCAAAAGGCTTTAGAAGAAGAGATTTAGGAAGATAATTCTTATGACCACTCAAAGTTATATACAGTGACTAGACTAATGAATTTAACGACAATGCATCATTTTTTAGAAAGATGTTATGATAAAATATATTAGTTGTTATCTAAATTATTACTAAAGAATAACATTATGACAACTATAATTTACGACACAAAGAAGTTAATGCAAGATTTGGGTTTGTCGGTATAAAAAATACATTGTTGTATTAATGGCTACATGATATATTGGGGCATAGATTGTGAAGCAATTGCATATAATTTTCATAACTATCCTCATGAGTACAAAGTAAATACAACATGTAATAGGCTAAAAAACAATATTCTTCATAATAAGTTGTACTATTTTCAATTGACTTCTCATTTGCAAATATTAATTGTATCTGATGCTACTGCTAATGATATAAGTTAGCACAAAGAGCAAGTTATTGAAGATGGGGTGATGTGACATTGCTCAGATTCTCTTTCTTGGAAATATTTTGATGATTATCATCTATTATTTGTAGATGAAAGTCAAAATATTAGATTAGAGTTGCACACATATAGATTTATGTCATTTGGACAAATAGGATAAAAATACTCTTCATGGCCAGTTATTATTACAGCTTAGAATTTACCACTATTGATGTGTATGAAAGATGAATATATATTTTTGTGTATTATCATGCCTGGTTCGTAAAGTCCAAAATGAAAATTGGATATTTATTTGTAGCCCCTTATAACAGATCTCAAAAGTTTATGAGAAAATAGTGTTGAAACATATGATATATCTAGAAAGAAAAATTTCAATATATGAGCAGTACTTATGTGGACTATAAGTAACTTTCATGCATATTCAATATTGTATAGATGGAGTACTATAGGAAAATTAGCTTATCCAATTTGCATGAAGGACTTAGATACATTTTATCTAAGCAAAGGAAAAAAAACTTCATAGTTTGATAATCACCATAAATTCTTACAAGTGGAATATCCATTTTGGATGAATATAGATGCATTTAAGAAAGACCATAAAGTCTCATTTAGTTCTTGAAATATTTTTTTGTTATCATGCATTACAAATAATTAAAAATAAATGGAGTCAAGTATAATCAATGAACATCATCAAAAGTTTGAAATATCATCGAGTGTTATTTAATAAATTCAATGTTCATCGTGCAAACTTTATCAATAAGTATCATCAAACATAAATTTATTAAATCAATTTCTCTCTCTTCAAAAATTATTAAGTTTTAGTGACATACATTTAAAATGCATCAAATATACTTATATTACTTTATTTAGTTTAACTTGTCATCAACCAACTAGATGGTAGTTTGATCGGCAAATGGGGATGGATGCTTTAACCATTTGACACAAGTTTGATTATCAAGAATGACGGATATACTTTCCTAGGGTGCTTCTTAGATCACCTATCATGTAGTTAGTATGAAGTCCTTTTACCTGATCCAATCCTATGGCACCAAGGTTCATATATGACCCAAATGATAATATGAGTTAGCTTTAAGGAGGGGTTGGGGGGGGGGGGGGGGGGGGGGGGGGGGGGGGGGGAGTGGAGGTGAATTAAGTTATCAAAAATCATGATACAACATCAAATTATTATTTAAAAATATCAAAAAAAATTGTTTCTTATTTAGTAGTTGTCATCAAAAAATTTTATGTTAAAAAAAATACTAAAAGTTAATTAATTATATATTTTATGAGAGATATATCAGTAATATCATTAAACATCAACCATCATCATGTATTATCAAAAAATTTACCATATATATTCGATGATCATCCATTAACATCAAATAGCATCATCATCAAGTACATATAAAAAAACATCAATCATTGTCAATTGTCTAATCGACAAACCATCATCGAATATTATAAAATCTCATCTAATACATTCAAAAATATGACATCTATTCTCTATAAAATTTTCAAATTAAATTAAAATCTCATTGGAGTTATTATCACTTATGAGTTGAATATTCAAATATTTTTGTTCTTAAAAATAACAAGAATATTTAAATAATTAAATTAATTTAAATTAACATATTTGTTCATATTCAAATACATAGAATTGTTTAATTTTTTTTTAAAGATTAATTGTCATTTGTTAATTGCAATTTTGGCACTATAATTTTGTTTCTCTTGCAACTTGAAATAGTGGTGATAGTCTGGTGGTGCATGGACTTCCCTTTGTCATTATTGTGCTCATCATCTCATCAACTCCCTTCATGACTGAAAGGAAACATATTTCGTAGTATATCATTCATCCCACAATCGACATCTCACCAATACCTATTTCAACAACTTACTATACAAAAATAGATTAGGGAGGGTATTAGAAAAACATATATTTTTTGTATATATGAGATTTATAAAGATATGTTATAAACACCCAAAAGTACACAGATAGAACTTATCAAAATAATAAAGTAAGGAAAGAGACAAAACATGTGAGACCCAACAAAGTAATTTTATCATACTTATACTCCTTCTTAAGATGGAGAGAGCATATTACAAACCCTCATCTTGGACATCATAAAATAAATTGATTGGGGTGGAGAATTTTTTTTCAAAATGTCTGCAAGCTAGTTTTGAGTAGAAACATGCTATGTCTTTAAAACTCCTACTTGTATTCTTTTGCACAGTACATGGAAGTCAATCTCTATTCTCTATATGGTTTATATGTTTAGGGAACATGGGATATTCATCAAAATGGAAAGCTACTTGATTATCAAAAAATAATAGAGTTGGTCCATTATGTGTGACTCTGAGTTCTTTCACCAAGGAATACAACCAAAGAAGCCCAGAAGTGGTGTTAGCCATGGATCTATACTTAGCTTCTACTGATGAACATAAGGCAATTTGTTGTTTCTTGGACTTTCAAAAGAATAGATAAGTCCCAAAAAACACACAAAAACCACTATTAAATTTCCTAGGATTTGGATATGCACCCCAATTTGAATATATAAATGCCTTAAGCTGTATATGAGAATTAACATCAAAGAAAATTGTAATATCAAATCTCAAGTTATATGCAACATGTATATGAGGAATCTATTGTGTAGTCATTAATTGACTTAACCAAGAAACAAAATAATATAAATATGGTTTGATGATATTGAGGTAAAGAAGCATTCAAATTAGTCTATGAAAAACTATTAGTTCTTCAAGAAATTTTTTTTTGGACTAAAAGCACTTGAGATTTGGTATCAAAGGACTAAAAATTTGTTTATACTCTAGATTTCATATTTCAGATAAAAGTGCTAATGCATAGCACCATTGACAAACTGAAACAGCCAAGTGAGAATGAGCAACTTTCAGCCCTAAAAAATATTTCAAACACTCCTAGTCTTTCAACTTAAAATGTCTTTCAACTTAAAATGACTATCAAGAATATTCAAATCAACCATAACAACTTGATCATTTCTTGCAATAATAATATCATCAACATATATTAAAAGAGCTAAAAACTATTGTGCTAATGCATAATAAAGAGAGACTGACCATTAGCTTATTTGGCAAAACCTATAGCAATGACTCCTAAAAATTTGGAAACAAATGTGTTGTGAAGCTTTCCACAACCCATATAATGACTTGGTTAGCCTACAAAGAGCTCTTTTATGTAAATACTCCCTCTTAAGACAAGAATGACCAAGTGGGAGAGCTATATAAACTCTCATGAAGCTCATCATGAAAAAATGCATTATTAACATCAAGTTGAGTAAGGAATCAACCATAAATAGCTACTAAAGAGAACAATAGTTTTGATTATTATTAGTAATAATTTTTGTAGTTCCATCAATTAAAAAATGGTTTTATACACCCAATTTTTGTCAATAAAATCTTTCATGGCACCTCACCATTATAGAAGCTAATTTTCATAAGAAAATATTTTTGGTTTGAAGGTGGAAGAAATGGTGAGACTAAATGTTCGATGTGAATTAGACAAATGATGGTAACTAAAGATATAATATATGGAATATGGTGTGTGGGAGGAGGAAGATTGGTAAAAAAGTGTAGGGTCGTAGATGAACAATGGAGAAGTGGTGTTAGTGGATGGTAAAAAAAAAGAATATGGGAAGCACTCAACTATTAAATAAATTAGAGTTTGATGTAGAAACATGTGTAGCAAAAGGAAAAATAGACATGTTGGGGGTCACTTTGAAATAAAATGGTACCTTGTGTAGTCATTTACAATTATAAGAAAAAAAAATGGTGCCCATATAATGTTGAGGTATGAAAGTATCCATAATATCCATGTGAATTGAATCAAAGGGTTTAGGTAATAAATGGTCGTGAGATAGAGATAGTAATCTTTTTTGTTTGGCAAAAGGGCAATGAACAATGGTAATGTTCTTGATCGAGTGAATCAAAGAGTGGTACTTATAATTTTTTATTAATTGATTTCAACCTTACACTAGAAGTATGTTGTTGCGACTTTATTATTCTATCTAATTTTATCAGTTAGGCAATATACCAAAAGCTAATTAATAAGGATATCCCATCAATAAAGATATATAACTACATGGATTGTACAAGTAGTAAAGAAAATTTTCATACATATATCAATCTCATAAATATTATATCAATAGAGATACGTAATTACATGGGTCGAAATGAGTTATCTCAATGGTTATCCTATTGTAGCTGTCCCCTCAGTAAATCATCACTGAGACAACACATTTTCTATGTGTGAGAGTCATCAATAATCCAATACATGTTAGGAAACTTCATTTATTTTTCTTGATATTTGCTTCATATGCAAGCTCTTATTCTCCACCCTCATATATAATAAAGAATAAGAAATAACATTATTTGAAAGTGTTTACACTTAAGGCTTAATAAGTATTATACTGACATAATTAAAATATATATGTTTTATGTTTCACTAGTGTGTTTCATATGAGAAAAAACAATGCACAAGAGATATCACCACCTTGCAGGTCACAATATACTTGTCATGTCCTGAGGAATGCATGTCACTATCCTTCTTAATGATAATATGATTCTTACATCAAAAATAAAATATTTAGGAGAATATTATATATATTGTTAATTATAATCAAGACTAGTTATTTTAAGATAAGTACAATGAATTAACATATTAAAGCATTGTCACATATTTATAGGCACAATATTCACAATGATTAACTTAACCAAATTTTGGGTTTTGATATAAAGTGTATCTCCTGCATCATAGTTGGAAGTAGTGTTACTTTCTTCCAATCATATGCATGATTGAGCCTGATGATTTAACTATCACCATCTACTATGACAATCTTGCACAAACACAATAATAATCAAAATATTAAATAACACACTATTTTGGTTGCAATTTTTGAATATATTCTGCAACATGGGTTTGAGAGTCATACCACCTAACTATAAGGATTGCATTAAGTATTGTATCCCTTGATTCATTGTTCAACTCCTAGATAGTGTGAAATTCTCTCATAGATTTTGGTAGTTGATTTGGCTTCTCTTGTTGTCACTGAGAAAAAAGAGAAATTAATGATTCTTTCGAATTTCTCTATCTTCCACATTTATACCCAGGTAATTCTGTATTACTACAAGTAAGAAGTTGTGGCTTTTAGATAAAGTTTCCACATTGGCATTTATCTCTTAAATTTAACATCGTGACTCTAGAAATCTATCATGAATTGATGATGCTAGACAATGACCATAATACAAAGAAGGTCATGATGTGGCAACGACTTCATGTTTTTGTCTTTATATTCTTTAAAAGAGGTCACAATGCTAAGAAAGTACATTGCATGATGAATGACTTCTCCTATTATTATATGGTCATGGCGCTATAAAATAGTTGCGGCATTGATATTTGCCTTTCTCAATTATTATATGACTGTGATACTAAAAAATAACCACAATACTAAGAAGGTCTCACTCTGTCTTGATGTCATTAGTCATGGCGTTGAGTAAAAACCATGATACTAAATTTTTATTTTATATGTCTCAAAAATTCATAGTAATATGAGTGGTCATGGGACTGCATTCACTTCTTTCATATATCATTTTTCTGTAGCATTATTAGATTATAGTGATACTAGCAATTAGCCTATATATAAAAGTCATAGGTATGTCTTCCTTTGAGAGTAAGAGTTGTGTGCTTGTGGAATAGTCATACTCGAGTAATACATTTTATAATATTTAGTATCTCAAAAGTTATAACATTGAATAATTTCTATAGCTTTTGAATTTAGTAATATATTCTATAACTTTTTGTTGCTCAAAAGTCATGCTTTTGTAAAAATGTCATATCTTTAACTTGAGACTACCAAGATATATTAAAGATATAGTAGTGGCACTTGGATTTAGCCGCAATCTTGAGCACTAGTGATGTACTTGGTCATTATGATATAAAATTAATATAATAGCCATTTAAAATATATGAATCAAGTATGTATGCTAGCTACTTCATGATAATATTACATCAACTAAAAATATGTTGGATAATAGAAGGATTGATCTAACGAGATGGTAGGATTGTGATATTTATAAGAATTTTCATGACTAATTATTTAAAGTTTCAACTATGAATGAAATCCAAAACTATGGAAGCCTCAATATTCTGCCCAATCTATAAAATAACACCAAAAATCTATTATTATCATGACTATTCATAAAAACACATCAAAATTTCAAATTCATAAATCAATCCAAAATATTTATATTTTTTGTGTATACTTTTTATAAACAACCAAAATATATAACATTATTTGGTAATTTGAATATAAAATTGATGTCAAAGCTGAAAATACCAAATATTCAGCCTGGTTACTTTTGAAAAATTAACTCTACAAGAAGAAAAAGAAATGCACCTATCATTTATTAAATCCAAAATAATATAAGATTTCATCACATTTATCCATCCCAATCAACATACTATGAGAGAGATCATAAGAGTAGTAAGAATTGGATAACATGAATAGAACAATTATAACATCATGAGAGAACAATAATACTCAAGAGATTTAATTGAAATATGGGAATATAAAATGCATTTGTTAATACTAGAGAATTTGGTAAAGTAATAGAGTCTACATGCATGGTATCAACTTTATAACCATTAGGCATGGTGAGATTGGATCTAGAAGATGGATTGAGATAAGAAAAAAGAGAATAATGTAAACACACATGATGCATTGGACCTATATCAATTACCCATCATCTCAACAAAGAATGAAGGTGAGATGAGTGATAAAAATATGAATCTATACCTATAAAATGTGAGACATAAACCTATGGGACTTTGAAATATATGGCAGCATTGAGATGGAGCTGTGAACATAGAAAATCAAAAAGCTATTGGCATTGATTCAAGGTGAAGGACTATACGGGCAATGATCTCTATGAGCTTGTGGAATATATATATTTTTTGGATTTGGCCTTGTCCGCAGGTGGGTACCCAAGCAGTTTGTAGCATATCTCAATTGTGTGGCCCAAAGTATGCACTTTGCATATTATTCTTCATAGCTCATGAAATTGGGTGTAGCACAATTACTATATTTTCTCCAAGATTAATTGGAGAAGGGGAAGAGAAAGATTGAAGCACCATGGAACTTGATGATGAAAGAATGATTTTAGATCTAATTGTGTATTGTCATTCTTCTTGAATAACCAATTAGAACACCTTGGTGATTTAATGAAAAGGATCAAGTAAAAGGATATGTGCTCATGCTGTTGCAAATGAATCAATTAAATCCATAAAAAATTTGTTCACATACTCTTCTTGTTGGTAAACTATCCAATTACTCATCCACACATGACAACAAATTAGTATCGCCTAAAAATATTTAAGTTCATCCCTTAAAATTTTGAAAGGATATTAAAAGTAAACATTGATGCATCATTGGGACATCATGAGAAGGAGTTTCTTGATTTGAAAAATACATGGTTCATTTCTATAGTAAAATCTATCATACAAATCCATCCATACATCTCTAGCACTATCAACATATAATAAATTATCTGGTATCTTTTGTCAATAGAATTAAGCAACCAATTGGTGACCATACTATTGCATCTTGATCAAAATTGAATGTTAACTCAACTACAAGAGATCTTGGCAATGCACCAACCATGAAACCATTTTTGTGTCTTGGGATTGAGATCCATGTGCATCAATCTTTTCCAAGTAGTGTAGTTACTTCCAACCAAAAGATGAGAAACTATTACTAACCAGTTATCATCTCCAATGTGAAGAAAAAATAGACTGATTGTGTCATCTAGTGTGCACTATAGATTTTGTGTAAAAGCATACAAAGTTTCTGCAAAAATGGATACAAAGAGGTGAAACAATTTTGCTGACCACATAACATGAATTAGCAGATAGGTGCAACAGAAGGATGATGATCTGATATTGTATTAGAAGAAGTAATATTTTTTGTATATATTGTGATAGATAAAGATGGGTTATAAATACCTAAAAGTACAAAGATACACCTCTACAAAATAATAAAGACAAGAAAAGGAAAATATGCATGAGTCCCAACAAAATAATTTTATTATCCTAAGGAGGACAAAACACTTTGCATAGTATATCATCCATCCCACAATCGACATCTAGCCAATACCATTTTCTACCACTTACTATACAAAAATAGTTGAGGAAGTGAATAATGCATTTGATCAATGGTGCCATAGACTACTTGAATTCCATTTAGATACATCAACATCTTGCTAATAATGTCAGTCTATATTGATCTTTAACTATTATATATATACTATTTATTGAATCTCATCTTTTTTGTATTTTGAGAAATGTGACTATTGAGGAATTCTATTCTTTCCATGAAATAGCAATTTTCACAATTAAAATTATGTAAGGTAATAATTTTAATCATCGATAATATATACATAATAGCATAAATTTTAGTTATATACGATTATTCAAATTATTAATCTTTTGTATCCCAACTTAACTAATAATTCTTTTTACATCTAGTTGAGTAGGTCCATAAAATGTTATTTTTTTTTTGTAATTGTTGATTACAATCTTCTATATCAGCTTCCACCATAATTGATGGTTGATGTTAGAAATAATGTGCATTGGTTCTAAGTGAAATTAGTAGTTCTACCTCAATCAATTAATAAAGTTCTCGAGGTCCATAATAATAATATTTAATGTGATCACTATCTAATCATATTTGGCATAGGGTAATCGTTGGTAGATGTACACTAATGAATTTAAATGTGTTGTTTTGGTTGGTGAGAATGTTGGGTTTACTCTAGTTGAGTAGACCAAGGTTTTGTTAGTTTGTATTTATGTTTGATTGTTTTAATTTTGGAAAAAAAATATATAAATATTATTTAAATTATGTATATTTTATTTTTAAGTACTGCTATTTTTAATCTATTTTGTTTGCAGGTAATGAACATATTTGAATTAGAACGTGACATAATTTATTACATTTTGAATTAAAAAAATATATTTTCTACAAAATGTTGCTGCGGTTTTTTTAAGGTCCGAAAAAATTACTTTTTTTCTTGTTTTTATAGAAACATTTTTCTTGGAGTTTTTCCGGTTCTAATTTTTTTTTTACAAAAGAGAAATTTAAATAGAGTGAAAATAAATAGAAAGGTGAAAATCAAGCATAAAGAAAAGGTCATCAGGCAGAAGCAGAACAAAAGAAGTGTTAGACATATTTTTATTACAACTTGAGGAAGAGTCTAGTAGGTTGGAGGAATGTCCAGTTTAAATTGAAGGAGTGTTTACCTACGTTTATGGAAAACCACTCCTCTTTGTCTAGAAATTTAAGTAACAACTATTATCGATGTTGATGAATTGAATAATTAACTAAAGAGTAAAATAAAATGATATTTAATGCATTCTTCCCAAAAATATCATGTTTACGTTATTTTTTTTATTTATGATTTTTAATATTTTATATTCTACTAAAATTATCTTAGATCAAACTGTAAATTTTTATGATTTTATGTTTAATGAATTTTAGCATGTGTGAATAAGTATTTGATATATGTTATTTTGTACTGGCATTGTATAAATTGGTATTGGGGCATTTTGAGTGCATATTAAATTTTCTAGAATTATTGAAATTATAGAATGAATTAACTAAATTCTCAATTCGTGTTTAAAATTCATAATTAAATTTATTTGGCACAAAAAGTTATTTTATTAAAACTTTGACATTTTTTTAAAAAATTTATCTCAATCAGGTTTTGAATTTAAAAGTTTTCGTTGTGCCAAATAAAAATCATATTGTCACCACCCATAGTGGTTTTATATTCATCACTTAATGACTGACTTTCCACCAAATAGTATAACATCCTTAGTTCTCGATTCCATCCAAAAAGTGGACTTCTATTGAGGAGATTGTTCAGTGATATCAACATGATATCTATTTTCTTCATTATCATTAAATTGATATCAACTCATTCTAATACAAACATAGTGATATACTGATATTAGATGCAATTTGAGATATTTTTATTTGTGTGATTTACATGTGGCTGATGTTAACTTCTATTATGATGGATGACTGTTATGCGATACTAAAGTTAACTGAAACTAACTATTTATTTTAGGGAAAATACAATATGTGACTATTTTGTAGTCAAATAGTCTATGACCCAATGTAGGGAAAATGCAAAATGTGATAAATTGAGCAAAGAAGAATCAGAAGATATGCATTTTAGGGTTGTCTCCATTATTTTGCAATGGATAAGTAGTGATAACTTAAAGTTCAAAAAAGAAATCCAATGTTAGCACACATCAAACTTTTCCAAGGGTTAGTGAACCACCTTGTATCTATGAAGATGCTTTTGAAAAATGAACTACTTGTGCCAACTAATGAGCTTACTTTTTATTGTTAGGATAACTTTATTCTTTTTTTGAGCAAGTCATTTGAGAGAGGTATTGTATCAAAGTATATTATCTCGGAGAACTTATTGCCTGAAATAGTAAAGAGAAGAGAGAAAGAAAGAGATTATTAATATCTTTGTTTTTGAGAGACATGGTAGGATCATCACCAGGGATAGACATAGTGAAGGGAAAATCTATTTTTACAAGACAAGTAAAGAAACAATTACTAATTTTACAAATATTACAAGCAAATCATCAATAATTCCAAAAGCTAATTTTTTATGTCAAACAAAATATTTTAATGATTTCAAATATCTGTATAATTATCATAAACAAATGCACCCAATTTAGAAAGGAATAAAAAAAGGGAATAAATGAAAATATTTATTTTTAAGGTATTTAATGAAAATATTTAAGCTTAGGAACTTTTTTTTTTCAAATGTTAACACAAAAAGATTATGTGAGGATTAAAATAGAAATTTGTTTTTGCACTTGTATATATCATAAATAAATAAATAAATAAATAAATAAATAAATAAATATATATATAAATATATATATATGTGTGTGTGTGTGTGTGTGTGTGTATTTGAATGGATATCACTACAAGGAAAAAGCAATTAAAAATGCCCAATTTTTATTCTAAAATTAGAAATGAAATTTGAACGGATTAGAAACAAAAATTTAAGTTCTTTAAAAAAATTATATACGCAAAAAAGGGAGAATTATGATTTTTTGCACCAATACAAAAATAATTGAAAAAATAAACTCAAGTTTTAATATTTAAAAATTAGTGAACAGCAACTTCTTAACAAATTAATTTGTGGGCACTCAATTATCCTAATACCAAATTATCCTTAACTAATACTATTCAATTAAGTTAATCCATAATATATCACTTCTCGCCCATAAATCCATCAAACTCATTGATCGAGCTCGTGGAACCTCATCGAGCACCTTGGTAGAGCTCATGAAACCTCATCGAGCGCCTTGGTGGAACTCGTAAAACCTCATCGAGCACCTCGGATGAAGCTCAAAGAGGTCAATTGAGAAGCACATCGAGCTCTAGTGAGAATCTCCTCAAGCTCTTCTCAAGTATTCCTTGAGCTCCACCAAGGATCTCATGATGAGTGTTTGGAGCTTTCAGGAGCCATTGAAGGCTGGAGCACGTCTAGCTCGTTACGAGCTCCTTGAAACTCCATGTGCTCTTTACGAGCTTCACTGAGGAGCTCGATGAGCTCGCTGGAGCTCCTAAAGCTTCCAGAGCCCTTGCAAGCTCTTGAAAGCTCCAGAAGCTCATCATGAGCTCATCACCGTGGGGCTCCTTGAGCTCCATATAGGAGTTCCCAGAAGCTTCATGAGCTCATTACAAGCTCTAGGAGTTCCACGAGCTCGTTATGAGCTTCACAAGCTGCTAGAGCTTTAATGATTTCCATGAGCTCCTGGAGCTTCCAGAAGCTCCACCGATGTTCTATGAAGTTACAATGAGCTCCTCTCCTCTATGGAGAGTATTTTTTAGGTTGCTTAGCTAGTTTTTTAAAAGTGTAATTTTGTATTATTATTAATTAGTGCAACAAAACTTAATTATTTAAGAGTTTGGTGCATCTATTTTGAAATATTGAATTTAAGTTGTCTCTTTTTTTTAATTTTTTTTGGATTGGTGCATCAAAACATAATTCTCCCAAAAAAACCTTTTGCTAATGAAAGGCACGGATCAATTGATAATATATGGAAACAAAATTAGAAACCAACATAAAGATGTAAATTAAAATGGTTTAGACTTTCATCACTAATATGATGTGCAATCAAGGTCCGATTAGTTTGTGAGATATTTTGTGATAGAAATTTCTATTTCTAACTTTATTAGGTATTGAAAATTATAAATTATATGCATATTGTGATGGAATTTAAATCTATTTCAATTAATTTTAAAACAGAATCCTTATCCTTTTCTAAATTTTGTGATAGAAATAAACATCATCTCTAAATATGAAATGCCTTGACAGTTTACCATTTTTCGGCTATAAAATATTTGATGATGGAATATATTTTCGTCACAGGATTAGAAACAGAAACTCATTCCTTAGCTAAATTTCATTAATTAAATTATGGAATAACACATCTTCCATTTGAAAAAAAAGTTAGGGTTTGGATGAAAACTTTTTGATTGTGTATTCATATATTTTGTGTTTGAGCTTTATTTCCTCATTTTTTGTGTTCCTCACACTATTCATCTATCATTAAGGTATACAATTTAACATTTTCATTTTTTTGTATATATTATAATTGAGGTATGTAATTTTTGTGTGTTTTGTGGTTACCTTTAATTTTTCTATGTTTAACATCCTCACGGGTTCTCTCTTCTTGTATTCTTGATTTTTTATCCTACTAATTAATAAAATTTACATTTCTCATTTTTAGAACATACTATGATTTTATTCACTTTTTAGGTTACCTAATTGAGGTATGAAATTTTTGTGCATTTTATTGTTATTTGTAGTTTTTATCATGATATTTAATGTGGATTATTATGCCTACTAGAATTTATTCACATTTTAGGTTACCTAAAGAGCTATTTTAATTGGATTTATAAATATTAAAATTTAGAAGGTTGATATGTAATCACAAGTAACAAATTTAAAAATTGAGAGATTTGGTTTAAAATGTTTTAAGGTATGCATTTTGTATGTTAAAATTGATGGTATGCAACTTAAACAATGGAATATATATATATATATATATATATATATATATCAATAGTTTTGAAGGTATGTAACTTTAACAATGAATAAAATATACACACACACACATATATAATAATAATAATTTTGAAGGTTGAAACATATTAATAATGAATAACTTCAAAAACATTGAAGGTATGCAATTTGAATGTTGAAACATAACAACAAATGAACAACTTAAAAAATGGAACTCAATTCAAATTTTATTAAGTTACTTTATCAACACTTAACTGAAGGTGGAATCCAATAAATAACACATTACATTACTTGATATTTTTAAAAACATTCATATTACATCTCACAATTGGTAGAGTATTTATACTATATGGTTCATATGCTTTGTTAATATCCCTATTAATTTTTCATGTTCTCCATCGCTAGTTAATGTTTGTTGCCATATTTTCATTTACATATTGATATGCATTGGTTGGCACTGTGAATTTTTGGAAGATTTCTATTACATAAAATGTTTTTTTTCAAAATACTTAGAACATATTTTTAATTGTAAAGGCATCAATTATTATTGAACCTTAATTTACTAAGATGAAATAAAGATATGAGCACTTAACCCCATTGGAATATCACATATTAGGTTTCTTATTATCAATTTTATAATGGTTGAATTAACCCCAAACTTAATAGAATCTTAGAATGTTAATTTGATTAACCCCAAATAAAAAAAATTATTAATTTCATAAAAAATACTTTTTTCACACATCTCAAGAGTGAATCTCTGACCCTAAATATTTTTTTATGATGTGGTCTTTCATTTTTATACAAAATGGAAAAAATATTTCTAGCATGTATACAACTTTTTTATTTTTGCTTAATTTATGCAATTTCATTCTATAATGATAAATATCAAAAATTTAGTTTTATTTATATTAGAAAAATACAATTGAAGGCTTTTGGTAAATATCTAAGAGATTAAAGCAATCACCTTATCTTGTTTTAATACAAACTTACTTATTAATGATATGATGATAATATTTTTTTGACATTTATGTAATATTCTAAATATGTTACTACAAATTTATTACAAATATGCCACTATCTATATTATTATAATTTAAAATAGATTTGTGTTATGTGTTATAAGAATTGAAAATAATTTACGACTTGATCATCAATAGATGAATGTTAGATTGATAGATGTATTTTGACTTGTTAATAGAGGGGATTGATGAGTTTGTTGGATTTGCTGAAAAATAACATGAATTTATAGATAAAATGAAAATAATATACCAATATAATGATCATAAATGGCATAATTGGGTTTTCCATGAAGAAGACACAAAGCTATTTTATTATGTAAAAAATTGATTTGTTAGAGACTATTATGTTTGGTATAAATATAGAAAAATAAGTGTGCCACAAATAATAAAGTATGATGTATATAGAAGTATAGATTCAAATATTGTAATGGAATATGCCAATCACAATGACACATGTGAAGCAATGTTAAAGAATAATATTAGTCCTTCCTATAATTCATATGTAGATGATGATATCCCAAAATAATCAGCAAAACAAAATTATGAAATGCTAAAAATATCATAAGAAGTGGTTTGGTCAGGTAATCAAATGGCCACTAAAAGTTATCTATGGTAGTATGACTATTGAAATTAAATGCAAAATATTATTTTTCAGAAAGGTGTTTTGATGAAATATCAGAGTTGTTACCAAGGAATAATATCATGACAAATAGCTTTAACAACACAAAAAGTTAATGCAAGGTTTATGATTGCCTATCGAAAAAATACATTCATGTATTATTGGCTACATAATGTATTGGGGCATAGATAGGAAACAATTACTTATAAATGTTGTAACTATCCTCAGTACAAAAGAAATGCTATATATAAAAGACAGAATACTAATATTCTTCATAAAAAGATATATTATTTCGTATTGACTCTTCATTTGCAAAAAGTATTTGTAAAAGAGCAGCATTTATGTGTACTATAAGTGATTTTTTTTTGTATATTCAATATTATCAGGATGAAGTACTATAGAAAAATTAGCTTTTCCTTATAGAATGGAAAATTCATATGCATTTTGTCTAAGCAAAGGAGGAAAGACTACTTAGGTTGATAACTACTTTAAGTTCTTACATATTGAACATTCATTTCAGATGAATACCGATGCATTTAGGGAATGCCATATAGTTATAAAAGGTGCACCACCTTTGAGGTTAGGTACAAAAATATTAGATGTAATTAAAAGATATGGGTTCAAAAATATTATAGATATTGATGCATATTGTATTAATGTGTAAATTTCAAAGAATTATTAATGAGATTAGAAGAAATAAAGTATCTTTTGTGTTTTGCCTTATTGGAAAACCAACCTAATTAGGCACAACTTAGATATCTTTCATATTGAGAAAAACCTTTTTGATAATATTTTTAATACTATCAAGAGTGTGAAAAGAAAAATAATACACAATGAATAATCAAGAAAATATTAGAAAGAGTTATGCTCATATCTAAAGTTATATAGGGATGAGTCAACGAATAAATTCTCTATGGCTTATTATAGTTTTGGCAAGGATGCAACGAAAGCTTTTGCAAATGGTTGGTGGATAGGGGTTAAAATGAGCCAAGCCAAGCTAAGTTTTAGGCAAGCTCACCTTGGCTTAATTTTAAATATATAGGCTCAGGCTCAGCTCAACTTCAGGTAGAATTTGAAAATCTGAGCTCGAGCTCATCTTGAGTTTGTTCGCTAGTTGCTTGAGCTTAGCTCAAGGTTGCTTGTCAAATGCTCATTTATAACAAACTTGAGCTTGATCACTTGGTTAGCACATGAGCTCGAGAAAGGTCTTGTTTAAAGCTCGACAAAAAGCTCATTTAGAGCTCGTTTAAAGATCATTTATAGGTCGTTTAAATAGCTTGTTTAAGGCTCATTTTGAGCTCATTTAGATTGCTTGTTTAGAACTCATTTAAAGAGATGTTCATGAGCATGCTCAAGAGCCATTATCACAAGCCTAGTTCACAAGCTTTCTAATCATCCTAGTTCACGAGCTTTCTCATCATCCTACTTCACAAGCTTGCTAACGAGCATGTTCTTGAGCTGAAGATCAGAGTTTAAGGGTGCTCAAGCTCAACTCATTTAACTTAGGAGCCTCAAAATGCTATTTAGGATTGGCTCATATTACTTAATAAATGAGTTTGAGCTATCTTCTAACAAGGCGAATGCCAAGTAGTCTGTGGGTAACTTGGCTTGGTTACACCCATACTAATGAAGCTTAGGTTTCCTGACAAATATGCATTTAAAATGAGTAGATGTATTTATAAGAAGAAACATAAGTTATTTAAAATGAAAAGTCATGACTACCATGTGTTTTTGTAAAATCCAATACCCATAACAGTCTATGAATTACAAACACAAAATGTTTAGGTAACATTGACTAAAATAAGCATTTTCTTAAAGAATCACACTAGTAATCTCATTTGTAATTTCATTTTTTAAGAGTCTACATAATTATATGTAGACTTAAGCATATTTTTATTCATAGCTTTTTTATCTCCATGAAACATCTTTCTGTTTACTTGCCTTATGAATCCATGATAGTAAACTCACTACAATAGAAATAGATGTATCCATTTGAGAGGTTATCTAATTTTTATTTGTTAATATAAAAATTTAAATGTATCTAACGAATAAATTTTATTATATTGAAGTTATTTTTCAGATATTTTAGAAAATTGAAAAACAATGTTCAAAATAAAGTCAAAGTTGAAGGATCCATATTAAATGCCTACTTGGTTAAAGAAGCTTTGGTATTTGTGCACACTACTTTCAGCCATAATTAAATAATTTTCATAATAAAATATCATCATATAATGATTTTGGTATGTGGGATGGATGATAAGAAGATGATATATTTTTCATTCTCACCCATGTGGGTTGATCGTATGATAGTCCAAAATCAAGATATTATTTGGATGCCTAGGAGAATCATGATGCAGACACTTATATCTCATTGAACCTCCAAGAAGTCATACCTTATATTGAGCAAAAATTATAATCATTTTAGATTGTCATTTCTTTCTCATAGCATGTGATATACCTTTTTAATTATTTAAATTACCTTCAATGTGTTTTTGAAGAATTTATGCTAAGGAATCATGGAAAAGGTAACCATATATTGATGATGCTTCCATTGATGCAAAGCTTGACAGATTTTGCAACTTGCTTTGAAAATTTTATCAGTATATAACTTATTATTCTTGATTTTAAAAATTAATGTGCAACATTATATAATATGATTTCATTTTGTTTTATTTTGTTGGTACAATTGATGTCATCAAATATATGTAAAAAATAAATAAAAGATCTTGCAAAAGGTATATTATCAAGTTTACAAACATATCTCTTACATTATGTAAATTGATATGACTTTTACACTTAAAATATGGTCCAAATAGAGCTGTAATGAATAGTGGTATATGTATCAAGGGATCTAAATAATTGAAATTTTACAAGGAGAGTATCCGACTTTTCCAATTAAGGCGAAAATTCTATTTAAGTGTGAATGGTTTGATTGTATTCCAAATTTGAGTACTAGAATTTTTCATCAATACAACCTATTGGATGTGCACCATAAAAAATATTATCATAAGTATGCGTTATTCATACTTGCGATGCAAGTAGAACAAGTGTGTTAGACTACTTATCTAACCATAAAAATAAATCTTTGTGTCTAATGGGTTTTAACTAAAATAAAATCTAGATCAACTGTGAAAGTTGTTAAAAATGATATTTTTGTCACACCATCATGTGTACCGATATTTCAAAAGAAAAATATGGAACTTCATCCAATCAATCTTGTGGATGATGATGGGCTTCAAACATCAAGTGTACTAATTATAAAATTTTTTCACCATTTGTGTAACTTTTAATATTCAATCTATTATATTCTAAAAAATAAATTCTTCATTCTTTCATCTAGTTCTACTTGGTGAGATTTATTACAATTTTGCTATGATATCCAATTTTTAGCATTATGTAAAGAAAGTCTCAAAACCTTATTAGATGATGATCTCATTTCCAACCAGTCCCACAAATATATGTATCACACATGTAGCAAACTAGACTTTTCATCTAGATAGTAATTTCATAGAAATTGTGTTGGTAGTTTGCTAAACTAACAATTAATTAACTACTACTCTAGTTGAAAGAATAATATTGTTTTCAAGTAGGATTCTTAAGTTCTAGGGTTGATACATTATATTACACATGATGACTTATTTAAATATCTTAGATATTATTATACTTGGTTATATAATGAATATAAAATTATTATAGAAATATCCTAGTATTTAATATTTTCATTCAAGGTGGTTATCAACTAACGAGTCTTCTCCAATTATGATATTCTCATAGATATCATCTTTGTACTTTACCATAATAATAAAAATTTATATCTACTCGAGGGTTATTCACAAATTCATACCTCTTATGCAGTTCATCAATTATCTTTGATGGTTATTTTATATGTGCATTCTTATTATTAAATGACACATGTTATATAGAAACTAATGTGTTAGCAAAATTGTTAGCATGTTTGACTTTGTGAGCTTCATGCACATACAATTTATAAATGTTATTCATATAAAGATGTGTTACTTATTATCGGCTCCTTGTTTGCAAAAATTATTATTATTTGAAGTCGCTACTAATGTCATGAGTTGGTACATACTATTAAAGAAAGTGTGATGCTGCATTGCTTAGATTCTTCATCTTGGAAACAATTTGATTATATTCATTTATATTTTGTAGATATAAATCAAAATGCTAGATTAAGGCTGTGATTGTTATACCATATATTCTTATGTGTTATTGTGCCTGGTCTGAGAAACCTAAATGACAAGTTGAATATTTTCTTACTACACCATATTGTGGAGATAAAAAATTAATGGAAGATTGGTATGGAAACATATGATATGCCCAAAGAGTAGAACTTCTAGATGTGAGCAACAATTATGTTAACTATAACTAATTTTCTAGCATGTTCAATAGTGTCAGGAAGGAGTGATAAGAGAAAATTAGTTTATCCATATTATATGGAGAACTCTAGTGTATTTTTTCTGAGCAAAGGTGGAAAGACTTCTTGGTTTGATAACAATTATAAGTTTTTACATATGAAACATCCATTTCAGAGGAATATAAAAGTATTTTGGAAAGGTCAGATAGTTGTAAAAGGTGCACCAACTTTGAGGTCAAAAGCTGAAATATTAGAGATAATTGTAAAATATGGCTTTAAAATGTTATAGAAATTAATGATGATTGTATTAATGCACAAATTTTGAAGAATTTTCACTTTGGTTGAAAAAAAATGAAGCATATTTTAGGATTTGTCTTATTAGAAAACCAACTTAATTAGGCACAACTTATATGTGATACACATTGAGAAAAACTTTTTGGATAATATTATTTATATTATCATGAATGTAGAAGGAAAAAAAAAGACATAGCTAGATCAAAAGAGGAATTAATTGACTTTCGTTCGCATCCAAAGTTACACAAGAATGAATCAATGAATAAATTCTCTAAGACTTATTATAGTATTGACAAAGATATAAAGTAGGCTTTGTGCAAATGGCTTATAGAGATCAAGTTCCCTCATGGATATGCATCTAACATGAGAATATGCTTTGATATGAAGAAGCATAAGTTATAGGATGAAAATTCATGAAAGTCATGTATTTATGAAGAGGCTAATACCCATAGTATTCCGTTATTTACTTTTAGGAAATGTTTGGGAAGCTTTGACTATACCAAGTATTTATTTTTAAAAAAACTCATTTGTAATGTCATAATAAAGGAAGGAATGCAACAATTACAAAATGATATACTCATAATTTTATATAGACTTGGTGTATTTTCTTTCCTATCATCTTTGACTTTATGAAATTTTTTCTGATCCACTTACCTTATGAATCCATGATAACATGCCCTATGCAATGTAGATGGATATATCCATTTGAGAGGTTATATAATTTTCATTTCCTCATATAAAAATTTAAATGTATCTAACGAAGAAATATTATTCTAATTAAGATTTATTTCAATTACCTTAGAAATTTGAAAAATAATGTTCAAAAAAATCCAAAGTTGAAGAATTGATATGTAATGCCTACTTGATTGAATAGGCTTCAATATTTTAAGTGCACTACTTTCAGCCACAAGTATATTCATCTCATTACAAAATGTCACTAAATAATATAATGGTATGCTGATGGATCAAAAGATGATGATATCCTTTCCATTTTCACTTAGTTGGGCCAATTATATGGTTGAGCAAAATCATATTTTTTTTTGGATGATCATGAGTATCATGTTATACACACATATATTTTTATGAATTGCAATGAAGCTAAACCTTATATTGAGTAAAATTTATAACCATTTTACATTATCATTTTTTTGTCATGGTATGTGATATACCTATTTTAATATTCAAAATAAATCAATCTTGTTTTTGTATATTTTATGCTAACAAATAAAGGTAAAAAGAACTACATATTAATGATGATGTCATTAATGGCAAGCTTGGCATAAATTTTTAATTTTGGTTTGAGAAATTTGTCAATATATAACTTATTATTTTTTACTTCTAATAAATAACATGCCATAGTATATAAGTACGAAATAATTTTTTTTTCCTTTTTTTAGATACATTTTCTATCAACAAATATATATAAGTGACAAATAAAGGATCTAGCTAAAGGGTCATTACAAAGTTTAAAGATCTATCTGATATATTATGTAAATGAATATAAATTTTAAACTTTAAATATGGTTCAAATAGAATTATGAGTGGTGTGTGCATTTAGGGGTCTAACTCAATTGTATCTAATATTGACTTTCATGGTTGATTTTTAAAATTCTACACTTAAAGTATACGGCTTTACTAATTAAGAGAACAATTTTATTAAGTGTGAATGCTTTGATCCTATTCCAAAATTTGCTACTCTAATTTATTATCAATACAACATTGTAGATATATACCATAAAACAATATTATCATAACTATAAGTCATTAATTCTTGTGGTGGAAGCAGAACAAGTGTGTTATACTACTTATCCAAGAAATGTTGGTGACTAGTGAGCTATTTGTAAAATAAAAGCTAGATTAGCTGCAAAAGTTGTTGAAAAAGATGTCATTATGGTATCATCATGTGTACCTACATTTCATGAGAATATTATTGAAATTTATCCAATCAATATTGTGGTCGGTGATGGGCTTGAAATATTAATTGGTAAAAATTGAAACTATTTAGACATTGATGATGTACATGTTGAAGAAGGTAATGAGGAAGAATTAATTACATAATCAGATAAAGTTGAATATTTAGATTGAGATGATTTATTTGAAATTTCTTATGATGAGTATATATTTTTTAACTTCGATGTTAAGTTGTATTACTTATTTTGTAACTTTTACAATTGAGGTATTAAATTAAAAAAAAATCACAAATATAAATGCGAATGTGTTTCTCATTATATTTATTTGTATTAAATATTCATTACAATATTTTATTGCCTTTGTATTTTTCAATATTTATGAAACTAGAATTAAGAATAAGAGGTGACATTTCAAGTGATCAAGGATCTGAATCTATGGGGAGGAGTAGAAGAAGTCAACAAACAATTCGTGGAGGTTAAATTCAACATTTATTCATTAACAAAACACTACAAAAAATTCTCCACATTCACCTAATGTAGAGAGGATACATAAGCATCACCAAATCATGAGACACATGTATTATCTGCCACTAATATCCCATATTTTTTTTTGATAAGTAATAAAAATACTATCAAAAACTCTATACAAGCTATACTAGTTTCAAAGCACTACATTCTTTGTGAAATACAATATAAATTTCAGTTTAATTTTCCAAGCTAAAAAACCGGCATCCTGAGATGTGCCTTCGAAGAGCCTTCTATTCATTTCCCTTTAGACATAGTATACCGCAGCATCAAAATTTGCTTTGTACACAATATTTGTTGGGCTATCTTTTGCATGATTGTCTTTCAAGCTTTTAAAAATAGCAGAAAATGAAACATCAGCATCTTTTATCCCAACCTAGTTTTTGAGTTCGGTCCAACATTTGAATAACAATTAAAAAATAGATGAGGCATCATTTTTGGACAACTGTAGAATTCACAAGATATGTTATCCAGCTTTTTGAAGGCTTAATTTTCATTCTAAGTCTCTTGTGTTTAGCTCTCAAAAGATAGATTGCGTACTTGGGCATGTGATGTTTTATCCAAATAGATTTTATTCAGGATTTTTGCTTTAGTTTTTGGGTTCCCATAAGATAGTTCTAGCCGTTGCCTATTAATCTACCATTCTCGCCCCAATTTTCCAGCATAACCTTTGCTTGGTCCTTTGAATCAGTTTCTTTAATTAAGATGTTCATTGTAGAGATTAGGGCTTTCCAATAAATTGAGTCTTCTTTGAAAATCTGATAATCCCAAATGTCCAATGAATTGAGATAGAAGTGGTTGAACCACTTGATCCAGAGTGTATCTGCCTTCTTATCTATTTTCCAAAGAGTTTTTAGGAAGAAAGCCTTGTTCCATGTGTGGATATTGAGAAGTCCAAGGCCTCCAGTAGAAGTTTGTGTGCACACTTCGGCCCAAGATACCTTGGGCCTGTATCTTCTAGTTTCGGGACTACCCCATAGTAATATTCTCCAAGCGTTATCGATAGAGTCTAAGATAGAATTCGGTTGAAGGAATATTGAAAACCAGTTCCTTCGATACCTTGTAACATAGTGCGGAGAAGCTACAACCTTTCTACTATCGAGAGTAATTTACCCGCCCACTGATGGATAACCGAAGTAATTTTTTTAAAAAATATAGTGAATTGAGACGTTATAAGCCGACTTGAGGATAATGGGATGCCAAGAAAGATGAACGAAAGAATGCCCTCCTTATAACCCAAAAAATTCAGAATCTTCATTTTAAGATCTTGACCAACTCCTCCAAAGAAGATATTTGATTTGGAGTTATTGACACTAAGCATAGATACTGCCGAAAATTTTTTAAGTACATTAAGAATGATCTTTATGGAGCATAAGTCTTCTTTTGAAAAAATAATTAAATCCTCCGCATACATAAAATGAGATATCTTTAAAGGATCACATCGCGAATGAAAAGAGAAGAGATTTGATGTCGTTGCCATGTTCAACTGTCTTGAGAGATATTCCATACATAAAACAAAGAGGTAGGGAAAGATGGGATCTCCTTTCCTAAGGCCTCTATTGCCTTTAAAAAGTCCATGAAACTCCCCATTTATGACAATGGAATAAGATGGTGTGCTTATACATTCATATATTATTTCAATAAAACATTTTGGGAAGTTTAGTCCATGAAAGACTTCTTTTACAAATCCCCATTCAACCGAGTCAAAGGACTTTTGTATATTATCTTTAGAAAGCATCTTGGAGAGATCCTTCTCCGTGCGTATCTTCTAATCAATTCTTGCACAAGAAGAAAGTTATCGAAGATTAATCTCCCTTTCACATAGGTGCCTTGGGCTGGGTCGATCATGGAGTCCATCACTAACTTCAAACGAGATGATATAAGTTTTGCTATTATTTTATAGACCACATTACAACATGAGATGTGTCTATAATCTTTGACTGTTGATGTGTGCAAAGTCTTGGGTATTAAGGAAATATAGGCATGATTCATTTGGCGTAGCATTCTTTCAGAGTGGAAGAAGGTATTTATTGCCTTAACCACAACGGCACCAACGTAACTCCAATAAGACTTATAGAATTCTACGGTAAACCGTGGGGGCTGGGTGATTTCGAGTTGCCCATTGTAAAGAGGGCATCCTTTATCTCTTCATTAGTGAAGGATAATGACAAAAGCTTGTGATCCATTTCTTGGAGTATTCTACCCTTATTTAAGACTTGTTCATTTATCTTCTCAATTTTGCTTGGGACTCCTAGGTGACCCATATAATATGAGGAGAAAGTCTCCACTATTTCATCCTTTAAAGTAGTAAAAGTTATGTCATCTTTAAGAATGGAAACAATCTTACTTTTCTGAATTTTAGAATTCATTAGGGAGTGAAAAAATCTGGTGCATCTGTCCCCTTGCCTAATGTAGTTGATTTTTGCCTTATGTCTAAGGAATTTCTTTCTCCTTTAGTCCATGCTTGGGGCATTGCAGCATTTCAGCTTCCAGCTCTTTAAGGTCTTTCCTAGCTAGAACCACCCTTGTACTAATTTGTGCGTAATATTTTTCATTCAACTTCCTTAATGGGTCTTTGAGAGATTTCAGTTTTTTGACCAGCTGAAACATAGAAGACCCTTGGGTTTCTTTTTTCCAGCGTTTGAGAAATATAGGAATGAAATCTTTGTGGAAAGTCTACATATTACAGAATTTGAAGGGGATTTTCCTCCCTTTATCGCCAGATTCAGTAGATAATACCAATAAAAATGATCTGAAAAATATTACTGGGCTCAGGAATCTAACATGACTATCTAACCTCAGATTTGACCACTTGCCATTCCCCATTGCCCTATCTATCTTACTAGATATCTTACCATTGGTCCAGGTGAAAAAATCACCGGACGAAGGCAGGTCTTCAAGGTTTAACGTTGAGGTGCAGTTAAGAGCGTCTTGACACTCATAATTTGTGACTATTCTACCTCCCACTTTATCTAATCCAGAGAGTGGGGAATTGAGGTCTCTCACAACTACTCATGGGGAAGAGTGAGTTATACCTTTCTCTATCAAGTCTTTCAATAATGGTTTCTTACTTGAGATCAAGTGCAAGCCGTATATGATTGACAATTTAAAACCCATCCTTCTCTCTATGTCCCATGCCTGAAGGAAGATGGTTGTGATGTGCAGGAGAGGAGTTCTAACTTCACCGTTTGATCATCCAACAGGACCAATATTCTTCCGTTCCTGTGGGTGGGAAAGTTATCAAAAGCTTTGTAGTTCTTGAATTTTGTTTTCACACTAATATCACATCATTGTCTTATTCTATACTAGATAGTATTATTAGCTTCATCCTAACTATCTTAGAAGGTACATGCATTGCAACTATAGCATTGACAATGGAACGATATTCACAATCCATTGTTTACTTGAAAAGTAATGAAAAAAATCTTCATTTGACCCACTATAGATAATAAATAATATGTACCTTACATAAATCTAATATTGCATGCACTAATAATTTTTTTTGTTTGTAAATAATTTAAATAAGAACTATGCATGAAAATATAAATAAATGTTTTTGTTTAAAATTTAGTAATTTTTAATAATTCATTTCTAAAAATATACATAACCATATTCTTATCTAAAAATATACATAAACATATTTATATCTAAAAATTTACATAAACATATTTAAAAATATACATAAACATATTTATATCTAAAAATATACAAAAATAATATTTATATCTAAAAATATGCAAAATAATATTTATATCTAAAAATATACTAAAACAATATGTTTTCTTTTAAATAAGAAGAAATTATAGATGGATATTAGACACTATTGGAATTTTAGATACCTGATATTGGAGCCATGTGTTGGATACGAACACCTGATATCTAACTACATCAATAGTAAGAGTGACAGACGTATTATTAATAATAGAGATTTAGATACATGAATTTTATTTATTAAATTTCTCAAGATTTTTTATGACACAATGAGCATGTAATCGTTAGTTTATAGTCACAACACTTGCATTGCGCTCAAGTGCATATGCAATATTAGTGACATGTTTAAGAAGTTTAGAAATGATGTGATATCTAGTGACATGGTTTTTGAGATGGAAACTAAATATTTAAAATACTGGTCTATTATTTTATCTCTTTATTGTCTTGCTACCTGCATGAACCCTAGAGTTAAGGTTGAAGGGGTAGATAACATTTTGACATACATATCTAAATGCATGAACCTGAAACACCAACCTAAAATATTCATTCACAAAAGATCCAAAGAAGTCACCCACTCTCTCTAGTGATTACTTGCCAATGATCATTCATCAAAAAAATCATCAAATATAGAGTAATAAGTTAAGCATACCATGAATAACAAATACAATAACTAAAAGTTTGTTTTCATCCAAACACTACATGTTTGTCATGTAGAAATATTTATGTATAAGTAATCCATATTTATGCATAAGTGATCAATTAAATGCCTCCAACTCTAGGGTATAACTTATGTCTTGCATTTCTTGCTTTTTTGTGGATTCCTTTGGAAGTACATAAAATACCTCTAGGATTGTTTGTTATGCTTTACCTTTTTATTGGTTCATAGAGAGGTAGAAGATTTTCTTTGATTTCTTTTCATTAATAATATACTCTAATAATTTATTACATTTGCATTCTTATAAGTAGAAATTCATAAATTTTGAATGACCCCATGACTTGCTCTTGATTTCTTGAGCTCGAGGTCATGACCCTAGAAAGTGGGTGAGTCTTTGAAATGGCGTTGGATTAAGTATTTTTAACTATATGTAATATGAAGTCATAGTATTGAGAAGTATTTATAATTTTTGTCTTTTATCACTCTAATAAAAAGTCATAGCAATTGTATTGTCTATGGCTTTAGCTGCAGTCATTCTTATTCATCATATAGTCATGATGTTATGAATGACTATGATAACGAGAATAACCTATTTTATGCATAATATGGTCATGATGTTGAGAATGACCACAATGCTAGAAATGACCTCTCATACGTATAGTATGGCTATAATGGTGGGAATGACAATGGCTTTGACTTTGATCTTTCTCATATATCACATAGCTAGGACAATATAAATAGTCATGACACTAGCAATTAGCGAGCACATCAAAGTCACAACATTGTCTTCTCTTGAGGGCAAGAGTTGTAGGCTTGAAAAGTAAGCATGATCGAGTAAATTCTTTCTATAATATTTGGTATTCAAAAGTTGAGGCATTAGATAATTTCTAGGACTTTCGCCTGAGTAATTTTTGCTTTATAATTTTGTGCAGCTTAAATGTTATGAATTCATGAAAATGTGATAACTTAAACTTGAAAACACATAGCCTTGATAAAAATAAGTTACGATGTTAGAAAGTGGCCTCGACTTTTAGTGCTAGTTGAGTACTTTGTTACTGTGATGTAAAATTAATGTCATTATATTTAATTGTTATTAGATTAATTAGTTTTGATGCAACTCGATGATAAAATCACAACTAAAAAAATATGTTGCATATTGGAAGAATTATTCTAATGAGGTAGTAGATTTTTAGCATACAAAAATTGCTATGATTATATAAGTAGAGTTTTAACCATTATTGGATGTCAAAATTTCTCAAAGGCCCATAAATCACCAAGTATTCAAATGCATCCAAAAATATAAATGATTTTATGAATCTTCATCAAAAATCATTAAAGCATTAAAATCATGAAATCAATCCAATTACAGCTATTTTTTTACATACGCATCTTCAAATAGTATTAGATATTCAAGAATATTCATTAATTTATTTACCGAACAAATTCACACACTATCTGATTACTCATCCCCAAGCATTAACTATCCCATTAATAAAAACTTTTTAAACATCATCTCAGATTAATTCAACATAATTGAAAATAACATCATAATATATAAATAAACAAAAAGTCCAAATCAATATATTAAGCGAGGTTGGTGGGGTGTTTTCATTTAGAATCATACTTATCAAAGGTAAAATCTGATTTGGAGTTCTTGAATGATAGCATATAAGTGGATGGTCTCTCCAAATTTAGTTTCAGTATAGCTACCCAATGGAATATATTCACCATAAGGTCACACAATGCCTTTCTTCTTTGCCCAATTTAGTTCAATGTATCCTCAAAAAATCCTATTACAAAATACAAGTCCATTTGATTTACACTATATTTTCCCAATTACTCTATCTATTAGTTCTTATTAAATTTTGTCATTTCTATTTGTATCATCTCTTTTCACAATCTTTTTCTTCCAATCCATTGTGACAACCTCTTATGGTCTCCCAAACAATTCATCATTCCCCATCAAACTGATTCTAATGCATTTTATCTCATCATCTAAGAAGTTAAAGATTTTCTCTTCAAATATTTATTATTTCATGATAAAAAATTTCTCTTTTTATTGGAGATACTTTTCACACATTGCATTTTATTTTCTAGCTTCTACTACCACTACTACTACTACTACTACTACTACTACAAGTAATAATTTGGTCTCATTTTTCAGGGCTTCACTATTTTGTTCAACATCCCACTACACCTTTTTCCAAATATTTAAAATATCAATAGACATACCTCCATATGAAGTTGGGGAATGCTCAATGTGTGCTTCCTCTTCTTTATAACTTTCTCCCATTTCTTTTTTTCCATGTATGTCAACTTCAATGAAGGATGGTCACTCTTTCCAATTTTTTATTGATTATTTCCCTTCACGAATTAGATTCTTTTCCTATTTATCTCTTTCAATTCCTCTTTTAATGCTTGATAATATTACGGAAGATACTATTGGACACATTATATCAACTTGTTCATCGTCGAGGACTTCATCGGCTTGACATAGTAATGTAATTAGGAAAGAGTGACTTAGTTGGCCAAATAATTTAATTTCAATGAAACAAAAAATAAATTTCTCAAGAATCTTCCACATCAAAAATATGGCATAATATGGCCATGACTATGGAAATGACCATGACTCAGGAAATGACAACAACACTAGGAATAACCTCTCATGTGCATAATATGATCGTGATACTAGGATTGACCGAAACTTTTGTTTTGACCTTCCTCATATATGACATGACTATGATACTATGAATGACAATGACATTGGTAATTAGCCCATACATCAAATTAAAAATGTTGCATTCTCTTGATGGCAAGAGTCATGACCTTGGGAAGTAGCCATGTTTGAGTAAACATCCTCTATAAAATTTGATGCCCAAATGTATCGGTGCTCAATAATTATCATGACTTTGGCCTGAGTAATTTTAGCCTTACAACTTTTGGAAGCTCAAATTCATGACTATGTGAAAAGGCCAAGACTCCGACTTTAGAATACAGAGTAAAAATCACGATACAAGAAAGTAATCATCATTTTTGGCAATAGTAGGGTACTTGATTAATATGATGTGAAATTAATGTGACAACAAATTAATTGTTATGAGATAAATATGACTAAAACTTCAAGATAATATAATAATGCAAAGAATATGTTGGTTAGTTAAAAAATTATGCTATTAAGGTGGTTTAGCATGTCATACAAAATTGCCATGACTACATACGTCGACTTTCATTAGAGATAGAATCTAAAACTTTTTGCTGATCAATAAATCACCAAGTTTTGAAATGACTCTAAAAATAGATTAATATCATGACTATTCATAAAAACTTACCAAAACTCAAAAATCATGAAATATATCCAAATATGGCCATTCATATGCATATTTATCATCAAATGGCACCACAAATACACAAAAATAGTTGCTAATTTATATAAAAAAAATACTTGTGAGATATGATTTTGAGTACAACATTTTTATTTCTTCTATTGATTAATTGACAATTTTAGATTATAGAAGTTGGTTGTAAGATCTTTGGACTTGTCTAAAGAATCACATTACTTCTTGATATGATGAGCGAGTTTTTTTTTCTAAACACAATTATCTATTGGTCAAGCATCTCAACTCTCAATTTATTCAGAGTTAGGACAAAGAACTATTGTGCCAATTATCACACCCTCACTCAAAGAATGTGGAATATTCTAGAAGATTCCGAAGAAGTCTACACTTGTATGGATGGAAGAAGATTATCCTAGATTATTCTAGAATCTTTTTGGATATATGTAATAGAATTCTCTAGACTTATAGGGAACCTTCAAATGTTCTAGACCCTTTCCTATGCATGTATTTAATGAGGAGGTGATATCATTTGTAAACCATCATATTGAGAGTTTCTTATATGATTTCATTATTCAATAAAGTATTATATTTATTTTCAATTGTTCTCTCAAATTCTCTTTGCTTCCAAGTTGTGGGTAGATGTCAAGCATAACAAGCAAGATGAAAGTAAGGTTGACTTAGTAACTTCTAAGGGGTAAGCTGTCTAAGTGATGCATGGGAGCTTAGCAAAAAGACTAAGTCCGTGACCGTTAGTATCAGAGAAAGGGTGCAACGTGTAAGAGTAACTTGGAGGATATGATGTCGAGCTCTCATTTGGAGGAAATTGCTGAGCAAGTTTGGGGAAGTGACCTTGACCCTTCTGCTAAGAAAAAGGTAAAGAAGGACAAGTCTCATGATCCGTTCACAAGCTTGGATAGCTGAGTGACCCGGTTAGAAGTTTCCATGGCAGACACCAAGGAGGGATTCAATCTTATGGAGGAAAGCATAGAGAAGGTCATGGAGGATTTCAAGATGTAGATCCTAGACCTTCAAGAAGGGATGCAAGGCTCGCCAATCCCAGTGGTGTCGCATGAGGAGTTTATGAAGGTCATGGACATACTCACTAGCTTAGAATCAAGGGTAGAGGTCTTGACCAAGCATGAGGAGGAGCTGAAACAAGAAGTGACAAACTACAAGATAGCATTGTCGGTTTGGGTTATGTCCACTCATGAGGCCCAAAGGGTGGATGTGCCAAACCCTCACACTTTCATGGAAAAACAAGATGCCAAAGAGCTAGACAACTATTTGTGGCACATGGAAATACATTTTGAGGCAATATCACTAACTGATGAGGTAACAAAGGTATGCACTACTACTCTCTATCTCACGGATAATGCAACTCTATGGTGGCGTGGAAATTTTATGGAGGTAGAAAGATGGATGTGCACTATAGACACATGGGTCAATTTCAAGAGAGAGATAAAAAAGAATATTTATCCAGAAAATGTGGTATAAATAGCTCATAGAAAGATCAGGCATCTCAAGCACATATGATCTATTCGGAACTATGTCAAGGAGTTCTATTCCTTGATGCTCGAGGCTCCTGATATGAATGAGAAAAAACTTCTCTTCAATTTTATGAAGAACCTGCAAGGCTGGGCCGAGCAAGAATTGAGGAGACGTGGTGTCCAAGACTTAGCCATGACCATGATAGTAGCAGAGTCACTCATGGATTTCCGAAGGGGAGACTCTTCTCAAACCAACCATCTTTCAAGGGTAGTCATGCCAAAGGTGGGGGAGATAGGGGATACAAAAGCTATAATGCTAATGAATGATCAATGGTGACTTCTACCAATAAAGAAGGCAATGGTGGGGATAAGCACATGGATTTCAAGCCAAAAACCAATTTATTTTTATGCGATGGACCACACTGGGTGCGTGAATGTCCTAAAAGAAATGTCCTAAATGCTATGATCGAGAGGAAGATTGAACAAGAGGATGATGCCTCTCACATGGGGTCAATGCAACTATTGAATACCGTTGGGCAATCCCGCTTCCACGGGTAGTGAGATTAAGAACAGAAAACAATAGAAAACACAGAAACAAGCAATATATATATATCCCAATCCACAAGCATCCACGACAGAATCAAAATGAGAAATCAACACAAAAATAACGTGGTTCGCTAGTCGCTTAGTACGACTAGCTACCTCCACTAGAAAATGCTTATGCATTACAGATTGAAACCAAGAATAGTATGTCTTACATTATGCAACATTCGGCAGTCGCGAAATCGTGCAGAGAGAGAGGAGAACGAAGATAAACAGTTCAACCGGGTCAAAAAACAGCTGCCCGAAAAATAAATACAAATGTTTTATACAAAAAATAAACAGCCGGTTCATTTAACCGAAGTGGGACCTCCGTTATTGTGCTACTGCTGCATCCTAGGGCTTTTAATATTTTCTTTCCTGCACTTATATGAAAATATTAAAACAGATTATTAAGTTAAAAACAAATTACATATACAGCAAATACCCTCAAGATCAAGCAAGCTAAGAAGAAGCCTCAAAGTAGGGGACTCATATATGTGGAGGCCAAGGTGAATGGGATGTCTACTAAGGCCATGTTAGATACTGATGGCACATATAACTTTGTCTCAGAGGAGGAGGCAAGGAGACTAAAGCTCCCAAAATCCAATGAAGTATGATGGTTCAAGGCAATAAACTCCACTGTCAAGCCATCACACGAAATAGCTCGCGGTGTGACCATGAGGATTGGGCCTTGGGAAGTCAAGGGTAACTTCACGATGGCACCCATGGATGATTTTCAGATAATGATTGGGATGGATTTTCTTCACCAGGTAAATGCCGTGCCTATACCTTTTCTACATTTGATGGCTATCTTAGAAGAGGAGACTCCATGCATGGTTCACACAATTATTGAAGGTAAATCTAAAATAATTATGCTGTCGGCTATGCAATCAGAGAATATTTTGAAAAATAATAAGGTGATCTACTTGGAGACCTTTAAGGAATACCCTAGTTACCCTATGAGAAATTTTATGCCATGGAAGTCATGAAGGTGTTAGACGAATTCAAAGATATAATCCTACAGGAGCTACCTATAAGGCTCCCACCCATGAGGGAAGAAGATCATAGGATCAAGTTGGAGCCAAGAGCAAAACTTCCTGCCATGGGGCCCTACAGGATGGCACTCCCAGAGTTGGAGGAATTAAGAAAATAGCTGAAGGAATTATTGGATGCCAGATTCATCCAACCATCTAAGGCTCCATATGGTGTACCGGTCTTATTCCAAAAAAAAGCATGATGGGTCACTATGGATGTGCATCGATTAAAGGGCGCTCAACAAGGTAATAGTGAAGAACAAGTATCCTATTCTTCTTATTGCTGATTTATTTGACCACCTTGGTAAAACACGATACTTCACTAAGTTGGACCTTCAATCGTGGTATTACCAAGTAAGGATAGCTGAAGGAGATGTGACAAAGATCAAGTGTGTACCAAAGTATGGCTCTTATGAGTTTCTAGTAATGCCCTTTGGTCTTACTAATGCACCTGCTATATTTTGCACTTTGTTGAACAAGATATTCCATCATTTTTTGGATAAATTTGTGGTGGTATATCTAGATGATATCGTTATATATAACAACATATTGAAAGAGCATGATAATTATATAAGGAAGGTGTTTAGGCTACTAAGGAAAAATGAGTTATACGTAAAGAAGGAGAAATATTCCTTTTCCCTTGAGGAGGTGGGCTTCTTGAGACACCGCATCAAGCCTGGCAAGCTCATGATGGATGAAAGCATGATCAGAGCCATTCAGGAATGGATCCCCTACTAAGGTGTCACAACTAAGGTCATTATTGAGCCTAGTTAACTACTATCGGCAGTTCATCAAGAGATACTCAGCAAAAACAGCTCCATTTATAGACCTACTCAAGAAGGGTAAGGATGGACATGGGATGAAAAATGCCAGTAATCCTTTGAAGATTTGAAGAAGGCCATAATGAAGGAGCCTGTGTTGGCACTACATGATCACACCAAGGTGTTTGAGGTACACACTGATGATTTTCACTTTGCCATTGGAGGGGTTCTTATGCAGGAGAAATGCCCCATAGATTTTGAAAGATACAGCTAAATGATACTGAGAAGTGATACACGGTCCAATAGAAGGATATGACAGCAATCATTCATTTCTTGTGGATGTGGAGACACTATCTGTTAGGATAACACTTCATAGTGAAGACAAATAATGTTGCTATTAGCTATTTCCAGACCCAGAAGAAACTAAGTCCCAAGCAAGCAAGGTGGCAAGTCTTTTTGGCGGAGTTTGATTACACGTTCGAGTACAAGCCATGCATAACCAATCACGTAGCTAATGAATTGAGCCATAAAGCGGAGCTAGCATCCATGACTAGCCAGTCCCAGGGAGAGATGGTAGATCTCATAAAGGAGGGGTTGTAACATGATGTAATGGCCAAGAGTATTATCACATTGGCTCACGAGAGAAAGACTAGGCAGTTTTGGGTAGAGTATGATTTTCTCTACACAAAAAGAAAGCGACTCTATGTGTCAAAGTGGTAAAGCATTAAAAGGAATCTTATCAAGGAGTATCATGACTCCAAATAGGCTGAACACCCAGGGCAACGACATACAAGGGCACTACTAGAGTCTGTCTACTGCTGGCCACATATAAGGAATGATGTGGAGACTTATGTGAAGACTTGTCTTATGTGCCAACAAGATAAAGTGAAGCAACAATTTTTCAGGGGACTATTGGAACCACTACCTATAGCAGAGAAACCTTGGGAAGATGTTACTAGTCATTCATAGTAGCCCCTAAAGATTGCCCAACATAAGAGATGACCAAGCTATTTCTCATGAATGTGGTAAAGTATTGGGGGCTACTAAAGGTTATCATTAGTGATCATGACCTATGCTTTACAAGAAAGTTTTGGAAAAAACTCTTCAAACTCATGGGCACGAAGCTTCACTTCTTTACTAGCTTTCATACTCAGACTGATGGGCAGACATAACGGGTGAATACATTACTAGAGCTGTACTTGAGGCACTTTGTGAGTGCCAATCTGACTGACTAGGCCAAATTGCTAGATGTGGCTCAGTTCTCCTACAATCTATAGAGAAGTGAGACAATTGGGAGGAGTCCATTCCAAATAGTCATAGGGCAACAACCAATGACTCCTCACACCCTAGCTAGAGGATACACAGAGAGGAGTCCAGCAGCTTACAAATTTGCTAAAGGATGACATGAGCAAGCTGATATAACATGCTCATTCTTAAGGAAGAATGCTAAGGGGATAAAGAAATGGGCTAACAAAAAAAGACGTAGAATTTCAAGTTGGAGACTTAGTGCTTGTCAAGCTTCTACAGCAACAATTCTAGTCCATTCAAAAGGTGCACAAAAGATTTGTGAGGAAGTATGAATGCCCCTTTCCTATATTTGGACGAGTTGGTAAGGTATCTTACAAAGTTAAGTTACCACCAAGCTTGAAGATTCATCATGTCTTCCATGTTAGCAATCTAAAGCCTTATCACGAAGATAGAGAAGATCCAAGCCAAAGAGTCTCTATGAGCACGCTCACAGTAGTAGTGACCTTTTATGATAAGAAGGTGGACTACATCATGGCAGATCGGGACCTAAGGAAGATCAACTTTCGGCCCAATAAGCAATACTTAGTAAAATGGATGGGACTATCAGAAAGTAAAGCTAGTTAGGAGCAAGCTAACAATTTGTGATAGTTTCAGGAACAAATCGAGAAGTTCAAGGCAGAAAAATTGACGAGCACATCTACAACATTAGTGGAGAAGAATGTCACATCTTCATTCAAAGAACACGGAACGTTCTAGAAGATTCTGAAGAAGTCCACACTTGTATGGAAGGAATGAGATTATCCTAGATTTTTCTAGAATTCTCTTGGATATATGTAATAGAATTTTCTAGACTTATTGGGAACCTTCAAAGGTTCTAGACACTTCCCTATGCATATATTTAAGGAGAAAGTGGCCTCATTTGTAAACCACCAAGTTGAGAGTTTCTTGTATGATTTCATTATTTAATAAAGTATTTTAATTATTTTCAAGTGTTCTCTCAAATTTTCTTTGCTTCCAAGTTGTGGGTAGACACCAAACATAACAAGCAAGGTGAAAATAAGGCTAACTTAGCAACTTCTAAGTGGTAAGCTATGTAAGTACTGCACGAGAGCTTAACGAAAAGACTAAGTCTGTGACACAATGCCCCATTTGAACTAGGAGAAGACTCTTATTTCCAATGAAACACTTGTCACTAAATTTAAATCAAAATCAATATGATTTGTACTTGTTTATATATATAATAATTTGATAAAAAAATCATCATAATATGATCAAACAAATACAATAGTAATTGAGTGGTAATAATCTATTTTAGTTAGAAGCTCAAAGAAAACTCAAGAGAAAGGAGTAGTATGAGTTACTAAAATTTCTTCTACATTATTAACTAGTTTTAACTCCTCAAAAAATGAGTAATGATCAAATAAAAAATAACATAAAATCAATACTAATTAATATTTTAAACATCTCAAGAAAATCATGTACCCTTTTTCAAATTAGTCATGTAAGAATTCTAAAAAGCATTTCACCCATCAATAAAAAGCTACAAAGGATATGAGCATTTGAATTTAGGTGATTATAGTCATTGATGAATGTATGTCATGATAATCAACTTTAAAAGTCTAAAAAAATTTCATTGCAATAAGTATCATATGTAGTGATATACTTTATCATCAAAACTAGACTACACATTGAATACTCTCTTGCAATCAATTATATATATATATTCTCAAATATCAAAGTACTTGTTGCTAAGACTGTTAGAATATAGGGCATTTATCACTTTCACCATGGTTTGATATTATCTTGAATAAGAAAATTTTTCAAAAGAAGATTTGTGTATCTTAGAAACATCAAGATAAAAAATATAAGTAGCAAAAAAAGAGATATATTTGTGTGCAATTAAATCTATGACATAATCATGTTGAGTACAACTCTTTTATTTATTTCAAAGAATAATTGAAAGATCAAAATAATAGGATTTGATTGTAAGATCTTTGTACTTCTTTAGAGACTTCCCTTAGTTTTGAATATAGTAAGAAACTTATTTTATTATAGAATATATATGATGAACTAGTGGTCAACCCACTCAACTCCCAATTAATTTGGAATTGGAAAAAACAAACTCTTGATCTAATATCCAATCTAAACTATGAGATAATTCTATTTTCAATGCAACATATCTTTCCATTAATATCAAAATTAATATATTTTATACTTGTTTTAAAATCTAATAATTTATTAGAAGAGTCACCATAGTATGATGAAACAAATTCAAAAGTAATTAGGTGGTAATAACCTCTCTTAGTTCATGGCTCAAAAAAATTCAGAAAAAACAAGAAAGAGTAATAAAATTAGAAGTTTCTTCTAATTCTTAACTAGTTTTCTCTCCTTAAAGAACAAGTTATGCTCAAAAATAAAAAAAAAAAGAAAACAAAAAGCACCAATTAATATTATATCTATCTCAGAAAAATAACACATATACCTTTTTGAGTATTTGATAACCAATAAATATATATTTTATTGTCATTAGCATCATCTTATTACATCTCATAGAGAGATCTTGATTAAAATAATTATTCTGAGAATTGTTGAAAGATAAGTTGAATAGTCAATTTCAAGTATACAAGACTTGAAAATGCCTTCAAAATGAAATGATTGAGAAATGCATTTGGTCGATCAGACAATTGGTAGTTAAAATTATATTTTCACAAAAATAACTTAAAATACTTTTATCATAGAGAACCATTGTAATCATCTCAATTAAATACATATTCTTTATATCTGTACTATTATTTTGTAGGGATATGTTAGCACATACAATCTACTAAATGTACATATTATCAATATAGTCAAATATTGAAGTCATATATTTACTCTAAAGTACTATTAATATGTATAATGTTAAAATTTGTATTAAATTATATTTTATCATTTCAAAAACAATTAAAAAAATAATATTAAAGTAGCTTCAAATAAAATATATCACAAATAAATAAAATCATCAATGAAAGTCATGGAATATATTAGGTCACCTCAAGTAGAGTAGTAAGTTCTATTATGTTTTCTTGCCGAATAGAACTCGTAATCTAATATATAAATATCATTAATACTAAAATACAAAATTTTAGTATACTTAAAGATTAATAACAAAGTTGATAATGAAGAAGTAAAGGGTCTACTAGACTAAAGTCTAAAACACCTAGTATACTTCTGGATACTAGAGAAAAAACATATACAAATTATTATGCATATAATCAAAATAAATCATTATCAAAATCTCTCAAACTTACAAAATAATATCGGTAGGAGAAAAAAGTTATTATATTTAAGTTGTTTAACAAATCACTCATGAAAAGTAAATCATTTGTACACTCAAAAATAAATAAAACATCATACAAAAAAAAGTATTAATGTCAATATTTTCATAACTACATACTTTAGATGTTTTGTTATAAATTATACCAATATTATAAGAACAACTAAAAATAATTGTAAATAGTAAATAATAATACGTGGCGTGACTATTTTTTATGTGTAAATTATTTATTACTGAGAAATAAGATGAGTAGTAAAATTATTGTTTCTATATGATATGAAATGTTTTTTATTATCTTATAAGCATGGAATTATGTTTATTTCACACAATAAAGTTGATTATAGAACAATTTTGTGAGAACATTAAAATAGATCTCATAACCAGCCTATTTATTTAAATAATCTTTAGTTATTTCAGTCTCTACTAAGAAAATAAATTTAATAACTTACTAACATGGTCAATCATACTCTAGCATATACTTCATATTAAAGATCTTATGTCTCTTTCTCTACCTAAATTGGTGTATCATGTATCCTAGGTAAGTAATATAAGATATGCCTTTATTATGGCTCTCTATGCTTAGTTTAGATAATTCTTGACTAATTGATAATAGTTATAACAACCCATCAAAAATATACCTCCAAAAGTAAATTAAAACATAATACAACGCATGATAAATAAACATTAATGTAACACAAAATATGCAAGAGAAACACAACACAAATGAATCCATGGAACACAATATCACCAAAACACTATAGCACCTATGACACATAGCAACCTTCGATAAAAAATGAAACACAATCCCTATGAGAAAGATACCACAACCCCTAAATAATATATTTACAAGATAAGCGAGTTTTTTCCTATAGAACATATAATATATCCAAAAAATACAATAGTATTCATGTTCATTGCACAAACAAACAACATCTACCACACACAATCACAACAACCACTCATACAAGCCATTGTTGTCGACGTCAATGATATTGGACAAAACACACAATGATATTGGACAATGTAGCAATGCAGCAACATCTACCACACAATGATATTGGACAAAACACACAATGATACAACATTTTACCACGCATACAAACAATACCACCACTATGCACTTCCAACCATTATGCAATGTAGCAACCACACAATGATATTGGACAAAGCACCACACAACACTAATGTTCATAACACCACATGACACTATTGTGCACACCACCACATGACTCCACTTACTAGCAACCATGCAACACTATTAGTTACAACACCTTCTAGATTTAATAGTCAGCCTATTTCTCTACATAATTTATAATGATTATAATCTTTACTTAGAAAATAACTTCCATTAACTTTCTAGCATGGCCAATCAACCCTAAATTATATACACTATATTAAAGATCTTAAAGCTCTTTTTCTATATTGATTGGTATCTAATGTCTCATATGTACGTAATATGATATATATATCTTTCAATTATTGTTCTCCATGCTCAGTTCAATCAATCATTTTACTCTCTGATAATATTAGTGACAACCTAACAAAAATATATTTTAAAACATAAATGAAAACACATTACCACATGTCCTAAAAAATGTTATAGTAATAACAAAAATGTGCAAAAGAAACCAAACACAAATGAATCCATGGAATACATTAGCAAAAAAATTTTTTAGCACCCAAGGCTAGCGGCCTTCAATAAAAACACAACTCCTGTGAGAAAGATACTGCAACTTCTGAAAAATATGATTATTACATAATCTAGTATTTGTATTAATACACATAACACATCCCAAAAATAAAATAGTCTTCATGATCATTGCACCAACAAACTACATTTACCTCACATAATCACAACATCAACACATACTAAGCCATTGTTGTTGATGCCAATACACACCACCAGTATGTGACGACAATAATTATCCAATGCTAGCAACTCCCCAATGCTATTGGAAGTAACACCACAATACACTAATGTCATAACACCACATGACGCTATTGTACACACCCCCACATGACACCGTTGGACAACCACTGTGTAATGCCATCAACCATGTAGAACACATTACACTAATGTTTATTAGACAACCATGGGACAACTATACACATCAACCATGAAACACCACACAACACTGCCTGACCAAAATGCAACACTAACAACCATGTATACACCATTCATCTCTTTAGTTTGCAAGATTTATGTTCATGATACCATTTAAGTGAAAAACTAAACTATGATATAACAATCAAAATCACACTTGATAAAATATGTAAATGGGTTTGTATGTATATAATAAGAGAGATTTAGGCAATCCATTAATTGGTTGCTTTTATCAAAAATATAAAATCAAATGAAAGATGTTCCAACTTGGAATATTTGTTAATGATGAATAATAATAATAATAGACAAAATTTATATCAAAAACATTTTCACCACAAAAAATAAAATATCAAGGTCAATTCAAAAATATCTGTGAAACTACTCGCTAAAGTATGCCCAACCATTAAGACCAACATTGATCCAATTTTTTCTCTTTTTTAGTTGCTCTATTAGTCTTAGCTCACAAGTCTTAATATAGGGAAATATATATTTTTCATCTACATGATCTAACATTATCCTGGACAAAAAAGTGCCTTATATAGGAACTTGAATACTCTTGTAGCGTAAGAGAAGGCGAAAAAATAAAAAAAAAATTGAGAATGAAATTCTCTAAAACAAAAATAAAGCAATACAATTAATTTACATCTTCCAGGAGTAATCAAAAGAACAATATAAAAAGAATATTCTATGGGTTTAACAGACTCTTTGGATGACTAGCTCTAGATATGATTGACATAACTTCGCCTATTTCAAATAAATGTAATGCTCATGAGTCTTGAATAAAAGTTGAAGTTGAGAGAAAATAAGTTGATGATGAGTCTTAACATCAATTATTACTGATGAGCAAACATCTCTTTTTAAATATAGATTGGAACAAGTCTTCTAATTGAAACCTAAATTCACATCATGACTAATTTGTAAAAATTTTATAGTTACTCCCCCTAATTCCACTTCCCCTACCTGAAAAGTAGGTTTGGCATGCCTTAACAATGCACTCATGCATGATCTCAACAAATGCATGATACACCAATGATTAAAAAAAATGAATGCAACTTTTCTACCAAAAGATTTCAAAAGTATAAAAAAATCATCACCATATAATTTGATACAACTATGATATTAATACAAAATGTGATTTTCGATGACAAATGAATCTTGGACACAACAACATGCCAAAAGAATATGAAAAACAATTAACAATAATTTGGAAAGAATCAAAGTGACACATCCTCATAGACTAGTCACTAAGTCCAAGTTCATGTCATGATGTCTGAGTTTTTGAAATAGAAAAGAAAAAATTATCAATATGAATGAGCTAGGTTAGATAATTACTTGGAAGGGTGGGCATGAAAAATACATACTCTAAAGTTTAAGAAAAATTCAAAATATGAGTTTACCCATTTATATTTAATTCATATATACATCAAAAATAAAACAACAAGAAATTAAAATAATGACAAATGCAAAACAATGCTCTACTTGTTTATGAACTAACTTCACTATTCATAACAATGGTTTCTTATCCAATCAACATCCTCACTTTCACATTCTATTACTTGTTTATTCTTGTTACTTTAGTTTAACCTTCATCCTCTCCATTGTTAGCTCCTTCAACTTTCACATCTGAATAACTAATATGTCCACCCAATTTTTGGTTTAAATGAAAACCCAGCACTTGCACCTTATCTCATATTGCATTCGTGACCATCCATTCTTCCACCAAAATTATTTTTTTCTTCTTTTTCTACTTCTCCCCTAATTCAATCCCTCTCTCTCTCTCTCTCTCTCTCTCTCTCTCTTTGTTGTTCCCTAGCACATGCCTTTCTTTCTTCTCTATCTCTAATTCTCCATAGCTCTTTCTTTCCCTTGTATCTATTGGAACTAGTTTATACTAAAATTTTTTTAAAATAATTTTTTTGATTTACACATTTTTATTTTAATATTATATCTTATAATGAGCTAAATTTATAAAAATGCATATGTCCTTTATTCTGTTGTAGATGAATAGGTGGGTAGAGATTAATTTATGCAAAAAAATATAAAATCATCAATTCTTGTGAAATATAAGTTTTTGTTTATAATCTAGAATGAACTTGACATCCTATCAGTAAAATTATAGTACTAGTTTTTAGCAGGTCTATCTTGTCTATTGTGAATGGTTAAGTTCTAACTTATAATGCTAGTTTACTTGAGTGTGTTGAATGGGACTAACATGGTATAATTATTTTATACTAACTTGTAAAATAAAATATACAAATTATTATAAATAATATTACTATTATTCTTGAAGTAGTTATTATTTACATTTTCTTGTTATTATTTATTTTGATTCATAAAAAATGAGGTCCAAAAATAAATGTGAGAACTCTATGAATTGAAAAACTTTATCAAATATATGGTGAATATTGATTGTTAATAGAATTCACGTAATATCAAAAGAATTTATATCTCCTTGAGGAAGCTTATAAGTTTTGATATTACCAAATCATGTAGGATGATTTTAACTTAGTAGTACAAATAAGTTAAGTGAAAATTATAAAGCAAATAATTATAAATTAATTCAATTATATTATATTTGTTAGATTCAATTAATGGATATCTATATTCTTAACATGAGAAGTTTAATTAGTATTAAGTTATAAAAGATATGAATAAGTAAAGGAGTGTAATTATAATTCTGTAATGATTGAATTATAATTAATATAAATTATTATGCTAGATAAAATATGTTGGATGCCAAAGTTCTTTTTATGGTTGGAGTCTCTTCGGTAGCCTTATCTAGATGCCAAATAAGTATTATATTTTTTATTTATTTAGTATAAATGTATATATAATTAGATTAATTAGTTTAATTACAATCAAATAATTTAATTTTGACAAATTAATTGATTATTATTGAATTGATTTAAATTACACACACACACACACACACACACACACACACACACTACTTATGTTAAATCTTTAATAAGATATTTAATTTAAAAATAAATTGAAATGCATGATTTTAATGCATTAGTTTTTATTTTTTTTATTTTTAGTTTAATCCATATGGCTCGTCAAAGGTTTACCACTATGGTATTGTCCTCTTCATTTAGTGGGGTTGGTGAAGGTATTATTGGACATGACTGATGCCATTTGTTCACATAGAGTTTGGTAATTTATTGCTCAATCTTATTCCAAACAAAAAGAAAACACGTCCATGTGTATTATCACATTTATTAATCAACATTTTTTATGGGTTCTCTAACAATGGTATTAGAGGGAGTTGTTAGACTTTAATAAAAATGAATGCATTAAGGTTTTAACAATATTTAAAACTCCAATTAAAACAAAAAGTTTCTAATGTCTATTGACTCACTTGAACATCGAGATAATTTATTTGTGGATTGTGGCAATGTGATTAGATGATTGTATTCATTGGGTGTAATTTTTCATTTAAATTGGAATGTATTTTTTTTCTATAAATTTTAAGAAAATCATCACCATCAATGGTGCTAATGGTCGTTGTCAAGGATAATCGCAAGGATGTAGAAGTAACTCTCACTAGTGATGACATCTACGGTGGTTGCCACAATGATTAACACTACCATAGAAGATGACTATCAATGGCAACACCATTTGGAGTAGTTTTCATGGAGAAAAAAAATTCCAGAGAAGATGATTATTGTCAGTGATACCATATGTGGTGGTTGTGGTGATCAATAATACTGGAAATGATGATTATTTTCGGTGATGCCAAATTTGGTGGTTGTCATAGTTATCAGCAATGATGAAGAAAATGACTATAGTCAATGTAAAATCCATCTATGCTGGTTGTCACAGCAATTGGCAATGTCAAATAAAATGATATTCATTAGCAATGCCATGTATTGTGATATTCGTGGCAACCAGCAATGCTAGAGAAGGTGTATGTTCATCGATGATATCATTTGTGAAGGTTATTGTAGTGCAAGAGCATTGTCGAATGTGATGATTATAACCAAAAATGTTAACTATGGTGGTAGACATGGCTAATATTATTAAATTTGTAGCACCCTTTGCCAGAAAAAATAAAGACAATGTAATTCATGGTGGAAGAGCATGCGGCAGTATAGTTCATGTTGGAGGACACAAATAGTGGCAGAGTTGATCAGAGATAGTGGCATAGTGCATAGTCAATCACCAATGTTTGAAACTAAAATGGATTTCATAACTATATGGACACTACCCCAAACCATTATGTTAGTAAAATAAGGCAGATTATGCATAGTTTTGGGCACTAACCTAATTTTTAAAATGTTTTAGGTGGTAATTCATAAAAGCTTAATAGCTGAGGTGTTCAACATTCTTATGTATGTGATACCTAGTCATTAAGTATTTGTGGCATAGAAATATTTATGGCATGGAACTATGTGTGGCATGGAAAGGTGTGTTTGGCATGAAATATATTTATTATGGAATGAGTATATATATGTTTTAATGATATGCATGTATAAGCATTATATCTAGAGTATGATAGTTTTGGGCCAAAAAAATGCACATATTTTTAAATACAAGCCCTCTCAAATTTTAAAATATCTAAGTCAGCAAGGGAATTCATTAAATAAATTCTATGATCTCTATCAATGGTTTAAAAGCTAAGCAAGTCAGTTAGCATGTTGGCCTTGGTATATTTTTTAAATCATTCTAAATAGCTTGTAGGCATACTAAGTGCAAACTACTATAAAGTAATTTTATGGATTGATTATGAATCACTTATCCATCTAAAGGATTCATTTACAAATCAATCATTTTAGAATTATGTGAAGGTTTACACTTGGCTATAAATAATAATATCCTTTCTATCTATGTCACTATTATTATTTGTAGGAGCAAAGTTAAATCATCAGTTTTATCTTATTTTGCACAGCTACTACCTAGATAACAAGATTAATAGAAATTAACTTGTCTGAATAATTAATAAATAGTAAACATCCTTTCTTCGAAGCATACTATTCATGGCATGGCTGTTTGATGGTGAATTCATTCACATATTATTTGATTGAATCAATCTCATGATATAATTCAAACTAATAAGTTTACTAGAAAACATTTTATAAAAATATTTTTCTACCCACATGCCATCATTCTTAAACTTGATGGAACAAAATAGTATTGATTGGAAAAGAAATCTTGACATTGTCTTGACCATTAAAAACTATAAATTTGTATTCATATATATATGCTCAAATAAACATGAACATGAGGCAATCAATGAAGAAGCTAAATCTTATGAGAAATAGCTAAAAGTTAATGAGACATCTAAATATTATATTTTGGTTTCCAAGTCAAATATACACCAACATTAGCATAAGTCAATGGCTATTGCCTTTGACATGATGTCTGATCTCAAAATAATATATGGGAATCAAACTCTTTCTATTTAGGAAAAATCCATAGGAGATCAGATTGATACCATAATGACTAAAAGCAACCTAGTGAGGGATCACGTTCACAAGATGATTGGAATTTTGAATGAACAATAGATCCTTGGAGTGGAGATTGAAGTGGATTCTCATATTCATAATATTTTTCAATTGGTGCTAGACACATATAATCAATTTAGCCTAAACTATAATAAGAATAGACATAATAGGACTTTGACATAATTGGTTAAATAATAAGTATGGGCTGAAAGTATTATTGTGAAATCATCTAGAGTATTTATGATTGAAATAACTTTTTTTAAAACCAAAAGGAAAGAAGAAGAATAAATTTTAAAAACATACTAAAGTTCTATCGATAACTCCTAAGGCACGATTGGGAGTTAAAATGTCAAAAAAAAAAATTCATTGCAAATAATTAGGATGCTGGGGGGGGGGGGGGGGGGGTGAAACAATATCAAGGTGGTAGTTGTTGTAGTTAGAGATTTCATAATTCATTTTGAGATACACATTGTTTTAATTTTAAAAGATTTTCCATATGTGCCTTCTATCAAGAGAAAATGTTCACAATTTTCAATTTAATTAAAGATGGTTTCTTTTTTATTAAAATGATTTTTTAATAATGTACTTGAATAAATGGAGTATCTATTCTAGTACATTAAAATATAACCTTTATGTTGTTAAAACAATTTTTCTATACAACAATAATTCATGTCAAATAGCACCAATGCCTTACCTTATAAAAGAAATTAAATTTTTGATATGAACCATATATATCAATAGCACTTATGCATGAGTCATATAACTCTAAAATAGGTTTCAAGACAAATTAAAGATGGTCCTTTGAGTTCATTAAGTATAAAAATACTTCCAACAACTGAGTCTTCCTACTTAGAATAAAAAAATAACCAAGAGGCATTTTAAGAATAAATACTTATAGAACCAATGAGCTACTATAATTGGTTCATTCTAATTTTTGTGAGCCCATGAGCATTCAAGTAATAGATATTTTTGAGTACTTCATTACTTTGATTGATGATTACTCAAAATATGGATATATTTATTTTATATACGATAAATCTATTTCATTTGAGAAATTCAAATAGTATAAGATAGAAATGGCGAACATTACAATATATATCTTAAAACACAATGATCAGATTATCTTAACAAGTACTTCTTTGTAGAGTTTATGGATTACTTGTTGGATCGATAGATTATAACCCAATTGTCTATGTTTGACACTCCACAACAAAATGGTGCGATAGATAGAAGGTAAAGGGCTCCTGTGGACATAATATGATAAATGATGAGTTATTTAGATATGCTTGATTCATTCTAAGTATATGTATTAGAAATAGTATGTTATGTTTTAAACGTAATTTCAGCTAAGTCAGTATCAATACCTCTAACCAAATTTTGGACTGGGCATAATCCTGGTCTGAAACACATTCATTTGTGGGGTTACCCAACATATATGCTAAAAAAGAAGACAAATAATTTGGAAAAAAAATAAATGTTTGTTTGTTCAAGGGATATAAAAGAGGAATTAAAGATGATTTATTTTATAGTCCAAAGGATCAAAAGGTTAATGTTAGTACTAATGTCCAATTCATATATCATAAATATACAAAACCAAGGGCCATAAGTCGAATTATTCTAGAGATTTTAAGAGGATATAAGTTAGTCTTCACTCCTTCAAAAATAAAAGGAATACCACAAGGTAGCATTTATGATACCTCATTACCTTATCATAATGAGAGAACTCTTCATGATAGTATTGATATTGAACCTTGTGGGTCTATAATTGGTGTTCTGGTAGTATGACTAGAAGGCAATGGTCATAATGGTTCATAAGGATTAGTATCTATGTAACATGTTACTTAAAGTATAAAACCGAGAGGAGTGTCTCATTATAGTGGAAAGATTATTCTTTAACTTAAATGGTATACACTCTTGGAGCATCTAATGATAGAATACCTGATGAGCTAGATATCGATCTTGAAAACTATGATGAAATATTTTAAATTAGTAATGTAGAACATTGGTAAAAAAGAATCAGAAATATGGTCAATGTGATTCAATCATGTTTGGGATCTTATGAAACCATTTAAAGGGATAAAAGCCATAAAGTATAGGTGGATAAATAAAAAAATAGAGGAAAAGATGGTAACATTCAGACTTATAAAGATATGTTTGTTTAAATAGGTTTTACATAAAAAGAAGGAATTGATTTGGAGACCTTTTTGTCGATAATCATGATGAAGTTAATTCAAATTGTCTTATCTATTATAACTCTTTATGATTTTTAGATTTGGAAAATATATGTGAAAACTCTATTTTAAATGAATATCTTGAAGAAATGATGTAGCTAGATGATTTTATAGAAAAAGACCAAGAGCACTTGTTGTTTAACATGAATTAGTCCATTTATGGACTAGATAAGACATCCAGATCTTGGAAAAAACACTTAAATAAAGTCATTAAGCTTTATGACTTTGATTAATATTAGGATGAACATTATGTATATATACAGAGATATGATAATAATTTGGTGTTCTTGGTATTGTATATTGATAATATATTATTCAACGAAAATTATGTGGATATATTAATATATGACTTCGATATTTGACTATATTGTCAATTTGTACATCTAGTAGATTGTATGTGCTAACATATCCCTAAAACATAATATTGCAAAAATAAAGATTAAATATTTAATTGAGAAGATTACAATAGTTCTCTATGATAATCATATTTAAAGATATTTTTGCAAAAATATAATTGTAACTACCAATTGTCTGATTGACCAAATGCTTTTCTCAATCATTTCATTGCGGATGCATTTTCAAGTCTTGTATACTTGAAATTGACTATTCAACTTATCTTTCTATAATTCTCAGAATAATTATTTCAGTCAGGATCTCTCTATAAGATGTAATAAGATGATGCTAATTACAATAAAATATATATTTTTTGGTTATCAAATATTCAAAAAGGTATGTGTTATTTTTCAGAATAGATATAATATTAATTAATGCTTTTTGTTTTCTTTTTTTTTTGAGCTTAACTTGTTCTTTAAGGAGAGAAAACTAGTTAAGAATTAGAAGCAACTTCTAATTTTTCTTACTCTTTCTTGTTTTTCTAAATTTTTTTGAGCCATGAACTACGAGAGGTTATTACCACCTAGTTACTTTTGAATTTGTTTCATCATAGTACGGTGACTCTTCTAATAAATTAATAGATTTACAAAAAGTATAAAAAATATTAATTTTCATTTTAATGGAGAGATATGTTGCATTGAAAATAGAATTATCTCATAGTTCAGATTGGATATTAGATCAAGAATTTGTTTTTCCCAATTCCAAATTAATTGGGAGTTGAAGGGTTGACCACTAGTTCATCATATATATTCTATAATAAAATAATGTTCGTAGTATATTCAAAACTATGGGAAGTCTCTAGAGTACAAAGATCTTATAATCAAATTCTATGATTTTAATCTTTCAATTACTCTTTAAAATAAATAAAAGAGTTGTACTCAACATGATTATGTCACAGATTTAATTGTACACAAATCTATCTCATTTTTTGCTACTTTTATTTTTTATCTTGATGATTCTAAGATACTCAAATCTTCTTACGAAGATATTTTCTTATTCAAGATAAAATCAAATCATGATAAAAATGATAAATGCCCTCTATTCTAATAGACGTGGGAACAAGTACTTAAATATTTGAGAATTAATATTATTGATTGCAAGTGTGTATTCAGTGTGTAGACTAGTTTTGATGATAAAGTATGTCACTACATATGATACTTATTGCATTGAGATTTTTTTAGACTTTTAAAGTTGATTATCATGACACACACTCATTAATGACTATAATGACCTAATTTCAAATGCTTATATCCTTTGTAGTTTTTCATAGATGGGTAAAATGCTTTAAAGAATACTTACATGACTAATATGAAAAAGGGTACATGATTTTCTTGAGATATTTTGAATATTAATTAGTATTGATTTTTTTTTATTTTTTATTTGATCATTACTCATCTTTTAGGAGTTAAAATTAGTTTATAATGTATAATAAATTTTTGTATCTCATACTTTTTTCTTTGAGTTTTCTTTGAGCTTCTAACTAAAATAGATTATTACCACTTTGTATTTGTTTGATCATATTATGATGACTTTTCTATCAATTTATTATATATACCGACAAGTACAAATCATTTTGATTTTCATTTAGTGACAAATGTTTCACTGGCAATAGAGTCATCTCCTAGTTCAAATGGGGTATTGACTCAAGAGTTCTTTGTCCCAACTCCAAATAAATTGAGAGCTGAGACACTTGATAAATAGTTAATTGTGTTTATTTTAAAAAAAGAAGAGCTTGCTCATCATATCGAGAAGTAATGCAATCCTTTAGACAATTCCAAAGATCTTAAACCAACTTCTATAATTTGTAATTTTCAATTACTCATTAGAAGAAAAAGAAAGGCTGTACTCAAAATCATATCTCATAAGTATTTGGTATATAAATTACCAACTATTTTTGTGTACATGTGCCATTTGATGATATATAAGCATAGGAATGGCTATATTTGGATATATTTCATGATTTTTGAATTTTGGAAATTTTAATGAATAGTCATGATATTAATATGTTTTTAGAGTCATTTCAAACTTGGTGATTTATGGATTAGCAAAAAATGTTAGCTTCCATCTCAGATGAAATTCTACTTATGTAGTCATGACAATTTTGTTTGTCATGACTAAGCCACCTTAACTGCATAATACTTTAACTAAACAACATATCCTTTTCATTATGATATTATCTTGAAGTTTTAGTCAAAGTTATCTCATAACAATTAAATTGTTGTAATATTAATTTCATATCATATTAATCAAGTACCCCACTATTACTAAAAATGATGATCACTTCCTAGTATTGTGATTTTTACTCTGTATTCTAAAGTCGGATTCTTGGCCTTTTCATAAAGTCATGAATTTGAGCTTCAGAAAGTTGTATAGCTAAAATTACTCAGACAAAAGTCATGGTAGTTGTCGAGCACCGATACTTTTGGACATCATTTTTTATAGAGGATGTTTACTCAAACATGGCTACTTTCCATGGTCATGACTCTTTCCATCAAGATAATGCAACGATACCACTTTGATGTATTGGCTAATTATCAATATCATTGTCATTCATAGTGTCACAATCATGTCATATACGAGGAAGGTCAAAACCAAAATTTCTGTTAATCCTAGTATCACGACCATATTATGCACATGAAAGGTTATTCCTAGTGTTGTTTTCATTTCTTGAGTCTTGGTCATTTCCATAGTCATGGCCATATTGCCATATTTTGATATTAGAAGATTCTTGAGAAATTGGTTTTTTATTTACTTAAAAATTAAATTGTTTGGCCAACTAAGTCACTTTTCCCTAATTACATTACCATGTCAAGCAGATGAAGTCCTCAATGATGAAGAAGTTTATAGGATGTGTCCAATAGTGTCTTCCCTAATATTGTCGAGCGTTGGAAATTAAAGATATAAAAAAGTAAAGAATCTAATTCGGGTAGGGGAAGAATCGATAAAAATTTGGAAAGAGTGGTCATCCTTCATTAAAGCTGACATACATGGCAAAAAAAGAAAGGGGAGAAAGATAAAAAGAAGATGAAGCACACATTAATAAATCCCCACCTTCATATAGAGGTATGTCTATTGATATTTTATATATTTTGAAAAATGTGTAGTGGGATGCAGAACAAAATATTGAAGCCCTGAAAAATGAGACGAAATTCTCACATATAGTAGTAATATTGGAAGCGAGAAAATATGATGCACTGTGAGAAAAGTATCTCTGATAAAAAGAGGAATTTTTTATTATGAAATAATAAATATTTGAAGAGGAAATCTATAACTTCTTAGATGAGGAGATAAAATGCATAAAGATCATTTTGATGAAAAATGATGAATTGTTTAGGAGATCATATGAGGCATTCACAATGGATTGGAAGAAAAAGATTGTTAAAAGAGATGATACAATAGAAATGACATGAACTTTTATGAGAACTAATAGATAAAGGAATTGGGAAAATATAGTGCAAATCAAATAGACTTGTATTTTGTAATAGAATTTTTTGAGGATACATTGAATTGAATTTGGAAAAGATGAAAGGCATTGTGTGACCTTATGGTGAATATATTCCATTGGGTAGCTATACTAAAATCAGATTTGGAGAGACCATCCACTTATATGCTACCATTCGAGAACTCCAAATCAGATTTTACCTTTGAAAAGTATGATCCAAAATGAAACATCTCACCAACCTCTATCAATATATTGATTTGCACTTTTTGTTTATTTATATATTATGATGTTATTGTCAAATAAGTTGAATTAATCTGAGATAATGTTTGAGAAGCTTTTATTAATGGGATAGTTAATGCGTGGGGATGAGTAATAGATATTGTGTGAGTTTGTTGGGTAAATAAATTAGTGAATATTCTTGTATATCTATGATACTATTTGATGATGTCTAAGTATCAAAATAACTGTAATTGGATTGATTTCATGATTTTGACTTTTTAATGAATTTTGATAAAGATTCATAAAATTATTATGTTTTTGGATGCATTAGGAGACTTGGTGATTTATGGGTTATTGAGCAATTTCGACATCCAGTAATGGTTAAAACTCTACTTATAGAATCATAGCAATTTTTGTTTGTTAAAAATCTACTACCTCATTAGAATAATTCTTCAAATATGCAACATATTTTTTTAGTTGTGATTTTATCATTAAGTTGCATTCAAACTAATATTATAACAATTAAACAAATATGACATTAATTTTACATCACAATAACCAAGTACTCCACTAGCACTAAAAGTCGAGACTACTTCCTAACAACATGCCTTTATTTTTATCAAGGCTATGTGTTTTCAAGTTAGAGTTATCATATTTTCATGAATTCATAATTTTTAAGATACAGAAAGTTATAAAGAAAAAATTATTTATGCCAATGTCTTGGAAATTATCTAATGCCTCAACTTTTGAATACCAAATATTATAGGAAGAATTTACTCAATCATGCCCACTTTTCAAGCCTACAACACTTGCCCTCAAGAGAAGACAACGTTGTGACTTTGATGTGCTCGCTAATTGCTAGTGTCGTGACTATTTATATTGTCCTAGCTATATGATATATGAGAAAGATCAAAGCCAAAACCATTGTCATACCCACCATTGTAGTCATACTATACATAAGAGAGGTCATTTCTAGCATCGTGACCATTCCCAACATCATGACCATATTATGCACAAGAGAGGCTATTCCCAGTATCATAGTCATTCATAACACCATGACTAAATGATGAATAAGAGTGACTGGTGCTAAAGTCATAGACATTCCAATTGCTATGACTTTTTATTAGAGTGATAAAAGACAAAAATTATTAATACTTCTCCATACTATGTCTTCATATTACATAAAGTTAAAAATACTTAATCCAACACAATTTCAAAGACTCGACCACTTTCTAGAGTCGCGACCTCACTCTCAGGAAATCAAGGCTTAGTCAAGGGGTCTTTCAAAATTCATGAATTTCTACTTAGAAGAATGCAAAACTAATAAACTATTAGAGCATAATAAATGACATAAAAGAAATCAAAAAAATCTTCTCCCACTCTATGAACCAATAAAAAGGTAAAGCATAGCAAACAATCCTAGGGGTAATTTATGTATTTCCAAAGGAATTCACAAGAAAGCATGAAATGAAAGACATAAGTTATACACTAGAGTTAGTGGCATGATTATTGATCACTTATGCATAAATATGGATCACTTATATATAAATATCTCTACATGTTGGACATGTAGTGTTTGGATGCAAACAAACTCTTAGTTATTGTCTTTGTTATTCATGGTATGCTTAACTTATTAATTAATATTTGATGATTTTTTTGATGAAGGATCATCGGCAAGTAGTCACTAGATAGGAGTGACTTTTTTGGATCTTTTGTGAATAAATTTTTTAGGTTGGTGTTTCAGGTTCATGCATGTAGATATGTATGTCAAAATGTTCTTTACCCCTTTCACCTTAACCCTAAGGTCCATGCAAGTAGTCAAACAATAAAAAGATGAAATGATAGACTAGTGATTTAAGTATTTGGTTTCTATCTCAACAAATATGTCACTAAATGTCACATCATTTCTAAACTTTTTAAATATGTCACTAATGTTGCATATGCATTTGAGTGCAATTCAAGTGTTGGGAGTATAAATAATAAATACATGTTCGTTGTGTCATAAAAAATCTTCAGAAATTTAATAAATAAAATTCATGTATCCCAATCTCTATCATCAATAATAAGTTCGTCACTCTTACTATTGACGTAGTCAGATATCAGGTATTCATATCCTAAACATGACTCTAATATCAGATATGTATAATTCTAATAGTGTCTAATATCCATCCAGAATTTCTTTTTCTTTAAAAGAAAACATATTGTTTTAGCATATTTTTATATATAAATATGTTTATGTATATTTTTAGATATAAATATGTTTATGTATATTTTTAGATATGAATTTGTTTATGTATATTTTTAGAAATGAATTAATAAAAATAACTAAATTTTTTTAAAAAACATTTATTTATATTTTCATGCATAGTTCTTATTTAAATTAATTACAAACAAAAGAAAATTTATTAATACATGCAGTAGTAGATTTATGTAAGGTACATACTATTTATTATCTATGGTGGGTCAAATGAAGATTTTTTTCATTACTTTTCATGTAAACAATGGATTGTGAATATCATTTCATTGTCAATGCTATAGTTGCAATGCATGTACCTCTTAATATAGTTAGGACAAAGCTAACAATACTATCTGGTATAGAATAATAATACATGTGTCTCATGATTTGGTGATGTCTATGTACCCTCTCTACTTTAAGTAAATGTGGAGAAATATTTGTAGTGTTGTTCTCACTGAATAAATATTGTATTTAACCTCTACGAATTGTTTGTTGTCTAATTCTACTCCTCCCCATGGATTGAGATCCTTGGTGACTTGAAATGTCACTTCTCATACTAAGTCAAGTTTCATAAATATAGAAATATACAATGGCAATAAAATAATGTAATGAATATGTCATACATAAATATAATGAGAAACAAATTCACATTTATATTTGTGATTTTTTTTAATTTAATACCTCAATTGTAAAAGTTAAAAAATAAGTAATACAACTTAACATCGAAGTTAAAAAATATCTACTTATCATCAAAAATTTCAAATAAATCATCTCAATATAAATATTCAGCCTTATCTGATTATATAATTAATTCTTCCTTATTATCTTCTTTAACATGTGCATCATCATGTCTAAATAGTTTTAAATTTTACAAATTAATATTTCAAGCCCATCATCTGTCACATGATTGATTAGATAAAGTTCAATAATATTTTTTTGAAATGTAGGTACACATGATGTCATAATGACATCTTTTTCAACAACTTCCGTAGCTAATCTATGTTTTATTTTACAAATAGCTTACTAGTCACCATCATTTCTTAGATAAGTAGTGTAACACACTTGTTATGCTTCCATCATAAGAATGAATGGCTTATTATATTCAATTGTATATAATGACATCTACAATGTTGTAATTATAAATTTTAGTACCAAAATTTGGAATAAGATCAAACCATTCACACTTGAATAAAATTGTCCTAGTTAATTAGTAAAGCCTGATACTTTAAGTGTATAATTTTAAACAATCAACCATGAAAGTCAATATTATATACAATTGAATTAGACCCCTTAATGCACACACCACTGTTCATTATAATTCTATTTGAACTATGTTTTAAAGTATGAAATTTATATCCATTTACATAATATATCAAATAGGTCTTTAAACTTTGCAATGACCCTTTAGTTAAATCTTTTATTTGTCCCTTATATATATATTTGATGATAGAAAATGTATCTAAAAAAATTAATTCTTATTTATATGCCATGGCATGTTATTTATTAGAAGTAAAAAATAATAAGTTATATACTGACAAAATTCTCAAACCAAAATGAAAAATCTTTGCCAAGCTTGCCATTAATCATATCATCATCAATATGCAGTTCTTTTTCCTTTAATTTTCTTAGCATAAAATATACAAAAACAAGATTTAACTAATTTTGAATATTAACATAGGTATATCACTTACCATGGCAAAGAAATGCCAATTTAAAATGATAATAAATTATATTCAATATAATATTTAACTTCATTGCAATTCAAAAAAAATATATGCGTGTATAACATGATACTCATGAACATCCAAAAAAAACATGATTTTGCTCAATGATATGATTGACCCAAATGGGTGAAAATGGAAAGCATATCATCATTTTCTAATCCATCACCATACCATAATTATTATCTAGTGATATTTTGTAATGAGATGTATATACTTGTAGCTGAAAGTAGTGCACTTAGAATATCGAAGCTTCTTCAATCAAGTAGGCATCACATATCAATTCTTCAACATTGACTTTATTTTGAATATTATTTTTCAAATTTCTAAGGTATTTGAAATAACGCGAACTATGCTGATGAGAAAGCTTGTGAACTAAGCTCATGATCATGGCTCATGAGCAGGCTCATGAACATCACTCTAAATGAGTTATAAATAAGCAATCTAAATGAGCTCAAAATGAGCCTCCAACAAGCTATTTAAATGATTGTAAATGATCTTTAAATGATCTATAAATGAGCTTTTAGTCGAGCTTTAAACAAGCCATTTCTCGAGTTCATAAGCTAACCAAGTGATCAAGGTCAAGCTTGCTATAAATGAGCATTTGACGAGTGACCTTGAGCTAAGCTCAAGTAACTAACGAATGAGCCGGAGCTCAGATTTTCAAATTCTACCTAAAGTTGAGCCGAGCCTATGCTTACATATATGAAATTGATCCATGCTGAGCTTGCCTAAAATATAGCTTGGCTCGGCTCAGTTAAGCCCCTATCCACTAACCATTTGCATAAAACTTTCTTTACATCCTTGCTAAAACTATAACAAGACATAAAAATTTATTTGTTGACTCATCCATATGTAACTCTGGATATGAACATACCTCTTTCTAATATTTTCTTGATTATTCATTATCTCTTGTTTTTCCTTTCACATTCATGATAGTATTAAAAATATTATCAAAAAAGTTTTTCTCAATGTGATAGACATCTAAGTTGTGCCTAATTAGATTAATTTTCCAATAAGGTAAATCCCAAAAGATACTTTATTTCTTCTAATCATAGTGATAATTCTTCGAAATTTACTCATTAATACAATATGCATCAATATCTATAATATTTTTGAACCCATATCTTTTAATTACACCTAATATTTTAGTACCTAACCTCAAAGGTGGAGTATCTTTTATAACTATATGGTCTTTCCTAAATACATCGGTATTCATCTTAAATGGATGTTCCATATGTAAGAACTTACGGTAGTTTTCAACTCAAGAAGTATTTCCTCCTTTGCTTAGAGAAAATACATATGAATCCTCCATTCTATAAGGACAAGCTAATTTTTTTATAGTACTTCATCCTGATAATATTGAATATGTAGAAAAATCACTTATATAGCACACATAAGTGTTGTTCTTTTGTAAATAATCTTTACAAATGAGGAGTCAATATGAAATAATTTATTTTTTTATGAAGAATATTAGTATTCTATCTTTTATATATAATATTTATTTTATGCCGAGGATAGTTACAGAAATTATAAGTAATTGTTTCACTATCTATGCCCTAATATATAATGTAGCCAATTATACATGAATGTATCTTTTCGATAGACAATCCTAAACCTTGCATTAACAATTTTGTATTGTTAAAGCTATCTGACATAATATTGTTCTTTGGTAACAATTCAAATAACAACTCGAATATTTCATCAAAATACCTTTCTGAAAAATAATATTTTGCCTTTAAATTCAACAGTCTGTCTACCATAGATACCTTTGAGTAGCCATATAGATTACTAGACCAAACCACTTCTTATGATACTTTCATCAATCATAAAATTGTTTTGCTGATTATTTTGGGATATCGTCATATACATATGGATTGTAGGAAGAACTAATAATATTCTTTAACATTTCTTTACATGTATCATTGTGATTGCTTATTCGATTGCAATATTTGAATATACACTTCTATGTATATAATACTTTATTATTTGTGGCACAATTATTTCTCCATATTTATACCAAACATAATATTCTCTAATAAATCAATTTTTTAAAAGATGAAATTACTTTGTATCTACTTTATGGAAAATACAATTCTGACATTTATGATCATTATATTGGTATCTTATTTACGTTTCATCCATAAGTTCAGGTTATTTTTCAGTAATGCCAACAAACTCGTCAATCCCCTCTTTAAATTCATTAGTCAAAAACACATTTTTCCGTCTAACATTTATCCATTGATGATTATGTCATAAAATTTTTTCAATCCCTATAACACATAACACGAATGTATTTTAAATAATAATAATATATAGTGACATATGTGTAATAAGGTCGCAGTAACATATTTAAGATATTACATAAATATTCAAAAAATATTATTGTCACATCATTAATAAGTAAGTTTGCATTAAAATGGGGCTTGGGGTTGTTTTAATCTCTTAGATATTTACCAAAAACCTTCAATTATATTTTTCTCATATAAATAAAATTAAATTTTTGATATTTATTTATATAGAATGAAATTGCATAAATTAAGCAAAAATTAAAAAGTTGTGCACGTGCTATAAATATATTTTCCATTTGTATAAAAATGGAAGACCACATTATAAAAATATATTTAGGGTCAGAGATTCACTCTTGAGATGTGTGAAAATAGTAATATTTTATGAAATTAATAAATTTTTTTATTTGGGGTTAATCAAATTAACATTCTAAGATTCTATTAAGTTTGGGATTAATTCAACCATTAAAAAATGATCATAAGAAACCTAATATGTGATATTCTAATGGGGTTAAGTGCTCATATATTTATTTCATCTTAGCAAATTAAGGTTCTATTATAATTGATGCCTTTATAATTAAAAATATGTTGTAACTATTTTGAAAAAAACATTTTATGTAATAGAAATCTTCCAAAATTTCATAGTGGCAACCAATGCATATCAATATGTAAATAAAAATATGGCAATAAACATTAACTAGTGATGGAGAACATCAAAAATTAATAGGGATATTAACAAAGCATATGAACCATATAGTATAAATACTCATCTACAAATTGTGAGAAGTAATATGAATGTTTTTAAAAATATCAACTAATGGGAGGTGTTATTTATTTGATTCCACCTTCAGTTAAGTGTTGATAAAGCAATTCTATAAAATTTGAATTGAGTTCCATTTTTTTAAGTTGTTCATTTGTTGTTATGTTTCAACATTCAATTTGCATAGCTTCAAAGTTTTTGATGTTATTCATTATTATTATGTTTCAACCTTCAAAATTAATATATATATATATATATAATTTTCATTGTTTAAGTTGCATACCATCAATTTTAACATACAAAATGCATACCTTCAAACATTTTAACCAACTCTTTCAATTTTTAAATTTGTTACTTGTGATTACATCTCAACCTTCTAAATTTTAATATTTATATATCCAATTAAAATAGCTCATTAGATAGCCTAAAATGTGAATACATTCTAGTAGGCATAATAAGTCAACATTAATTATCATGATAAAAACTATAGACACTAAAATGCACAAAAATTTCATACCTCAATTGGATAACCAAAAAAGTGAATAAATCATAGTATGTTCTAAAAATGAGAAATGTAGATTTTATTAACTAGCAGGATAAAAATTCAAGAATACAAGAAGAGAGAACCCATGAGGATGTTAAACATAAAAAAATTAAAGGTAACCACAAAACACACAAAAATTACATACCTCAATTAAAATATATATGGGAAAAATGAAAATATTTAATTGTATACCTTAATGATAGATGAATAGTGTGCGGAACACAAAATGGAGGAAATAAAGCTCAAACACAAAATAGATGAATACTTAATCAAAAAGTTTTCACCCAAACCCTAACTTCTTTTCCAATGGATGATGTGTTCTTCCAAAATGTAATTAATGTAATTTAGCGAAGGAATGAGTCTCTATTTCTAATTTAACGATGAAATTATTTTACATCGTCAAATTTTTTAAAGCCGAAAAATGGTAGATTGTCCAAGGCATTTCTTATTAAGAGATGATATTTATTTCTAATCACGAAATTTAGAAAAGGATAAGGATTCTATTTCAAAATTAATTGAAATAGAATTAATTCTATCACAATATGCATATAATTTATGATTTTTAATACCTAATAAATCTAGAAATGCAAATTTCAATCGAAAAATATCTCACAAACTAATCGGACCATAATTGCACATCATATTAATGACAGAAGCCTAAATCATTTTAATTTACATCTTTATTTTTATTTCTAATTCTGTTTCCATATCTTATCAATTGATCTATGCCTTTTATTAGCAAAAGAATTTTTTGGGAGAATTATGATTTGATGCACCAATCCAAAAATAATTAAAAAAACAACTTAAATTCAATATTTCTAAATTGTGCACCAAACTCTTAAATAATTATGTTTTATTGCACTAATTAATGATAAAACAAATTTATAGTTTTTAAAAACTAACTAAACAACTTAAAAACTATCCATAGAGAAGAGGAGCTCGTTGTAACTTGATAGAACATTAGTGGAGCTCTTGAAAGCTCCAGGAGCTCATGAAAATCATTAAAGCTCTAGCAACTCATTAAGCCCATAATGAGTTCGTGGAACTCCTAATGTTCATAATGAGCTTGTGGAACTCCTAGTGCTTGTCGACTGGGCTGTTTGGTATAGTTGATTGGGCCTCATGTGAATTTACTTTTATACCATTAATAAATATTTATTAAATCCGCGTGTAAATAGTTGTAAAGTATTTCTCTTTATTTATTTTATCAATTATCAGAGCTAATATATAAACTTTGATTTTTTTTACCTAAGTTTGCTGGACATTTTCATTATTGATTTTGCTTGGTTATCTCTCTACGTGATGCTCTCTTCTTCTCTTCTATTTCTCTTCATATGTTCTTCTCTGTTTTTAGAAATCCTTGTTAAAACAAGAATTTGTTGTTAATAAACAACAATTTGGTATCAGAGCTTTGATATCTACATAAGATTGAAATTATTTTGAATAGTTGTTCGAAATTAATTTCTCTAGAATAGACGATCTCTGAAACCCTAATTTATTTATCACGATTTCTTTAGATCTAGCACAGATCAAACCACATCTATTAAGATCTAAATGTTTTGTGGTGTTTAAATTATATTTTCTACAAAACCCCCATTCTTTTGTTCAAAATTTTTCATGTTTTTACAAACAAATATGTTTTCCAAAAATCAAACTTCATCAATCTCGGGGTCAATCCCTATTCCCTTGTTTGATGGTGAGAATTTTAATTATTGGCTTGTTAAAATGCGAATCCTATTTATCTCACAAGATATATGGGAAATCCTGATCTTTAGATATGAAGAAGTCCTGGGTTTCTTTGCTTTGGAGGGTAAGGAATTACAACAAGAGAAAAAACAGAGGAAGTTAAATACGAAAGCATTACTTTTCATCCAACATGGTGTAAGTAATGCTATATCTCCTTGATTACTTGGTTGTACTCAAGCCAAGGAGGCTTGGGACCTTTTAATCTAGGAGTATCAAGGAGATAAGAAGGCTTGAAAAGCTCTTCTGCACTCCCTGAAAAAGGACTTTGAGAATTTGAGCATGAAAAACTCTGATTCTCTTACAAAATTTTCAATTCAGTTTCTTGATATAGTTAATCAACTTAAAATTCATGGAGAAGATATCTTTGAGACTCATCAGGTTGAAAAATTATTAATCTATATGTCTGACAAATTTGATGTCAATGGGACAGTGATAGAGGAAGCTAAAGATCTTTCGGAGTTGACCATTCAGCAAGTCCTGAGCTCGTTAAAGTCTTATGAAAGTCGACTGTTAAAGAGGGTAGAAGGCTCTGGAGAAACTTCACTATAGTCTAGATGAGAAAATAAGCCCAACAAAGATGATATTCAACTTAGAGAAATAAGAAATAGAAGGCTAAGCCAAATGTATGGTTTTAAATCTAAAAATAAAAATAAAATTAAAACTGGCTCTTCTTCTTCTACACTCTCAGTTGACTCATCTAAGGACTAATATGTCCTTTGCAATATATGAAAGAGATCAAACCACACTGCAACAGAGTGTTGGTTTCGAAAACAAAATCAATGCCTAAACTGTAAAAGGTTTGGGCATAACTCAAAAGATTATAAAAACATTTCTAAACAGAATGCTGACTTTGCAGAGCCAATAGCCTCTGCAGAGGATCTATTTTATGCAAATGAAACATATGAGATATCTTCATCAAACACTTAGATTCTAGACAGTGGTTGCTCAAATCACATGTTTGGGAACAAAAAATATTTTGGGATTTACTTCCAGTAGTAAATTCACAAGTAAAATTAGGCAATGGTAACTTAGTTGAAGCAAAAGCCAAAGGCAATGTGATAGTACGCACTTGCACTATAATTAAATTTATAAAATATGTACTTCTGGTTCCAGCATTGGACCAGAATTTACTAAGTGTTGTTCAATTAATTGAAAAAGGATACAGAATCTTATTCAAAAATAATGCATGTGAAATATTTGATCACGGAAGTGATCAGCCCTCATGGACAGTAAAAATGTCCAATGGAAGAAGTTTTCCACTGACATTTGTTAAGAGAACAGACAAAGCATTATTCATGAATGTCCAGTCTGAAGCTTCTCTCTGACATAGAAGGTTTGGGCACTTAAACTATTTAAGCCTAAAAATATTTTTTAAAAAAATCTAGTGAATGGAGTGCCCCCAAACCTTGCCATCCTCAATTCTGTTTGTGAGGATTGCTCACTGGGAAAATAAACTAAGAAAAGTTTTACTAAGCACTCTACCTAGAGAACCACTAAACAATTAGAACTGATGCATGCTGATATATATGGACCCATGTCAGTGCAGTCATTAGGCAATAATAACTATTTTTTACTGTTTGTCGATGATTGTACAAGACACATGTGGGTTTTCTTCTTGAAGCACAAGTCTGAATCACTTGAATGCTTCAAGAGGCTATTGTCCCTTGTCGAATGATAATCTGGACTAAGTGTAAAAATACTTAGAGCAGACAGAGGGGGTGAATTCCACTCTCAAAAATTCACTAATATTGTGAATTAAAAGGAATTATTTTATGTAATTGACCACTACCTACTCACCACAACATGATGAAGTTGTGGAAAGGAAAAATAGAATAGTAATGAAGATGGCTAGGTCAATTCTGAATGAGAAGTGTCTACCAAAAAACTATTGGGCAGAAGCTGTGAACGCATTAGTGTATCTGCTCAATAGGTGCCCTACTAAAGCATTATACAATCTTACTCCAGTGCAAGCCTGGATTGGCAGAAAACCTAGTGTTAAACACTTAAGGGTATTCGGGAGTGTTTGCTACTTCCATATACCAAATGCACACATAACTAAGTTAGACTCAAAGAGTCTAAAGTCCATTCTAGAAGGATATAGTTTGCAATCTAATGGTTATAGACTGTATTCACCAGAAACTAAGTCATTTCTAGTGAGTAAAGACATATTAATTGATGAAAACAACAAATGGAGTGAAAGCCTTGATGAAAACCAATTTGGAATTAAAAATGGTTTTAATGGAATTGTTATAGCTAGCAATAAATTAATAAGCACTCCAATGTATGATTTTCACTCCCTTTCTGAATCTACTTCTGAATATGCTACTGAATGTATGTCTGAATCTGCTTCTGAAATTAGTTCTGAATCTATTTCTAATTCTGAATCTATGTTTGTTTTATCTGAATCAAAAAAATAAATACCCTTGTTAAATATAAAGACTTATCGGACATATACCGAAGATGTAATTATGTCTCAGTTGAGTCACTCAACTATGAAGAAGCTGTAAAACATCAATTATGGATAAAAGTAATGTAGACTGAAATGTCTGTCATTGAAAAGAATAACACTTGGACTCTGGTTGACCTGCCCCCAAATAAACATAGTATAGGAGTAAAATGCTTCTTTAGGATTAAGACTAAACCTGACTCAAATCAGCCTGTATATAAGGCTCGATTAGTGGCCAAAGGCTACTTTAAAAAATCGGAATAGATTACCAAGAAACCTTTGCTCCATTAGCAAGGTTAGAAATAGTAAGGCTTCTAATAGCCTTAGCTAGATAGAAAGGTTGGAATTTATTCCAACTCGATATAAAGTCAACCTTCTTGAATGGAAAACTCAAGGAGTAAATTTATGTAGAGCAACCCCCTGGGTTTGTAAAAAAAGTGAGTGAATACTATGTTTATAGATTAAATAAGGCTTTATATGGGTTGAAACAAGGTCCTCGTGCTTGATATCAATAAATAAATACTTACTTATTGAATCAAGGATTTAATAGAAGTAAGAGTGAGCCAACACTCTACATTAAGAAAGATAAAAAAAATATGGAATTTTAATTGTCTCCATATATGTGGATGATATTATTTTCACAAGCAATAAAATTGAATTAATAAATAATTTTAGAAAAGAAATGGAGACGAGGTTGAAATGTCAATCCTAGGAAACCTAAGACAATTCTTAGGACTTGAAATAACTCAAGACACAAGTGGTGTGTCTATCTCTTAAATCACATATATAAAGTCAATACTAAAAAACATTGGAATGGGAGATTGTAAGCACTGTCAACTACCCCCTTAGAAGTTAATCAAAAATTACTTTATGCCCAATGAAGATTAGTAAATAGAAAAACATACAGAAGATTAATTGGAAGCTTGTTGTATGCATCTGTAATTAGACACGATATCGTGTATTCTATCCATTTACTGTCACGGTTTATGCATGCACCAAATCACATACACTTGAGTGTTGCCAAAAGAATTTTGAGGTATCTCAAAGGAACAATTGACTTATGCCTAAAATACACTAAGATTAATCACACTAAAATTTCTAGTTATTACGATAGTGATTGGGGTCTAGAGGATTACAAAAGTACCTCTGGATACGTTTTTAGTTTGGGAACTAGGGTTATTTCTTGGCAGTCCAAGAAATAATCCATAGTCGCCATGTCTACCACTGAAGCTGAATATGTTTCAGCTTCAGTAGTGACTTTTCAAGCATTGTGGTTAAGAAAACTTTTGGGCGATCTAAATAAACTATTAAATCGTCCAACTAAAATTTAGTGTGATAATCAATCGACTATATCTATTATGAGTGATGTGGTTATGCATAGTTGAACTAAACATATAGGCTTAAAATACCATTTCATCAAGGATGCAATTGAGACTAATGAAGTTAAGTTGGTTTTTTGCAGGACCGAAGAGCAAGTTGCTGATATATTTACGAAATCACTGCCTAGAGAAAAGCTAGCTTATTTAAGAGAAAGGCTTAGACTATTTCCAACTCTATCAAATGGGAGGAATTGCTGATTGGGCTGTTCGATTTAGGTGATTGGGCCTCTTTTGAATTTATTCTTAGACCCTTAATGAATATTTATTAAATCAACGTGTAAATAGCAGTAAAGTATCTCTTTTTATTTTGTTTATCAATTATCTGAGCCGATATATAAACTCTGATTTTTTTACCTAAGTCTGCTGAACATTTTCATTATTGATTTTGCTTGGTTTTCTCTCTGTGCGGCATTCTTTTCTTCTCTTATATTTCTCTTCATCTGTTCATCTCTGTTTTTAGAAATCCTTGTTAAAACAAGGATTTGTTGTTAATAAACAACAATGCTCGTAATGAGCTTGTGGAACTCCTAGTGCTCGTAACGAGCTTGTGGAGTTTCTGGGAGCTCCTAGATGGAGCTCAAGGAGCTCCTAGATGGAGCTCAAGGAGCTCCTAGATGGAGCTCAAGGAGCTCCTAGATGGAGCTCAAGGAGCTCCTCGGTGATGAGCTTATGGAGCTTTCAAGAGCTTTCAGGAGCTCTAGAAGGTTGCAGGGGCTCCTGGAGGTTGCAGGCACTCCTAGAAGCTCGAGGAGCTCCAGCGAGCTCATTGAGTTCCTCGGTGATGAGCTCGTAAAGAGCACTTGGGATTTCTAGCCATGAAAATTATAATGTGTAATAATAACTAGCCATGAAAAGTATTATTGTCTTATTTGTCCAAATGGTTGAAATCTATATGTGTATAGCCCTAATCTAAAATTTTGACTTTCATCTACAAATATGGATGAGAATCATCAAAATATTTCTAAGAAGGAAAATATAAGTAATGCCGCATCATGTCATCTTGAATAACATGCTCTTTGTGCCAACTCATATCATTAGTGGGAGCATAAGTTATAATTAATCTTTGCAATCAAAGAGTCAGTGGGAAATAATACATCTTGTGAAAAATATTTATTTTTTGCCTTTTACATACTGTATTTCTTTTGTATTGAGGATAGTTACAAAAATTATATGTAATTGTTTCATTATCTATTCCCCAATATATCATGCAACCATTAATATAGTAATGTATGTTTTCCACCGGCAATCCCAAACCAAGCATTAATTTCTTTGCACCATAAAAACTATCTATCATGAAATTATTCTTTGGTAATAATTTAGATAATAACTGACATATTTCATTATAACACCTTTCTAAAAATGATAGTTTGTCTTTGAGTTCATTAGTCTGACCAGTGCATATAACTTTGAGTGGTCATATGGATTACATTCTCAAATCTCTTTTCTGAAGTCTTTAGCATTTCATAAAATTATTTTGCTAATAATATTGGGATATCATCAGTGATATCAAGATTTAATGAAGACCAATAATATTCTTGAAAATTGTTTCAGATACATCATTGGGATTAGCAAATTTCAATGTAACAATTGAATCAATATTTCTATTTATATAATGCTTAGTTATTTGTGACACAACTAACTTCCCATGTTTATACCAAACATAATTGTCGCTAACAAATCCATTTTTTTGCAAGATGATATCATATCCCACTATGTATACATCATGGAAACTCCAATTTTGATATTTATGAGCATTATATGGACATCTTATTTTTGTTTCATCTATAAATTAAGACTATTTTTTTAGCAAAGACAATAAATCCCTCAATCCCATCAAAAAAATCAATAGTTAAAAATCTATCTTTCAATCTAACATTCATCTATTGATGATCAGATCGTATAATGTTTTTATTCCTATAAAACATAAATTTTAATATTTTTTTGAATTATAATAATATACATAAAGATTTATTTGTAATAAAGATGTAATAATATTTTTATGACATTGTATAAATCTAAAAAATAAGTTGTAATAAAATAATTATTAGATAATTTTGGATTATAATGAAATAGGGTGGGTTATTCGAATTTCTTATATAATTTTCAAAAGATATAAGTTGTATTTGTTTCATTTACATAAAACTAATTATTTGATATTTATCTATATTGGATAAAATTGTATTAATAAAGAAAAAAAAATAAAAATTTGAGCTCTACTATAAGGGGCTACAATAAAACATCCAATTTGTATTTTGGATTTCTCGGACTAGGCACGATAACACAAAAAAAACATATATTCATCTTTCATATACATCCATAGTGGTAAATTATAAGGTGTAACAATAAATAGCCATGAATAAAATTGTTTTCTTGTTTGTCCAAATGGCTGAAATTCATATATGCATATCCCTACTCTAATATCTTGACTTTAATCTACACAAGATGGATTATAATCATCAAAATATTTCTAAGGAGAATCTGAGTAATGCCGTATCACACCATCTTTAATAACATGCTATTTGTGTCAACTCATATCATTAGCAGTAGCATCAGATGTAAATAATCTTTGCAAAGAAAGGAGTCAATTAAAAATAATATATCTTCTTGTGAGGAATATTTGTTTTTTACATTTTACATACTTTATTTCTTTTGTAACGAGGATAGTTAAAAAATTACATGCAATTATTTTACTGTCTATGCCCCAAAATATCTTGTATCCATTAATACAAAAATGTAATTTTTTCAACCGACAAACAGCAAACTCACATTAACTTCTTTGTGCCATAAAAACTATCGATCATGATATTATTTTTTGGTAACAATTCATATAACAATTATATTTCATCATAACACCTTTTAATAAAATAATGTTTTGCCTTTAAATACATTAGTCTGGTCATCGTAGATAATTTTTAGTAGTCATACGGATTACCTTCCCGAATCTCTTTTTTCTAAAGTATTTAGCATTTCATAAAATTATTTTCTTGATGATATTAATATATCATAGTGTCATCTAGATTAAATGAACAACCAATAACATTCTTAAAAATTACTTCACATGTATCGTTGGGATTAGAAAATTCCATTACAATAGTTAAATCGATATTTTTATATCTATAATGCTCAGTTATTTGTAGTACAACTAATTCTCTGTGTTAAAACCAAACATAATTATCGCTAACAAATCTATTTTTTTACAAGATGATATTACATTGTGTTCACATCATGGAAACTATAATTTTGACATTTACAAGTATTATATGGACATCTTATTTTTATTTCATCAATAAATTCAAGCTATTTTTTAGCAAAGCTATTAAATTCCTTAATCTCATCTACAAATTCATAATTTAAAAACTCATCTATAGAACTTATATTCATCCATTAATGATCATGTCGTATAATATTTCTATTCATATAACACATAAAATTAATATTTTTTTGAATTATAATAATATACATAGAGATCTATTGTAATAAAGATGTAACATTTTTACGACATTGCATAAATATAGAGGTGTCAAATAGGCCGGGCCGAGCCAGGCCGACCCATTTTTTTGAGCACATGCGTGCTTTCATGCTGGGCCAGGCACGGTAAGGTTACTATTAGATACCGAAATGAAAAATGACCAATCATCCATCAGATACCGAAGGTCAGAACCAAACAAATTACAGTTTCAATGTAACGTATAAATAAAGCGTACAACAATAAAAAACAAAACATCGAAATCAAAAAATAGTAGATCATCATCAATCGTCAATCAGCATATCATGAGCATCATCAGCCGCAACATCAAGATCAGTATCATATGGATCATCATCATCAGCAATCAACTCCTCCGCTATTAGAGTGGATGCAGCCGTAGTCCCTGTCCTAGTCCCAGCTCCAGCACGATCATGGATGCTAAATCTCGTATCCTCCCAATCCTTCAAACAAGCCAAGGCCTCAATAATATTTGGACGTAATATCGATCTCCTATCTGAAATCACGTTCACTGCAACAGAAAAAGCAAACTCCAATGCTATGCTTGACACTGGAGGAGTCAGTAGATCCCGTGCCATCCTAGATAGCATGGGAAAGGTGGACTCATATGATTTCCACCACTGTAATATATCAAGATTCTTAGTATCAGAATGTGATAGGATTGAGCAGTAATCGGTATCTAAGTAATGAGAAAGCTCGCTCCTATGTGATGGTACACCCCTACGTTTTCCCCTCGCTAGCTGAATGGAAAAATCATCATTTCCGAACAAGGTATCAATGTCCGTAATCATAGTCTCACTACTACCACCACCATACCTAGTATCGTAGTATGTGAACAAGTCAGTCAACTTCTCATGAATGAACCCTTCAGGTGGCTCTTCCAGGTTCATGCACGAGGAAATTTAAGTCAGGGTATTTTCTACCCCTTCCACCTTAACCCTAGGGTCCATGCATGCAGCGAGGAAATAAAGAGATGGAACGGTGGACCAGTACTTTAAGTACTAGGTTTCCATCTCTGCAACCATATGGCTAAGTGTCGGGTCAGCTCGATACTTCCTAAACATGCTATTAATGTTGCATATGCACCGGAGTGCAATGCAAGTCGTGGGCGTATAAACTGACGAACATATGTTCGTCGTGTCATAAAAAATCTTCCGGAATTTTATAAATGAAATATTTGAAGTCCAGTCAGTATCATCAATAATAAGTTCGTCACTCTTACTATTGACGTAGTCAGATATCACGTATTCATATCCAACACATGATTCCAACATCATGTACGTGTAATTCCAATGATGTCTCACATCCGATTGAAATTTCTTCTTCTTAAGATTCGCAGACAAACAGAGACTACCAAACTCTTGTTGTCGGAAAGGAGTGTGAATATATTTTAGTACATTACGTATATTATCCAATGCGGGGGAATACACCTTCATACCCGCTTGAACAATCAGGTTAATCACCTGACAGATGCATCTGACATGAAAAATCTCTCATAATGGTACGTCTCTAATATTCCTAAAAATATGTTAATCGCTACTCTATTATTAGATGCGTTATCGAATGTGACACTAAATATTTTATTTTGAATTTTATATTCCCTAAAGATTTTCATCATACACTCAAAAATGGTCGGGCCATCATGAGGATGAAGAATCTTAGAGAATCCTAAATTTTTTTTTATTCATAGTACAGTTAGAATCTACATAGTGGTTGGTGAGACATGCATAAGATGATTTATCGTGACTTGTCCAGATATCGGACGTCACGGACACCACTCCACAATATGCCATAAATTCATTAATTATTTTTTGTTTTTCTAACTTATATATTTTTAGTATGTCATTCCTAGATGTGGACCTAGGAATCCTATGATAAGCATGCTGAAAATATGTCAGCATGATGCGCACTACCCTTGGATCTTCCGAAAATCTGATCAAAAGACTCATCAATGTGATAGGTTGTGTCATGCCGTCCCTACTCAACTCGCTTGAGTATAGAGGTGTCAAACGGGCCGGGCCGGCCCGGCCCGGCACGAGGCACGGCACGGTTCGGCCGTGCCTGGGCCGGCCCGGCACGATAAAAAAACGTGCCCGGGCCCGTGCCGGGCCCGTCCGCACGAAGCACGTGCCGGGCCGTGCCCGGCACGAGCCGTGCCGTGCCTGGCCAGGCACGACTCGTGCCTTGGCACGGCACGACTCGTGCCTGGCCAGGCACGACTCGTCGGCCCGCGTGCCTGAGTCGTGACTCGTGAGTCGCGACTCACGAGTCGCGAGTCGCGAGTCACGAGTCACGACTCACGGTCACGACTCACTGAGTCGTGACTCGTGACCCAACCGGGCCCCGCCCCCGGTAAAAAGACCGCGGGTCGGGTCCAAACAGACCCGACCCGCCCCGCCCCGCCTGCCCTGCCTTGCCGTGCGCCCGTGCCCGAGCGGGCCGGCACGGCACGGCACGGCCTTGCCGTGCCCACGGGCCGTGCCGTGCCCGAATTTTAAAAACCGTGCCGTGCCCGGCACGGCACGGCAGCACGGCTGGGCACGTGAAAAACGGGCCGTGCCGTGCCGGGCCGGCCCGTTTGACACCTCTACTTGAGTATATGAAGGAAGTAAACTTTGAGACTGAACTTGATCCAGTCTCAAAAAATATAGTGCCAAGTTGGGTTTGCCTAGGATCTAATGGACCATATTTTTTGGTGCATAATTCGGCATGCCTCTTAAGGTGTCCAGTTCCAAACGAACTCTTACATGTTAAAAATCTCATACAATATTTGCACCGTGCCATTTCTCCTTCCTCACTCCTAATATTTTTTTGTTTTATTATATTAGAATGAGTCCAAACTACATAAGTCATCCTAATTTTTTGTTTTTTAGAAGTTTGGGTTGAGACGACTGGAGAAATCAAAGTTTCAGGAGCATCAGACTTCTGTGTAATATTTTTATTTTCTAAATTTAAATATGTTTCATTAGTATTTATCATTTTTAGGATTTATGTTAATCAGAATAGTAATTTTGAGACTAGATGACTAATTTTAAAATTTTCTATTTTTAGTATAGAGAGAGAAACAAGAGAGAGAGAGAGAGATAAAGTGATAAACACTTAAAATAAATTATCCGGTAAAAGCAGTGAGGTCGGGCACGTGCACGATGCACCACAGTTAAGCTCAAAATTCAAAACTCAAGTTGAGATTCCCAAAAATCCAAGCCGAATGCTGAAATCCCGAGTCCCAAGAGAGAGGAGCAAGATTTTTGAGAGAGAAAATGAGTTATGTGAGATAAAAACTGTTTATGAAATTTTAATTTTTTTTTTCCCGTTGGAGGGGGGGGATTGGGTTAGGTCGGGTCCAATTAGACCCGACCTGCGGTCTTTTTTGCGGGAGGAGCTGAGCAAGGGGAACACCACACGGGACGAACCCGAGTCGGTGTGCCGTGCCATGGGCACCGAACTGTACCGGGTCAGGCACGGCATGACACGGGTTAGATAATTTTAGATTAAAATCACATAATGTGGGTTGTTAGAATGTCTTATATATATTTCAAAAAACATAAGTTATATTTTTGTCATTTACATAAAACTAAATATTTGATATATATCTATATTGGATAAAATTGTATTAATAAAGAAAAAAAAAAGAAAAATTTGCTATCTCATAATTATTAATTTCTAAATTAATAATGAGTACTATCTAATTAGATAAACACATTTTATATAATATAAATAATAAATAAATTATCAATATCAAAACATTAAAATTTTTCAATGAAAAAAGATACAAAATAAATCAACTATCAATGGAAAAAATTAATAAATAAATGGGAAAATATTATAATCTATATTATGTATGTAGTATACAGTCATATACCACACGTGACATGTAATATAATTTTTTTAATATTAAATAAAGACGAGTATTATTTATTTTATTATAATTTTAGTGAAATATAGATCAAATAACTATATAAATTTTTAAATTAGCTTCTAATTCTTTTTAGTTTAACAAATATTTGTTGCATTTCACTATTCTAATTGAATACCCTCATAAATTTTTTTCCATTTTTATTGTAATTACAAATGAAGTTTAAGTATTTATTTTATTAATTATAAATTATTTATTGTTAAATTTGTGCCATTAATATGAGGTGGCCTTTTTGAAATTATTAAATTTCATGTAATCTTAATAAGGAAACAAGATCTAAAATAATTGTAATGATCTTAAATTTAAGTAAATAACAAAATACAAAAAAAAATTCATAATTCAATTGGGTTACAAAAAAATTTAACAAATTAAAGTATGAGCAAAAAATGTAAAAGAATATAAAAAATATATAATTTATCAATTTAATTTATAATCATCCAACAAAATAATTAAGGTAGAACCCAATATCGATAATAAAATCGAAAAGATATCATACGTAATATCTAAATACATAAATATAGTTATTCCTAAATACAATGCATATGAGATAAAATAAATATCATAATTTCTTACTACATTTATGGATGAAATATGTTTCAATCAATACATGAAAATAGGCAACCCAAAACTATTCAGATGAAATCAAAATCAAAACAAAAAATCCCATAGACTTAACTATGTCCCTAATGAGTATAATGATGTATTTTGAACGATACTTATCTATATATTGATGTATTGATAATAGTGTATGCATAGATGTACACATATTCAATTACGGGTATGTAAATTATGATTTATTTAAGTAAATATGTTAATATTATAATATGTTTCTTAATTGACTAACATAGAATTTATGAAAACAATTTCATATAATTATATGAAATTGTTCTTAATATAAATGATTTATAATATATTATTATATATATATATAATTTACAATTTATGAAAACAATTTCTTATAATGATGATTAACAACATAATTGAAAGGACTAACAATAGTGTTTTTATACAATTAAAACAAAATAATATATATTTGTTTTTTAAATAAATGATTTATAATATATTATTTTAATTTATTTTCATAATCAACAAATTTGAAAAAAATTGTCACACCCACATAATATGCTACACATAGCTCCATCTAGCTACACCAAGGAGTACAATGGGGCACATTGATTCACCAAAATATCAAAAATTTAATTTTTTTTTCAATTATTTGTATTGAAAAAAAAATTTAAATTTTTTGATTTTGAAACAAATTTCTTCCCATATTTTTTGTTACTATGTATTTTAAAAAAATGTTAAAAAAATAAGCAAAAACAAAACATATTTTCATTGAATTCCTTGCACTTAAATGTTATTTTATACCCCTTTTTATTACTCTTTCCAACACAGTTGGTTATATTTTATCAACACAAAATTAGTCATTTAAATGAAAAAACCCAAGAATCGGGATTGATATAATGGAGAGCATGATGATCTAAGAGTAATTACCACAACCAAACCAAACAAAATCATTTTGTATACACAACCACTTAAATTTTTGCGACCAGGATAACAGTTTCAACGTCCCCATTCCCACCAGATCATAACCACCACTTTTACATCCCGTTGCGATACATTTTGCATGTGATTGGAGATGTGACAAACTCAACGAGATTGGTTTCTACCAGGTGAAATTCAATCATGCTGGGGGTCGGGGCATCCAGTAGACTATCTCTGTGTGGCGGCTCCCGGCGGCTTCGGTCCCGCCCTGTCGCCAGCTTCGACCTCGACTGTCGTTTCGGGATTCAACAGGATAGACACAGGACGAGCCTTCTTGTGCCGGCCATACGCCGCCGGGCGGGAGAATGGCGAATGAGTTTCAAGACACGAAAACAAAAGGAAAAATAGCAGGAGTCCAACCAGAGACTTTCATTTTCACTGCTCAGGGGTTTTTGGTGCGATCGCGAATGATGAGTACTGTTTGTTTTGGCATCGGAGTCGGCATTTATGGAGGCTCTTGCACTGCCACTAATTTCGGACGTTGTGGCGGCGATGGGACAAACCACGGGGGCACCATGTGAGGGTTTCGCCCATTATACAGTTTTATTGTTTTTTTTTTTATTTTGCTTATTTTTTGATAAAGATGGGTGCAGTTCAAATAACTTGAATTCAAAAATATTTAATTAAAAGTTTCATCCACTTAAAATATTAACACATGAGATGGAAAATTATGTTTAGGCCTTTAGGGTACCAAAACGAAAATATTTACCTTTTGGTCCCATTTTTTAAATGTATTTTAAAAATATACCAATAACATAAATATTTTTATTTTTGGTATATCTTTTTTATAATTTTTAAAAATTGGACTAATAAATATTTTTGTTTTGGATGTTGGACCAATTTACATAATTTTTTCTTTATTTTTTTCCAAATAAAAAAAATCGACCACCTCACCCACTTTGAATAATTATTCATTTAAACACTCTTTTAGTACAACATCCAAAAAAAAATCATTATTTAATAAATAAAACATATACCAAATATTCAATTTAAATTAATTAACCAAAATTAAATCTAAACGCATTTTATTTTTATCAAATCAAGTTTTTAGAACCAACTTATTTTACTCAACCCAAGTCGACCAAAAAATGTGTGTGAATGTAATACATATTCTTATAATCAAACTAGGTACATACATGACTTGTAACATCTATAGTTATTATTAGGACTATTATATTCTTCGACATGAAACTATTTTTTTATTTTTTACTTACAATGTAGGTGAATGATGAGCCTTTCAAAATTAAATTTGTTCTAACTATAGATCTAACATTATTTCCTATGGAATATGTTCTTATATTGACTATTTTTGTAACGTTTATTTTTACTATTATGAGTATTTTTTTTCATTTGATCACTCATTCATTCTAACAACATCGTTTATCTATCCTCTAATTTTGTTCATAACTAAGTTCCTATTTTCAAAACAACTTTAATAATCGGGTGCTTCTACTAATATATGTTCAATATATTGAGTTTTGTTAGTTATCTAATCAAATTTGGGAGCTTCTTCTAATATATATAGATTTTACTATGATTACTATATAAATGAATCAATTGGTTGGGATATTTTACTTTTACTCTATTAAACCTGCACACACACATTCACACACATTACTTTGAGGACACATATCATCTTCGACTACTAATAGGAGATTTGGTAATGCTAATGTACTATTGTCTAATCATATTGTTTTAGTCGTTGAAAATTATTCTTTCCCAATTCTAGGTAATGAGGACATAGAGAGAGGGGGGGGGGGGGGGGGGGGGGGGGGGGGGAGAAAAAATAGATTGGATGAAAGACATCTTTGAGGAGAATGATAGTTTTTAAGACATGTTCTAATTATGTTAAGAGTTGATATATTCTTGATACTTATTGGTGCATGCAATTCATGTTGCTTATTTAATACTTATGAGTAAAATGACTTGTTAGTTGAACAACAAGCTAATTTGTTGATTCATTTTACATACCATAGAAAAAATTAATTAAATATTAAATATGAGATACATTATTATTCCAAATAAAACTAAATACATTAAAATATTGGTTTTAAATATTTTAACATGTAATTCTTTTTCTTTTGAATTGTGTTCCATTTCTTTAATGTTATTTCCTTTAGATAATGAACTTGTCTTATCAATTCTTTTTTCGCTCCTTCAAATTATGTTATGTATTTGATATTTTTGTTAAAATATACATTTGAATTATATATTGTTTAATTGATATTGTATGTCAGAAAAAATATGTAGTAATAAAATTTATGTAAATAATTAATAAAAAAAAGTGAATACTTGTAGTAATTCAGAATCATGCTGAAAAAAGCTTACAAATAAGTTTTGCATTCAATATTTTTTTAGTTAAAATGAATTTCTCAGTGATTCTATGTTAGTTTATATCTAAACTACTTTGTTGATAGATAACGAATATTCCACAAAAAAATAAATTAATGAAATATTAGATTTGAGATAAATTAAAATTAAAAATATGGTTAGAATACTTATAATGATTTGGTATGAGATATATATGTTTTAAAGATTAAATTATTATAAATATAATAATTTAAAATCTAGGCAAAATAATTTACTAAAAGAAACTTTATATTTATGAATTTTAGCTCAATTTGTTAAAGTTGTCAAATCATTTTTATTTGAATAAACATTATTTTTTATCAAATTATATTTTTCTTTCTCAAAGTAGTTTTTTTCTCAATATTTTAGTTATAATAAGCTCATGGATAATATGTATTGATGTTTTAAATACAAAGTAATTTGTTAGATATTTCTTGCGTCACAAAAAATTGAATTTATTAAATATTAGAAATGATTTAAAAAATTATTTAAAAAGTAATTAGAATATTTGCATTGATTAAGATGTCAGGAGAAAAAACTTAAAAATATTAAATTTTCTAATTTTGAATTTTGGCACATTTATTTAATGCTATAATAGTTAGATACTAATGGCTTATTATTTTACATTATTTCTCACTCTCTCAAATTCAATGTTTTACTCAATATATTTGTTAAAATAACCTTTTGAATAATACGTTTGGTTAGTTCAACTATAGACTAATTTGTTGATATATATATTGCACGCCTGATACATGAATTAATTAAATATTAGATATGGGATAAATAATTTTCAAAAAAATAACTAATATACTTACAATGACTCAACATTGAGATGTAAAAACTTGCTATTAAGCAATTATTTATTTTGAATTTTGGCTTATTTTGTTATATAAAGACAAATTTTTTGATTGAAACTGTATATGTGAAAAACACTACAATTAATCAAATATTACATATCAGATCAAAATTATTGAAAATATAATTAGAATAATTACCATGATTCTAAATCTAGGCAAACAAAAACTTACAATTAAGGAATTTTAGTCTTTTAAAAATTTGCTCATTTCTTCAACGTTATATTCTTTAGATAATGAGTAATATAATTCATATTATTTTTATGACTCTCAATTTATATTTTATGCATGTTATTTTTTGTTAAAATCAACTTATTGATAATATAGTATTCATTGATTTTGGTATTGACTAATTTATTGATGTATAATATATGTGTGCTAGAAAATGAATTAATCAAATATTAGATATATGATAAATAATTATTAAAAATATTATTTAAATTTCTAAGGCAAACAATGATTAAAAATATAGGTTAAAAACTTACTGATTATAAAATTTATATTTTTCAAATATAACTCAATTTGTTAAAGCCACATGCATTCAGTTCATCATCATTGCTATGAACCAAGCATTATATCAACTACATGAGGTCGACATTAGTTGTATGGATCCTACTTTTGTGATACACACTTTTAAGTCCAAGTCTATTCTCAAGCCTTTAGTTTTAAAATATTTATTTGTAAATTGCATCCAACTCCTCTTAGGCCTATCTCTACTTCATTTTTCTTCTTCCACCAGAATAGTCATAGACTACTTAACTGGTAAACAGAGGTTTATATCAGGGGTGACCAAATACTTGAGGCTTTTCTTTCCCGTATCCTATCATTTATATGAGGTATATTGAGATTGTTCCTAAAATACTTAATTTCTAATTTTATCATTCTTAAACTCACTTGTCCACCATACCATCCTTATCTATGTTATCTTTATCTTATCATTTGTATATGTTGGTTCTTGTTTGTCTAATATTCACTTCCATAAAACATGATCTATGCTATAGTCATTCTATTTGATATTTGCCTATAAAAAGAACCAGAGATAGCTCTCTATTTGGTCATTCCATCTTAATCTTATAAGATACATTTTTGTCGATCTTATCATCTCTAATTAAGATAGAGCCTATGCATTTCATTTTTGTTGATACGCTACAACAAAACAGCAAATTAATGATGCTTTATATCTTGACGCTTTCAGAAAATGTCATTATACGATTTGTAATTAGACATTTAATGATGCTTTTCTAAAAGCGTCATTATTTGGAAAATTTATTAAGTTTTTATGACACTTACTAGAAGTGTCATTGTTACTACAACAAAACTTAAAATTAATGATGCTTTATATTTTGACGCTTTTATAAAATATCATTATTATATTTGTAAGTAGACATTTAATGACACTTACTAGATGTGTCATTGTTAAGACTAATATGTTAGGAAAATTTCTTACTTCCTTAAAAATTTCCAAGGAATAAGGGGCTGCAAATTAAAAACATTGTCACTTTTATTAGTGTCATGGATGTGAAAAATTTTATTTTGAATTTATTGATTTGTAACTAATTTCTTATTTATTTTTTTTAAATAATTAATAATATTTTTATTGTTACTCTATAATAATAAAAAAAATTATCAAATTTTAGTTGAAAATTATTTATTAAAAATAAATAGAAACTTATGATAAAATTTAAAAATATCTAAATATTTTTACGTTAAAAAATGAGTTTTTTATTTATAAAATAAGTAATAATATATAATTTTAAAATTAATTTGTTAATATTTAATTTATCCCTAAGAGAAATAAAAATATAATGTAAATATAAGGTGATTTAATAAAATTATGTGATTAATTTTACATTATTTTTAACTTAATTTAATATAATGAAGAATCGATCGCTAGAAAGACTTGTGCGTCTTCTTCATCACGTTCGGCCATTTCCAATAGCTCGGCTTCAAGCTCGCGTCTCCGATATCATTGGCCATATTTGCAGCATCCTGTAAGTTTCCCCATTAAGTTTCTAATTGTATCTGCTCTTCCATATATTTAATTTTTATCAAAAAACAGCACATTGAATCACTAGAATTGATGAGGTTAACCTATTGGCAATCAGTAGTCGTTAGCATACTTAGGCCATTACATGAACCACTACCACATCTCAATATTGTTTTGGTTACGTTCTTGTCAGTACAATGTCAAACAAAACACCATTAACTACCCACTCTTTACCCATTTCAGTTGTTGACTTATACTAAGTCTTTTACTTATTTTTCTCTTAAGTTGTGGTAGTTTATTTTGTAAAGTTAGTGGGGGTGTTCTTCCACATAGTGGAGTGTTTTTCAATTTATCTTTAATGCCTATTTGAAGGCTGATTGGGTCATGAATGAAACAGACAGAAAAGAGCAAGCTCCATATTTTATGCTCACCAACAGCTCGATAAAATTTTTCTTCCATAATTATCTTGTTTCTCTAAGCATCCAATATCTTGATTCTCTAAGTATTCACAGAACATCTTTATATTATATATTGTGATAATTTTTTCAGGGAATTTGGATGAGAGGGTGAGCGATAGGGTTTTGTATGATATTTTAATTCAAGCTGGGAGAGTTCTAAAGTTGCACTTTGCTCGAGATAAGGAGAGTGACAAATTCAAAGGATATGCTTTTGCAGAATATGAAACTCGTGAGATTGCAGACTATGCTGTCAAGCTTTTCTCTGGTCTAGTGGTTATCTATGATCGTACCCTAAAGATTACGGTGTGTCCATTATTTTCTACAAGCATTTGACTGTATGTGAATTTATCTCTTCTGCTGGATCCAGTTGTTGTACTTCCTGCAGTTTTTCCTACTGCCCATTAGACATGATTTAGCCTGTTATGAATTAAACTAGCAAAACTCTTCTTTGTGCAGATTTCTCGGCAATATAAACTGCAGAACGTCTATAATGTGATTGTTTCTTCCCCAAATTCATCTGGAATGCCAATGCATTCTCCTTTGCTGCTAAGTGGAAGTGAAAACTCACTTCAATCCAAGCAATTGTTTGAGTCATGTAGGGGATCATCCTATTCTTCTCCCCTTTGTTATTAAGGAGGTACTATACTTCTATAACTTTCATGAGTTGTGATTCCTTTCTAGGTCTATTTTCTTCAGCATCTATTGTGTTGTATACTTTTTGATTTTATTCAGTGCCAGCCTTCCCTAATAGCATGAACCACCCCAATGCATATGGGTCACCTTTCTCTGACATTTCTTATGATTTTGGTCAGAGACTTTCTGGGTCGCCACTTGGGTCTGGCGGCCAGTTAAGGTCCGGAAGCTATGATAGGAGTAGCAGTATACCATACCCATCCTATTGGTAATCATTAAAAGTTTTTATTTTTAAGCTTCAAATGCATAAAGTAGATGTTTGTCTCTGTGTATAAGAAGCATAGTATGTAGCCTGTTTGTAGTGTGCTGTGAAACTATATTTATTTGTGTATTTTGTGTAGACCCTACAATGTTGTTTATTGAGTTTAGTAGCTTCACTTAGTGGATACATCCTGATTTACTATTTCTGAAAGCTTCATCATTCCATGTACCCTTTTCCTTAACATTGTCTCATCTTTCCTAGCTTAGCATTTTATTTGACAATACCTTGTTTTTTCATAGAAAATTACTGTCATGATGAAGTAAAAACTACTAGAATAGTTTTTTTTCACCCTTTACCCAATCTCCCTTACCAACCTCAGGGTAGATGTACTGACAAATTTTTATACATTAGTGGTGGTTTAAACACGTCTAAAAAACTACTAGAATAGTTAGTTTCAAAAAAATATATATGCTTTGATGATTAAATTGTAGTGTTAGATGTTGATAATGGAGGGATGATGGAGTGGCACTTGTTCGTTGTGTATCTGTAGCATAGCTTGATCCAACTTACTAGCCGTCTAGACTAAATTTGGTTTGAGTCTATTGCTTGACATGTGTCATGTTGGGTCATAGGGTGGTGCTTGTGAGACTGTGATTTGAGCATACATGATAGCTACAAAAAATGTCATGGGTTGGGTGTGATAAGGGTGGGCATGTGATTTGCCTTCTGACACACGACCCACCTTGAACCATGCTTTCTTTAATGCAACAACTATGCAACCATTCCATTGAATGTTGTAAGTGGGTGGAATCCAACATTAGACAAGTTTATACTGAGGATGGACAACTATACCGACATGTGGTGTTAGGTCGAACCATTCACATTTGAATAACACAATTCTTTTAACCAAGAGGGCTTCAAATTCTAACTTAATCACTTCGACCAGAATCCTATAATAGTCAGATTCGGTTTCATTGTATATGGATCCTTTAATGCACACCCTGTATTATTTGTTGCCCAGTAACTTCCATATGATTCCTTGTAAAATTAAAACTATTCACATATTAATCATTGTAAGTTCTAACCTCTTTTAGGGTACCTCATGCTATAATTCGAAGATAATGATTAGAAATTTTATTTGCATGATTATGAACCTATAATTGGAAATAAGTATATTGTTGAGATTACAATTATAAATTTATATCAGACCATTACAATTATTTTTTGATTTTCATGTTTAGTAAACATATGTATGTTTTGAACCATGATGAAAATTCTTGCTCCATCATGGCATTGATAGCTTCGTCATTCAAGTTTGGAAATTATTTACGTTTTTCTATAACGAATACACTAAAAATAGAAATGAAATTAGAGAAAATAGATACATTGAGAGGAAATAGTAAATTAACATGCTAAATAGATCTCATTTGATTTTTAGTAACTACTTACTCTGAATGGTGGAACCTCTGGAAAATTCATTTGGACATATAGTTGAGCTGCAGTATATTCATTGTCTACAAGATACCATTTTCCTTCGGCACCGATTGCTTTACCTAGAAGCTTGAAAATTTCAAATATATCATCAATAATGTCATCAAGATAAACCTCATTCCATTTTTCCTTAAGTGGAAGAGTTGGATCTCCTTCTTTGAAATAGAATGATGCAAATTTGGCAGCCTCATCCATAATATACCCAATTGATATAGAATCCTCTACCTGAGCCTTATTCATGATTTTATGCTTTATTTTCCTTAATTATCTATAAGGAGATTATTGAATATTACAAGTCATGTGTGTGTGTGTGTGTGTGTGTGTGTAAGAAAATAATTATTTGAGTGAATTAATATTACCTTTTTGGAGGTTACATCCAATGATAATGGACTGAACCAGCAATTATAGCTTTGTAAGCCAAGTGTAGAGGTGTCAACCAGGCTTGGCCGGCCCGGCATCGGAATTTTCAGTGCTCGGGTCCGTGCCGTGCCCGGGTAAGGCACGACCCATGCCATGCCGTGCCGAGGCCAACTAGGCCTTGTGCCATGCCTAACCCGGCATGGTTCAGTGGCCCATGGCACGACCCGTCGGCATGGGTCGGGGTCACACCCAGTCCCGCACCGCGCACCCGAATTTTAGCCGTTGGATCTCGCTGCCCCCTAAAATATTAAAAAAAAAAAAACTACTTTAAAAAATGATTTTCTTTAATCTATAAAATCCTCCACACCTCTCTATAATATTTATGTTTTTCATAAATATTTATTCTCTCAAATCTCACATTTTTACTCTCTCAAAACTCTTGCTCCTCTCTCTCGAGACTAGAGATTTTATCATTTGGCTTGGTTTTTCGGGAATCTCAACTTGGGTTTCAAATTTTGAGTTAGACTGTGGTGCACCGTGCACATAATCGACCTCACTACTTTACCGAGTAATTTATTTTAAGTTTTTCTCTCTCTCTCTCTCTCACTCTCAGTCTCTCTCTTTAGTCCTAAAATAGTTAAATCTAAAATCTATCATCTAGTCTCTACATAAGTGTCATGTTTAACAAAAATCCTAAAAAATGACAAATACTAATGAAACATATTTAAATTTAGAAAATGAAAATCTTACACAAAGGTCTGAGACTGCTGAAACTTTGGTTTCTCCAGTCGTCTCAATCCAAACTTCTAAAAAATAAAAAAAAACTAGGAGGACTTCTGTAGTTTGGACTCATTCTAATATAATAAAACAAAAAAATTGTTAGGGATGAGGAAGAAGAAATGACATAGTGCAAATATTGTATGATAACTTTAACTTGTAAGAGTTCGTTTGGGACTGGGCACCTTAAGAGGCATGCCGAATTATGCACCAAAAAGCATGGTCAATTTGATCCTAGGAAAACCCAACTTGACACTGCATTTTTTGAGACTGGATCTAGTTCAGTCTCAAAGTTTACTCCCTTCATATACTCCAGCGAGTTGGGTAGGGACGACATGACCTGACCAGACTTATCACATTGATGGGTCTTCCGATCAGAATTTTGGAAGATCCAAGGGTAGTGCGCATCATGCAGACATATTTTCAGCATGTTTATTATAAGATTCCTAGGTTCACATCTAGGAATGACATACTAAAATTGTATAAGTTAGAAAAATAAAAAATAATTAATAAATTTATGGCATATAGTGGAGTGGTATCCATGACGTCCGATATCTGTACAAGTCATGATGAATCATCTTATGCATGTCTCACCAGCCACTATGTAGATTCTAATTGGACTATGAATAAAAAAATTTTATGATTATCTGAGATTCTCCATCCATCATGATGGCCTGACCATTTTTGAGTCCGTGATGAAAATCTTTTGGGAATATAAAATTCAAAATAAAATTTTTAGTATCACATTCAATAGCGCATCTAATAATGGAGTAGCAATTAACATGTTTGTTAGGAATATTAGAAATGCACTATTAGGAAATATTTTTCATGTCAGATGCATGTGTCATGTGATTAACCTGATTGTTCAAGCGGGTATGAAGGTGTGTTGCCCCATGTTGGATAATATACGTAATGTACTAAAAATATTCGCACTCCTCGCAGACAACAGAAGTTTGGTAGTTTCTGTTTGTCTGTGAATCTTAAGAAAAAAAATTCCAATCGGATGTGAGACATTGTTGAAATTACATGCACATGATGTTGGAGTCATGTGTTGGATACAAACACGTGATCTCTGATTACGTCAATAGTAAGAGTGATGAACTTATTATTGACGAAATTGACCGGGCTTCAAAAATTTCATTTATGAAATTTCTGAAGATTTTTTATGATACGAAAAACTAGTCTTCGTCGGTTTATATGCCTACGACTTGCATTGCACTCAGGTGCATATGCAAAATTTAGTAGCATGTTTAGGAAGTATCGAGCTGACCCGACACTTAGCCATATGGTTGCAGAGATGGAAACCAAGTACTTAAAGTACTGGTCCACCATTCCATCTCTTTTTTTTCTCGCTACATGCATGGACCCTAGGGTTAAGGTGGAAGGGGTAGAAAATACTTTGACTTACATTTCCTTGTGCATGAACCTGGAAGACCCACCTGAAGGGTTCATTCACGAAAAGTTAACTGACTTGTTCACATACTATGATACTAGGTATGGTGGTGGTGGTGGTGGTGGTAGTGAGACTGTGATTACGGACATGGATACCTTGTTAGGAGATGATGATTTTCCATTCAGCTAGCGAGGGAGAAACGTCGGGGTAGACTATCACATAGGAGCGAGCTTTCTCGGTACTTAGATATCGATTACTGCTAAATCCTATCACATTCTGATACTAAGAATCTTGATATATTATAATGGTAGAAATCATATGAGTCCAATGGATCTACTGACTCACCCAGTGTCGAGCATAGTATCATAGTCTGCATTTTTCTGTTATAGTGAACGTGATTCTAGATATGAGATCGAGATTACGTTCAGATATTGTTGAGGCATTGGCCTATTTGAAGGATTGGGAGGATTCAAGGTTTAGCATCCATGATCATGCTGGAGCTGGGATAGGGACTGCATCCGCATCCACTGCGAAAGCGGAGGAGTTAATTGTTGATGATGATGATCCATATGATAGTGATCTTGATGTTGCGGCTGATAATGCTCATCATATGCTGATTGATGATTGATGATGATATACTGCTTTTTGATTACGATATTTTGTTTTTTATTGATTGTACACTTTATTTATACGTTACGTTGAAGCTTGAATTTGTTTGGTTCGGACCTTCGGTATCTATTGACTGATTGACCATTTCTCATTTGGTTTGCTTTGGTTTTTTTGACTTTTTAATTTTTTTTAACAAAATTTTTTGTTTAATTTATTTTTTTGTTTAAATTTTTCTTTTAAAAATATTAAACTTTATAATTTAATTCTAATAAATTATAAACTAATTTTATTTTAAATTATAAAAAAAATTAAATTTTGTAATTTAATAAAATTTTAACAATTTTTATTTTATAATTTTAATATATTATACATTATCTATAATTCTATATATAATATAAAATATATTTTATTTAAACTAAAAAATTAAATTTTAAAAATTTTTAAAAAAAATTAAACTAGGCCCGTACGGCCTTGTTTAGCCAGACCGGGCCTTGCTTTGATAAATCATGCCAGGCCAGGCACTAAACGGTATAGTAACCGTGCCGTGCCTGGCCTAACACGAAAGCACAGCCGTGCTCTAAAAAAATGGGTTGGGCTGGGCCAGGACGTCCCATTTGACACCTTTAGCCAAATACACTAGAAGATGTTCCATTAAATCAAAAAAACTTGGAGGGAAGATCTTCTCAAGATTACATAAGATAATATGAAATTATTCATCCAGATTCCTCAGCTCCTCATCAGTCAAAGAAGAAGAAGTCAGTTGCTTGAAGAATAAAGAAATCTCAGTTATCGGCTCCCATATTCTATTTGGCAGAAATACTCAGAGCAATTTGTAACAACCTTTGCATTAATACATGACAGTCATGACTCTTCATGCCAAACATCTTAATTTTGCTCGCATTCACACATCTCCCCAGATTATATACATAACCATCTGGAAATCTTAGTTTATTTACCCACTCCAATACATCCTTCTTTTGTGATTTATTCAGAACAAATAACACATTAGAGTATTTAATGGTGACAAGATTTTGTGCAAATTAAGGATGGTGACAATATTTATTCAACTCATCTATTGACTTGTCCATAGTTTTCCCTGGAATGTTAAACACTATATTGAAAATATTATTAAACACATTCTTCTCGATATATATAACATCAAGATTGTGCCTGAGCAAGTGTTCATGCCAGTAGGAAAAATCCAAGAAAATACTTCTTTTATTCCACCAACTAGTCTTAGATATAGATGCATTCATAACATCATCATCAACATTTATTACCTTTCTCAACCCTCTGTTATTCAAATCCAATAGAATTTCATCCCCAGATCTAACCCCCGTAAATTGTTTAGTAACCTTTCTATTCTTAATGAAGTCTTTGGTGTTACATCGATACGGATGATTCATGGGCAAAAATTTATCATGGTTTTCGGACCATGACTGTTTCCCACTTTTAATTAATCTAAAAGCATTAGAGTCTTCCATATAATGTGGACATGCCAACATTCCAATAGTACCCCACCAAGACAACATAGAATACTTTAGAAAGTCATTTATGGTCCACATGAGGGTAGCGCACGTCCAAAAATTTTGCCATTTGGAAATATCATAAGTTTGAACCCCAACACTCCTACAAACTTTTCAACATTACTATCAATGGCTACAAGAAAACATCTATCTTCCCTTTTGGATTCATAGGCCCCAACACTAACATAGTCAAAAACATAAATTTCTCCTTCATACATAAGTTTGGAGGCAAGTTATACGGTATCACCACCACATGCTACAAAGAATATTACTGTCCAGATTGACCAAATGGCTGAAAACCATCAGCAAATAAACTCAGCCTAACATTTTGAACTTTAGATTAAAAATCAGAATAACACCCATCAAAATGTTTCTAAGCAGAGGCATCAGAAGGGTGATATTTCTTATCGTCTTCCATATGATGCTTTGAATGCCACCTCATTTCATTAGCTGTTGCAGTTGATCCATACAATCTCTGTAACATAGGGGTTATTGGAAAATAGTGTATCTTCTTATACTGCACTTTCAACTTCTGTATATACAATCTATTTATAGAACCCCTATCCTTTTGCTTGTACCGAGCAAGCCCATATTTTTTACAACTATTAAAGTCACTATCATCACCCTAGTATATCATATAGTTATTCACATAGTAATGAATGAACTGTACGAGTAATCACAACCCTCTAACTAACTTCTTCCTGCTGTAGAAATCCAATGGCATCAGAATATCTTGTGGCAATAGTTTTTGAATGAAATTAAACAGATCATTAAACCATACCTATGAACACATGTGTTTGTACTTTATTTCTAACATCCTCACGGCTACAGATAGTTGAGTATGCTTAGATTTCTCTCATATACAGGTTTGCCTCCTGCTCGAATCTTGTCATAGAAATTTTTTGCCTAGGCATTGGGTTCCTCATCCGGGTTGAATTCAGGACCAGCAGCATCACAAACCATTCTATGGTATGTAGTGTGATTCATATTATCCGAGACCATCTGATCAGTTTCACTTACTGATACCCATACTGAACTTGAACACCTTTGGTGAACTTGCTTCTCACCACGGTATATCCAAACATAGTAATCTGACACAAAACCATTTTTATACAAATACACCTTCATAGTCTCAACATTCAAAAACTTCTTATTCTGACATTTAACTAAGTGCAAGGATACCTTATAGCTATGCCACCATTCACACACTCTGGATGTCTCAGAGCGAACTCAACAAATTCATCAACTTTACCCCCCCCCCCCCCACTCATTAGAGAACATTCCATTCACTATTTGACCATCATACATCCATTCATGATCATCTTCCATAACTACTCACAAAAAAAATCAATTTACTAAGCAAACGTGATTGTCCTAAATTATTTTTATGTTCATTAACCATTTATTGTGGTTCCGATAAAGTTATTTTTACGCGTGTGATATGCAACCTACTATACATCCACCTCCACCTCCATCCATCCAACAATTCTTTTCTCTTCAAAAGGTTTGCTCCTAATGCATTTACAAAAGGCATGTTGAAAAAAATCACGATTGCATGTTAATTATGTATGGATTTTGACAGCCTCCCGATGTGATTCTCCAAGTACACTAAATAAGATATATAAATAATAATGCATAATCTACTTGATTTAGCAAATTGCATTACTATTTATATATCCTAATATACACCCAGAGAGCAAATAAGAGCAGATGCACCAAAATGACACATAATATATGCAATTTAAATTAAATCAAGATCATTTAATTAATGTCCTTTTGTAAACTATCCACTGGGACAATCTAGTGTATTCAAACTTCATTGTAATACACTCGATGGTTGTATTCTGCTACTAACTATATGAATCAAAATGACAATTTTAATCATTTGCGATGATACATTTTCAAATTATTGCTAAGAGAATGCAGTGATTTCGTCGTATAATTAAAACATTTTTATTTTATATATGTTAACAAATTTCTTCAATTTAATCCTATCACATGTTATTATATCCATATCATTCATAAATTCATACTATATTATGTAATCAACTCATATATTCCTATAAATTTCATTCAAGTGATTAGTACACTTGGTACTCTAATCTAAATTTCAGAAATATATAGGTATCCAATGCTATTAATTAGCATATTTTAAGATTCTAAACTCAGTGGGCTTTCCATAGAGTTCAAGAACACCTATAACAGAGTCCTAACGCAGGAGTTATGCAAGTTGTAATCCCTGAAAAAAATGAGCAACTTGCAACAATAGCAGCCGCAGCAACAACAACAAATATTTTTTATTATTTTCAAATCTAATATGAGTTAAACTCTAATAAAGCTATATATAGGTGGATCCTAGACTCAAAGATATTTCTATAGAGTTTAAAAACACCCAAATCTAAGTTATAATGAAGGAGTTATGCATGTTTCAAATCATAAAGAAAATCAGCACACTGTAGTAATTGCAACTGCATGGCTATATATTTTCTTCATTTTTGGATAGGATATGACCTCAATTTTTATCAATCTATATATGGGTGAATTATAGACTTAAAGGACTTTCTATAGAGTCTAAGAACACATATACTAAAGTCCTAACGAAAAAATTATGCAAGTTGCAATCTCTGAAAAAAATGAGCAACTTGCAGCAGTAGCAGCAGCTACAGTTTCATCATTTTGAGCCTTTTCTAGCATATATTATTATAAGCTTTTGAATATTGAGGAACACATAATCTTAATATTCTTTTTACTAGGAACTCAGTTTGAGCATCAGGGGGCACTTTCATCATTTCAAATTGTTAACCAATTTTCTGTTCTCTTAATTTCTTATGAGCAATAACCATTATTACCAACTCTGTTCCCAAACTATTGATTGAAGGTTTTTAGCTTTACTTCTTTACTAGCCCCAATGGTTTTGAACTGACCATATCACACAAGTAACAACTGACTTGTTCAAGCCTAAAATTTTACAAGCTTATCAAAATTTTATATTTTGTTTCCAGTTCATATTGCTAGTAGCCTAGATTTTGCTAAGTTAATTTGAATGTAATATGAACATAAACAGAAGTTAATATTGGAGCAAAAAGATTCTTTTCTAGAAATTTTCTAGCATGCAACCTAGGTAGGTGCTCCAAATTCATATACATCATGACCACATTTTTATGTAGTTTAATTTGATTTAAATATACCCCTATGAATCCTTTCTATACTCCATTTCTATGCCACATTTCTATAACACATTTCTATACCCCTTTGAAAATTTGGAGCACATAACTAGGAATGTAAATGTTTCTTTCTATACCACATTTCTAGATATGCAATCACACACACACACACACACACACACACACACACAAACATACATATATATAACTACATTTGTTAGACCTAACTATTCTTTCCTAGATTATTTCATTTTTCGACCGGGAAAGACTTAGAAAGACAACAAGAATCAACCAACTAGAATCTAATTTACAAGAGTGACATGTTATAACTTAATTTTACAGAGGATAAAAACAAAAACCAGTACATTCTAGAGGAACTCACCTTGGGGATGATGTTGATCATTCGTCCTGAAATTCCCAGAAAAATAAGATCTTCGTGGCTTTATAAAATTGTGCTCCTATCATCAAAATAAAGAAGCCTTCTCAGTCTCAAAACCATGTCACAGTGAAAAGGCAGGGCTGAGGCATTTTTCGAGGCAACAGGCTAGGAAAGAAATAAATCTAATATATTTCCGAGGTAAGAAATTAATGAAAATGTGACAAATTTCGGGGCGAATTGTACTGGATGAAAAAGGAGATGATTTTTTCATCAAATATCACCGAATTTCATTGAAATGAAAAAAAAAATAAAAAGAAAAACCTGTTGCTGGCCGATGTTTGGAGGGTTGGCCCGAGGTGTTCTGCAGTCGGAAAATTTCAGGTAGAAGAAAAATGCAAAGGAAAATATAAAAGAAAAAACGGGAAAACTTATGGCTGGCCCGTGCTTGGAGGGTTAACAGAGGTATTGACACTACCGGAAGTGTTGGTGGTGATGATGGCAGTGGAGAAGGAAGGAAAGAAGAGGACATTGATTTGCTTTCAGATCATATTGAGGGTGATTTTTTAACCTGGTAATTACCAACCAAATTTGGTAACTTGGTAACTATCAGGTTAAAATTTTTTTGGGTCGCTTATTTACTGATCAATTTTCATGGTAATTTATTTTAGGTCGTTAATTAGTCATTAATTGATCAGTAATTGGTTGGTAATTTTTTGGCACTAGTTCCCGACTAATTTATATACTGATTTATAACTAAAATTATTTAGTCGATAAATATGGACGGTCTTTGGTCGAACATTTTTTTTGACCAAACATCTTTTTGGTCTCTAAATGGTCATAATTTGGTCAGTAATTACCAACCAATTTTTTAGGTTGGTAATTTGGTTGGTATACTGGTTATTTTTAGTAGTGCATGTTTTAGTAGTTGAACAAGATTCTTTCCCAATTCAAGGTAATGAGAAGAGAGAGAGAGAGAGAGAGAGAGAGAGAGTGTGTGTGTGTGTGTGTGTGATTAAGAGAGAGATAGAGATAGAGAGAGAGAGAGAGAGAGAGAGAGAGAGAATAGGGAGAGAGAGTGTGTGCGTGAGCAAGAGAGCGGAGACACGACTATTTTGAGGCGGAGGGGAGTTTTTGTGATATGTTCTAATTATTTTAAGAATCAATATCCTCTTGATGCTTATTGGCAACGCAACTCATGTTACTTATCTAATAACTATGAGCAAAATGACTTTTTAGTTGTACTAAAAACTAATTCGTTGATTCATATTACATACGATATGAAAAAAAACTAATCAATATTAAATATGAGATAAATTATTATTCCATATATAATTTAATACTTTAAAATCATGGTTTAAAATATACTAATAAGCAATCTTTTCTTTTGAGTTTTGACTAATTTTTTAATGTTATAGCCTTTGAATAATGAACATGTCTTATAAATTTGTTTTTGTCTCTTTCAAATTAGGTTATTTACTTCATATTTTAGCTAAAATAAAAATTTAAATTATACATTTTATTATTTAAGTATAGACTAATTATTTGATTTATATTGTATGTCGAAGATAAATATGTTTTAATCAAATAATAGTAAACGATTATAAAAAATAAATTTTGATGCTTGTTGTAATTCGAAATCATGGTTAAAAAAATTTTACAAATAAAGAATTTTGGCCGTTTAGATTTTTTTCTCGCATCTCCAAGATTATTGCTTCCATATAATGAGTAATTCTTATGATGTTAATTTTGTCTTTATTAAATTAAGTTTTATATTAAATATTTTAGTTAAAATGAACTTCTGGGTAATACTGTTTTATATTAAATAGATTTTGCATATTTCACAAAAAGAATTAATTGAATATTAGATGAATTATAGTTAAAAATATGGTTTGAATACTTATAGTGATTCAAATTCTAATAAAAAAAAAGATACCTCTAAGTCATTTTATTTTTTAGAATTTTGTCTCATTTTTTAAAGTTATATCATTTGGATAATTAATAATTTTTATCATGTCATTTTTCTCTCTCTCCAATTTAGTTCTTTACTAAAAATTAGTTTAGATTATTTTTTGATGCACATTGCATGTGTGACAAAATATGAATTAATCATTTATTAGATATGAGGTAAATAAATATTATAAATATAATTAGAATACTTATAGTTATTCAAAATCTATGGAATTAAACTTACTAATAAGAATTTTATATTTTTGAATTTTGAGCCATTTCTTTTACACTCAATTTCAAAATAATGGTGTTTTAAGCAAATTATTTTTCTTTATTTTGAATTTTTATTCTTCATCAATTTGTTGGTAGGTTTTTTGTTTATTTTTGGGTAACTTTTTTTGTTGGTGAACCTTAATTTGGGATTTTCAATTGTTCAATTGGTTGATTAACTTTGATCTATAAGGGACTCATAGAAGCATGTTAGGTTCTAGACAGAAACCAATGTTTGGCATGTTAGTTGTTGAAATCATGGTGTTTAGGTCTATTTTTTTGTTATCCCTGTTTAATTGTTATTTTCCACTTGTGAATTGTAGAGTTATAGATAAGTCATTTAAGATAGTATTTGAATCATAAAGGACATGCAAAGTTTGGCCCATAAAATATTTATCGCTATCTTCTACCCATTATATCAAATTACTTCTTAAAATTGGTATCATAGACATGTAACAACTATGCACTCCTATGGTAAAATTAATGTATAATTTCATATTAAGGTTCAATAAATCATGGAAAAATATGAGTCAAAGTATACCAAATTAACACAACTTTCCCTAAAGTGTTAATTGAACTTTAGGCATTACTTGTGTTTCATAGTGCTCATGCTAGTTCTTTCAAATTCAACCCATGTGCAATAGGTGAAGCTTCTTGTGAGTGAGGTGGGGCTTATAACACTAACCTAAAGTTCTAATTTCCAAAATTTGATTGGTGAAAATTCTTCTAGTTGGATCTATAAAGCTAAGCAATACTATGAATATCAGAAAGTACCATCGTAACAAGTCTAGATAACATTCTTCACTTAATATAAATCCCTCTACATTGGCCTCATTTTCTTTTTGTTTGATGTTCAATTACTTGAAAATTCTTATATATGTTGGTGGTCGATAATGATGTGTAGAGATGTAAATAAAGCTAATATGTATCAATTTCATACTTTTTGGTATTTTAGAAAGCCTTGATAAATAGTCATCATTTCAATGAGTTTTTGGTAGTGTTAAGGAGAGAAGATAGTTTAGTAATTCTCATGTAGTTGCGACATCTATTTTTTACCAAAACTCTTCCTAAATATTTGGAGGTAATTTTTGAATGTCATGTCCTTATCAACTCGTTAGTATAATCTTTCCACTGTGCAATACATTCTTAATGGCTCTAATATTATCATGGAGTCCCAACTATAGTATGCTTTGAATATTTAAATGGTCTTGATATGAATTCTAGAGCCAAACTTACCAACTCAAAATTCATTATCATGGAGTCGCTTCTTGGAGTCACATCAATATTTAAATGACCTAGTAGTCTCAAGAAATATTCATGGAAGTTTCTCAAAACCACCATGTTTGAACTACAAAAAATTATATACCCACAAGTACTCATTCCAAAATAATGATAATTTATCAATGCCACAATTATTGGAATATTAAATATTATAGACGAAATTTCTTGAGTACGATAATTTCCAAGGTTATGACTCGTCCTCAAAGGAAGATATAGACATGACTCACACATGCAAATTAAGTACCAATGCTACATCATCCTATTAGTGCCATAGCAATATATAATATGAGAGAAGAAAATATTAGTGGAGCAGCCACTCATAATGCTATGGACACTTGAAGATATTTGAAGGATTATTTTTGTCTTACAGCCACTTCGCAGTATCACGGCCACATTCATATCAATAAAGATCAATTGACAATTTTTTGGCCTCAATACACCACCAAGGATATATAATAATATGAGAAGCCATATATACTCAACATGCACTTCACAACCCCATGGACTCTATGGACTAGAAATAGATGAAGACCTAAAGACATGATTTTACAATGTCATCACTTTGTATTATAGAAAGATCAAGATGTTGAAAAGATACATTTATTTTCTAGATTTGACCTCAAGATAAAGATATGAAGGATAATGTTTTGACTTTTTTTTGAAAGTTATGACTTCCTACTTTGAGAAAAAGTTCCACTCTAGAATAAAGGTGGAATTTAAAAATATTTCATGAGACTCTTATTTTGTTCTCCTTCTCTCCTCATGCATCAAGCAAAGCCACAACAACTACAACCCCCAAAAAAAATGTTCATATTCTCTAGAAGTTTCAAAAACAAGCAAGGCATGACTTATGTCAAATCCTAGAGTTGGGAGCATAACTCTTAAACTACTCTACTCTAAGAATAGAATCAATAAGTTTTAGCAAATTAGCATGATCTAGAGTTTGTGTAATTTGAATTATGTAATGTAATTGGTTTTAATTATGAATGTATTAATGGTTTAATTTTTTTTATGTATTAATGTTGATAGATTGTGACTAAATATAAATTGAATTAGAATTATGACTATTAGAGAGTTTGTGTGAAGTTTTCATAATGTACGATAATAGGTAAATCATAATGCTCACTCATTCATTTGATAGGAAATAACAAGTAAGTGAAAATCATTATAATTGCAATGCACGAGATTAATTAATATGTTGAATTCCTAAATTAGGGTATGTTAATCATCATTAGTATGGTGGTTACAAAGTCAAGAGTACAAAAACTTTTATATGTCAATCCATTATATATATCTTAAAGGGACTGATTCTATTTTAGGATGGATATTATGTTGTACACTTTCTCAAGGTGTTCATCTTTTGTGTGTGAGTTACATAATTACCATGAAGAATGCTGATAAAAAATTCATGGGACATACATGAGTATGTTGTGACTCACGATGATAGAAAATCCTTAATCCATATCTTTTCTTTCTTTGCTTCAATTTGATCCATATTCTCTACTTCAGTGGATGATTGAGTGATAGAAGATTGAAGAGTGGCTTTCTAGCTAACTATAGAGTCACATAGTGAAGACATAGCCATTCATAAACCATCTGCTATCAACATCTCCTACATAGTCAAAATTAGAATATCATACTAACATGAGTTCGTATTCACTACCAAATATCAGACATACATCGGTTGTACCCTTTAGGCACCGAAGTATCCTTTTTATAGCTTTCCAGTTTTCTTGACTAGAGTTTATCATAAACATGCTCATTACACTCATTCCATGAGTAATATCATGTCGGGTGCAAACCATGAGATACATGAGGCTCTCGACATCACTAGAATAAGAAACCTTAGACATTTGTTCTTTATCAGTTTCAGATTGAAGAAATAACTCCAATTATATTTGAAGGTTGTAAGTATATGGAATTAACAGAGGCTTTGAAAATGATATTCCAAATCTAGATAAAATTTTTTGAATATATTATTCTATAATAGAAATAATTTTCTTTTAGTTCTATCTTTTAATATTTCTATGTATAGAATTTTTTTCCCCTCCCAGATTTTTCTTATCAAATTTTGAATTGAGGAGCTTCTTTAGTTCCTTAATGTTAGATTTATTTCTGTCAATGATAACTAATAAGCATATCATCTACATACAATAGTAAGTAGATATATGACTCATCATTTAGTCTTCTGAAATAAATATAGTAGTTATGGTCACAGTTACTGTATTCATGACTAGTCATGAAATATTCAAATCTCTTGCAACACAGATGAGAAGACTATTTAAGGCCATAGAGGGACTTTAAAATCTTGCATACATGAGTTTCTTTACCTAATACCTCAAAACCCTTAAGCAGGTTGATATAAATTTCTTCATCTAAATCTCCATGATGAAAAGCAATTTTGACATCTAGTTACTCAAGTTTAAGATTCTAATATGCCACTATTGTTAGAAGAACCCTAGTTGATGTTTTTTTGACTTCAAAAATAATATCTGACTATAATCAACACCCTCTTTTTGACTAAACCTTCTTGCAACTTGACGTGCCTTGAATTTTATACCACATGCAACTGAGGTATCATATTTCTCCTTCAAAACCCATTTCCAAGAAATAATTTTTTTCCCCTTAGGTTTAGGTATAATAACCTTGGTGCCATTCTTATAATGGGATTCAATCCCTTCATTCATGACAACTAATCATTACTCGGATTCATGACATTTAAATAGTATTTTTGAAGAAAGATAGTTTAGGAATGTCAATTTCTTTGGCAACTTGTAGGGCTAACCCTACAATTTCATAACAAGTTAATCTTAGAGGAGGACCTATATCTATCCTCCTAAGTCTATCTATAGCAATACTATAGGGAACAAAAACTTATGCAAGCTAGAGATCAGGTTTAGAAACAAACTCAAGATCATATTCATGATTAATTGTTGATTGTCTATAGACAAATTTAGAAAATCTTCATGGAGCCACAGAATTAAAATTTATATCCACCATATGTTCAGATTGAGTAACTTCAGATGACTGGATAAAACTAGGTACTTATTTTTGGATGATACTTTCAACAAAGGTAACAATCATAGAGTGGATTACTCTCCTTTTAGATGATGACTAGATACGAAATCTCTTAACTTTATCATCATATCCTACAAATATTTTTTTTCTTGCTCATGATTCAAGCTTACCATCATTTACATGATAGTAGGCAACACAATCATACACTTTTAGACTAGAATAATTTGTAGGTTTACTAGGCCATATCTCAATTGGAATTTTCAAATTAATTCCACTTTGTGGTGATCTATTTATCAGATAGTATGTTGTATTAACATCTTCAGCCCAAATCTTTTTACCTAAGACTGATTGAGAGAGTATATACCTAATTCTTTGCATAAATATTTGGTTTATTCTTTCAGCAATATCATTTTGCTGAGCAGTGCCCCTAACTATTCTATGTCTAGCTATACCTTTGTCTTTATTGAATTTCTCAAATTCAAATGAGTAGAATTCTAGATCATTGCTTGTTCATAATAATTTGACCTACTTAAGTGTTAGGTTTTCTACTAAGCTAACCCAATGCCTAAACTTTCCAAAAGTTTCTGATTTATATTTTATCATGAATATCTAGGACATCTTAGAGTAGTCATTTACTAAACATAAATAGAATCGGGCACCACTAAGAGATGAGATCCTAAAAGGGCCCCACTAGTAATCCAAAGACTCTTTTATGCAGTGTATAACTTTAGCAAACTTAGTTCTATATTTCTTACCAAAAATACAATGATCACAAAAATTTAATTTACTAATTTTATGACTAACAAGAAGGTTGAGATTATAAAAGATTTTCATACCTTTCCCACCCATATATGCAAGTTGCACGTGCTATAATCTAGAAGATCAGGATGAGGTCATCTTCATCCATGGCATCACTTGCTATGGTAGCAGCAGGTGGGGGAACAGGCTGACCCAACATTTAGTTTTCCATTACCTTCTTCATCCATGGTCTCATCTTCTTTCTTGGGCATTCAGTTTTCCACTACCATTTCTATTTTTAGTAGTGATAGGTGTCATCCTCCTTGAACCATTTCTGAAATTTATTTCCCTTTTTCTTGAATGAAGCAAACTAGGGCCTCCTATTCATTACTAACAATCTAGTAGCCGACTGCTCGGACCATTTAATAGCTACCTTCTGCCTCATCTCTCTAGAGTATAGAGCATACCAAACATCTTCTAGAGAAATTTCATCCTTCACCACTATTAATGATTCTACAAAGTTTTCATATGAAACTGAAAATGAGATTAAATAATAGAAGTGCAACATCCGTATCTTCCACCTTGATGTTGTACAAATCATCCAAGTGCATCTTTAATGGAGTTACTTGCTACGTCCTCATTGTGAAGAGTATCCTTTTTAATAGAAACTTATTCGTGAGTGACTTTGTCATATACAACAACCCAGCTTGATCCACAAGCCTGCATAAAGTCTTTTCATATGCTACCTCAGCTTTCACCTCATCAGTTAGGCTTAGAAAAATCAGAGTGCACATTCTCTTCATGCATTTGTGCCTCCACCTCTATTATTCCAAGAATAGCTGCAGCAATTCCACAACCATCGATTAGAAGGCATCATATATCAAAGTTCTTTATATGTGCCCGCATCTTTATCTGCCATATTCTAAAACTATTCATACAATTGAATTTCTCAATAATGGTGTTCAATATTCCAAACATTTTAACAAAATTTACAGATTGTGAAACTAGAATAAAAGTATTAGCAATAAAACCAGAAGTTCAATAATGCAATAGAAACTATAACAAAATGAAACCCTCTGATATAATTATTAGAATTTTTTAACTTTGTATATATAGTGATTGTGCTGAACATAATATCAATTGATTGTGCATAACATAACACATCACAAGGAACAAAACGAATAAAGCACAACCAAACCAAACACTAGTTTTAACATGGTTCACTAGACATTCAAAATGACTAGCTATGTCCAACAAAAAAGTGCATAGCACTTGTAGATTTATTAACCTAGAATATTTTAGTACATAATCGAGAGAGAAATAAGAAGAACACAGTGCTTGCATTATGATTACAGATATATATATATATATATAGAATAAATAAGGTTCAACTTAAAATAGAAATGATCAGATCTTCATAGCAGACACTCATTATTATCACAATACCATGTATCCAATCTCTTAGCATATTAGTACATGCACCTATAAATAAAATTTAGAAACAAAACAAAAGGTTAAAAAATAAATAACCAAAAAAATTATATACTATAAATATTTTATATGAGAGAATAAAATATTAGTGGAATAGCCACTAATAATGCTATGGACACTCAAAAGATTGAAAAGATTATTTTTGTGTTGTAGCCACTTTACAATATCATGGTCACACTCATATTAAGAAAAATCAATTGTTAATTTTTTGGCCTCAATACATCACCATGGATATATAATAATAAAAGAATCCATTTATACTCAACAAACACCTCACAACTTCATGGCCTTGTATGGACTACCGATAGATGAAGACATGAATCCAATATTTCATAGTTTCCCCACTTTGTATTATAGAAAGATCAAATTTTGATAAGATAATATTGTTGTCTAGAGTCATGACCTCAAGCTAAAGAAATGAATGCTAAAATTCTAGTGGTTGAAAACAAATTTTAGATACGATAGTAGAGTTATATATTTCTAAAAGCATTTATACTTTTGAAACTATGTCATCACTATATTGTGTAGAACTTTCATATATTAGGATTAAAGTGATCAGAATATTGAGTTTTCCTTAATTTCTCAAATTTAGGAGCTTCTATGAATATATCACCATCATCATTCACCACTATTGTTGCCCACACTACTCCTAGTGGCACCCCATATTTTGTTGTGGAATAATGAGCCTCCCTTCACTTTTTTATTCTTAGTCAATTTTGGATACCTTTTTGAATATTTTTGGGTAAATCTTTTTTAATTAGTGAACCTTAATTCCAAATTTTCAAATGTTGCACATGGTTTATTGAATTTTGTCCAAAAGGGACTCATAGAAGCACCCATACCTCCTTTAATGTATTCATCTCCTAATTATGATTAGGTTAGATCAAGTCTAATCCTTTTGTCTTTTAACTAGTTGAGTTTACATAATTTTTTATTGCAATGTATTATTGTTATGTCATATTTGTTAGGACAACTATTTATAACTAAAATTATTCATTGAAAGTTGGATAGTAATTCAAATGCCCAACATGATTCCTTGATTTAAATTGAGTTCTTTCTTCATGAGAACTTAGACTACTTGCCAATAGATTTGCCTTCTAGCAATAACGAAATGGAGAGTTGGATAGGTTGTACATTTTGGTATTTTGCCAATAGATTAATGATAATATTTTTATAATATATTTTTTTGATGTATCCAACTCATAATTTAATTTTTTTTCAAAAAATATTTGAATGGCTTAGCTTTGAATGATTGAGATTGACTTGATTTTTATGTAGTATATTATATTCTTTATGTAAGATTTGTTGTTATGATTGAAATTGACTATAGTCAAAGTGATTAAAATTACTTAATAAATGTTGAACAATTATTTCTATTTCTAATGAACTCCTTTAATTCAAGTTTAGTTATTTAGTCAGAGAAAATTTAACTAGTTGAAAGTATATCTAACTATTAATAGTAGCAAAAGAGGAGAGTGAGATAATATTGTTGTTTAGATTTTGGAACTATTATAATATTGCTTTGATGCTAGTACTTGTAAAACTTTTGTTTCTTGTACAATGTGCAAAAACTATTTTGAGATATGACATCTAAGTTACATGCATGTTGTATCAATCATACTTTTGAAACTATTTCACAACTACTTCTGTGTAGAGTTTTCATATATTATGATGAAATTCATCTAAACATTGAGTTTTGTTAGTTATTTGATCAAATTTGGGAGTTTCTACTACTATATATAGATTGACTATATTTATGAGATAGGTGAGTTTATTTTTTTGGATGTTTTACTTTTACTCTATTAAACACACACACACACACACACACAAATTAGAGGACCCAAAATCTTAATGAGGGAGTATCCTATTTGAATAGATGTCCACCACAGGTAATATCATCTTCAACCACTAATAGGATACATAGTGATGTACAATTGTCTAATCATGTTTTGGTAGTTGAAAAAGGTTCTATCTCAATTCTAGGTAATGAGGAGAGAGAGAGAGAGAGAGAGAGAGAGAGGAGTAATGACTATTCTGAGGAGTAGAGTTTTAATGACCTGTTCTAATTATTTTAAGAGTCAATATACTCTTGATACTTTTTGGCGCATCCAACTCTTGTTACTTATCTAATATCTATGAGTAAAATGTTTTGTTAGTTGAACTATAAACTAATTTGTTGATTCATATTACATCTGACATAAACATAAATTATTCTAATATTAAATATATGATAAATAATTATACCAAATATAACCAAATACATTAAAATCTTAGTTTAAAATATTCTAATATGATTTTTTTTCATTTGAATTTAGCCTCATTTATTTAATGCTATAACCTTCGGATAATGAACATGTCTTGTCAACTTGTTTCTCTTTAAAATCATGTTATGTATTTGATAATTTAACTAAAATAAACATTTTAATTATATATTTTGTTAATTCAGTATAGGCTTGCAAATAAAAAATGTTGGAGAAAATTCTTTGTTAATCAAATATTAGTAAATAATTATTAAAAATAAAGTTGAATACTTTTAGTGATTTAAAATCATGGTGAAAAAACTTACAAATAAAGAATTTTGGTCTTTTTGATTTTTTCTAATTTCTCTAAGACAATTGTTTGGATTTAATGACTAATTTTTATCAATTTTTTTTGTCTCTATCACATTAAGTTTTATATTCAATATTTTAGTTAAAATAAACTTACGGATACCAATATCTTAGTTTATATGTAAACTACTTTGTTGATTGATATACATATTTAAAAATAATAAATTAATCAAACATTAGATACGAGATAAATAATTATTTAAAATATGGTTAGATTACTTATAATGAAAAAAATATACCTATAAGTCATTTTACTTTTTAAAAATTTGGGTCATTTTCTTAAAGTTAATTTATTTTGATATAAATAATTTTTATCATATTATTATTCTCTCTCTCTCTCTCAAATTTAGTAATTTACTTAATTTTTAGTTAAAATAAATATATAAAAAATTTGTTATGTTAGTTTTGGTTTAGACTATTTTTTTTTGATGCATATTAGATGTGTGACAAAGTAATTAGAATACTAATAATAATCGAAAATATAGGTGAATAGCTTACTAATAAGAATTTTGACTTATTTATTTAAGATTCCATTTGAATATTGAGGTATTTTAAAAAAATTGTTTCTCTCTCTTGAATGCTATTTTTTTTTCAATATTTTAGTAAAAATAATATTATGAAAAATATACTATCTCACTTCAAGTATACAATAATGTTTTTTATGTTTATTGCATGTAACAAAAGAATAAAATAATTAAATATTTGGTATGAGAAAAATATGTATTGCATATGTAATTATAATATATATAATAATCTAAATTATATGAAAAAGAATTACTAATAAGAAACTTGTATTTTTGAAATTTGGCTCAATTTGTGAAGGTTGTCAAATCAATTTTTTTGGATAAAAAATATCATTTAATAGATTATTTTTCTCTTTCTTATATCTATTATTTTTCTCAATATTTTAATCAAAATAAGCTCTTTTATAATATGCTATGTTGTTTTAAATATAAAGTGACTTGTTAGATATTTTGTGTGTCACAAAAAAAATGAATCAATTAAAAATTAGATATGACTTCAATAATTATGAAAAAATTAATTAAAATATTTATATTGATTCAAAATTTAGGAGAAAAAAATATAAAAATACTAAACTTTCTAATTTTGAATTTTGTCTCATTTTTTTATTGTTATAGTAGTCAGATACTATAAACTTTTTTTTCATTTTATTTTTCTCTCCCTTTATTTTAAATTTGTATTCATTATATTTCCTAAAATAAACTTATGATAAAATAGGTTGCTAGTTCAAATATAGAAGAATTTGTTGATATATATATATATTGCATGCATGATACAAAAATGAATTATTAAAATATTAGATACGAGATAAATCATTTTTTTTAATAATTAGAATACTTACAATGACCCTCCAAACTTCAAAAGAGATTTCAACATGACCTAGAGTTTCTCTTGCTTTCATCTTCTTCAAAGCTTCCCTTGCTTCATGTGTCTTATCTTAGGTATATATCAAAATTTGTTTAGCTCGCTACCACTTTAAATATGCTAATATGAATCTATGATTTTTTTAAAAGAACATTGAAATATACTACCTATCTTTCCTTGACTTTTTCATCTTTAATTATGATTTGATTGTTTTCATTCTTTATACACCTTATAAGTCTAATATCATTCCTATTCTTCTCCATCTTCCATGCTATCTTATAAATATCATTTTCCCTTCTTAATTTTTAATTTATTATATAATTCATAATGCACCTTAAACATATTCATTAATATAAAACTTAATGTCACATCACATAAAATAAATTATTCAAATCATCGATCACATTATATTTTAATAGAAATTCTTAAATCTACCCTAGAGATGGGGGGCTCGGGGGCTACTCCTTCAAATTCTAGAGATTTAAATTAAGTATTGTATCACTTGTTTACTTGTGGAGCCCCTGGGGGGGGGGGGGGGGGGGGGGGGGGGGAATTTGCCATTAGGGTTTGTTAGCTATTCCATTGCCATTACTTGTTACATGGAAGAAAAATAAGAAATGAGAGATCAGTTGGAATGTCTCTCCATTCCTATTTTATACTCGAATGATCCAGTATTAATTTAGTAGGAAGTTATGACTTTTATAAGAAAGCCACCAATTTGAATTTCATCTATTAAGCTTCAAGCCACAACTTTAGAAATTAGTTATAACTCTTGAACATATCCCAATCTTTATGTAATACTAAGTCATAGTGTTGGAAAATAACTATGACATAGGCTTATTGTCTCTATAACATAATGATGTAGTACTAGAAAATGATCATGACTTCATGCATTTCTCTTTAATATTTTTATACAAAGTCATTGAAGTAGGAATGTTCATGTCATTATGAATGGCCTCTCATATTTCAATATGGCTATGACATTGGAAAATGTGTATGACATTGGCATTTATCTCTTATAATCATCATATTACCATTACAATAAAAAATAATTGTGACACTAAGAATGTCTTTCATGTGTATCACATATCTACAACAATAATAATTGGTTGTGATATAAAAATTAGTCTTTTATATGTCTTAAGTGTAAATGACACTGTGCGTGGTCACTACACTAATATTAACTTTTCTCATATGTCAATATCATATTATTATGGTACTATAAAGAGGTCATGACACTAGCAACTAGCCAAAACATAAAAGTCTTGTCTTTGCCTATTTTTGAGGACAATAGTAGCATCCTTGGAAAATAGTCATACTCAAGTAATTTTCTATTATTTTATGTCTCAAAAGTCATGACATTAAATAACTATCATTGCTTTGCCCCAAGTAGTTGTTACAGTATAACTTTTAGTAACTTAAAAGTGATAGTTTTTTAAAAAGACCACAACTTTGACTTGAGACTATTGAGCCATTTTAAAGATAAAGTCATGATGCTATGATGTGACCATAAATTTTAGCATTACTTGGGTACTTGGTTGTTACATAGAAAGATTTTCATAACCAATTAGGTAAAGCTTTAGACAAGAATGAATGCTAAAATTATGTGAGACTCCATACTCTAAACCTCATCCAAATTCATCCAAAAACTTATTAATTTCATGACTATTCATAAGAATCTACCAAAATTCTAAAATCATGAAATTGATTTATAAATACCTCATTTTCATTCTTACATATCATCACAAATCACCAAAATATATAAGAATATTAAGTAGTTTGAATAATGAATAGTTTTCATCCATCATGGTATCACACACAAACTCACAAATATAAAACCTTAATTTTAGTTATACATAAAAACTACATCCATTAATATCCAAACTGTAACAGAATCCAAATACACAATTCATCCATTATGCATCCATCAAACTTAATTAAATACAATAACTCAAGATCTTAACTTTGATTGATATTAATTAGGGAGAAATTCACATGAAATAATTGAAGATACATCTCATGGAATTTTGAGTTCCTAATGATTACTCTCATTCAAAACAAGGAAGTAAATCCTAAATCCATAATACACGATCATGCACCTAGGACTTGCTCCAAATTTATGTTGAAATTAATGTCTCCCCATTCACCTTCAGGGTTTTGGTTGAAATTTGGCTCCCAAAACCCTAGCTTTTCTTATGTCCTGAAAATGCTTTTGAAATTATTATTTTTTTTATTTTTTACTCATATGGTTGGGCATAAAATTTAAGTTGAAAGTCACCACTTTTTAAGGTTATATATTTTATGGCAATGAGAATTGTCATGGCTATATATTACAAAGTCAAGGCATTAGGATAGGTTGTGGCTTTGGTCTCTCACTTGCATCTAATGATCATGATATTGAGAATTATTGCGACTATACATTATATATTTAGAATACAAAGTCATGACATTGATAATGGTAGCATCTAATATTTTTTGCCTCTTTAACCCAAAATCTAGACTCTAAAAAATAGGTCATGTCTTTGGTATTTTTTTAAAAATATTAAGTCAAAACCTTTGCAATGGTCATGACTCGAGTATTGCTCTCTAGAAATTTCTATAGATAAAAGGCACAATATTATGAATAACATTGCTGCTAATATTTTAGACTTGATGGCTCTATAACTACAAAGTCCTGACAAATGAGGTTTGCTATGGCTTTGAGTACTAATGAGGTATTTGGTTGTTGCAACATAAAATTAATCTCATTTATCTAAAAATTATTATTAGCTAGTACAATAGTGACTCTAAGTAAACTTTTTTAGCCAAGTAGATTATATTACATAATAAAATAATAATTTCAATGTGGTAGTAAAATTGTGGTATAAAAAGATTATCATGACTATTTATATAGAGTTTTAGTAAAACATCATGCCATTTTTGAAATTATTTGTGACTTTGATCTCTTCCTAACTTTAGAATACCATGGCATTGGTAATGGACACACATTTATATTTCATCTCTAGAATCTAAAATCATAGTGTTGAAAATGGATCATGGCCTTGGTCATTTGCATCAGATGGACATGACATTGAGAATGATTATGACTACACATTTCATCTCTAGAACACAAAATCAGAGTGTTGGGAATGAGTCTTGGCTTTGATCTCTCTCTTGCATCAGATGAGTGTGATGCTAGGAATGGTTGCGACTAAAAATTTTATCTCTATAACCCTAAGTCATGGCTCTAAAAATAGGTAATGAACTTAGTCATTTCTCTATAGAAGAGAGTCTTAACCTTGAAAATAGTGGTGCCTCAAGTATTACTCTCTAAAATTTTTATATAGATAAAAGTTAAGGTGCTACAAGTAGCACCACACATTTATCCTTAGACTTGATGCCTTCGTAATGACAATATGATGGTATGGTACTGGAGACTTACCACAACTTTGAGAACTTTTTTTGGGTACAAAGTTACTTTGACATAAAATTAATATCATAGCCATACAAATTATTATGAGCTAGTATAATTATGACTCCAACAAAGTTTTATAGGAAAATCAATTGTGTTGTATACTGAAATAATTCTATCAAATAGATGATAGAGTTGTGATGTATAAAGAATGACATGCCTATTTTTGTATAAATTTAGCTAAGAATGGATGTCGAAACTATCCTAATGATTAATTAGGTGTAACAAAGTTATAACACAAAAGAATGTGATAATATTAGATTTCTTTTTTGCTCACCTTCTTTTCAATAATCCACCAAATCTCTATTCAATATAAAAATTACTCAATTTCAATACTATTCATCATAATCAATCAAAAATAATAATTTAGTGAAATTGTTCATTATAATGCACTTTTCTATACATACACATTATTAATTTTACTGGTAATCAAAATCTTTTATTTTTATTAAATATTTAACATATCGAACAAGCATAAACACTAATGTACAATTAGAATTTATATGTTTACTACTAGTTCGATTGTTATTGATCCACAATTATCTCAACATAATTCTTATTTTTTATTTGTCAACATACCAAAGCTAATAAATATCTATTCTCCTATATATCTCACCATTGTAGATATCCTTATTTACATCTTATATTAATATTTTTATGATTTATGGCATTATATAACTATACGCTTTTAACATTCGATGAGACAATGTTTCAAGAATAAATCATAAAGCTACAAACTTTAACTAACTTTTTTAGCCTCTGAATCATCCAAGAAAGCAATGAAATTTTAGCTTTTTTGACATTATGACAGAGCATATTGCTTAATGTTGAAAATCCTACTATTTTCTCATTTTAAAAACTAATGATCTATATTAACTTGTAGACATGTTTAGAAATGCTAGATGTATACGTGACACTACCCTCCTCTTTTATCCATGCTTAGGACCTTCAATATAAGATAACTAAAACATGTGGAGGACTAAAACAAACAAACACTCACACACACACACACACAATATATGCTCAAACACACACATACACACTATCCACACACACACACACACATGCTCAAACACACACATACACACTATCCACACACACACACATATGCTCAAACACACACACACACTATCCACACACACACACACACACACACACACACACACACACTCAAGCACACTTCAAAGAACACATGCAAAAATATAGTTTCCCATAGAACACATAACTAGTGACTCTAGTAGCATGGGTTCTCACCAAGCATTTCGTCAGCCTTCCATTCCTTCCTCTTGAACCACTTTGATGGAAGCAAAGATATAATAGATGCTTTTGCACTTCTCTTGGCTAACTGTATTTCTTTTACCTCTTTCATCCTGGCTTCAGCTTTATGCCTCTCATTAATAATTCCACAAGTCAACATAAAGGTAGAACTTCCTACATAAATAATAGTCAAGTAGTCAATTTTGGATATCTCTTTCCTCATCCCTATCCAATTGATGATTTTGAAAAGATCTAGTAATAAAAGTTTTTTACTTTTGATGTACTCATATAATTATTATTTTTTACTTGTCTTTAAATTTATAATGCCTTTGATATTATAATAGTTAAAGACACCATTGGATAGGGAAGCTAGTTTTGGGAATATTAATGTTGATTCTATTATATTACTTTATGTTAAGGATTGAGATTCATATATTATATTTTCATTTTTATATTATAAAATCTTCTAAATGTTTAGTTATGGTTGATCATTTACATGTGCATTTCTAAGTTGGTAATATACCATTAGTCAAGTTAAAAATTTTAAATCCAAACTCGAAGGTGGTCGCCAGAATTAATTGCAAGTCATGCAAGTTAATAAGATATATTTGAGCTTCATATCTAATATGCTTGGAGATAGTTAGTGCAACTTTTTTTACTTCTTATTCATATCCTAAATCAATTGCAAGTATTGTGTTTCAAAATTTTATTATTTTTTTAAATTTATAGAAATGTTATTTTAGAAAAAAAAAATCAAATTTTTTAATATTTTTTATATTTTCATAAAATAATTAAAATTCTACATGAATGTGATATCCCAATTTGAAAACAAAAAATCATTTTCACATACTTAATCATTTTTAAAAAGTATTATATGTTTTATTTTTTTAGAAATTATGAGCATTTATAACTTGTTGTTTATCCGAATTCAATTTTGTGGTAATATTGAATAAGGTGACCATAATTAATTACAAACATTTCAGAATTACATATTTTCTTTAAAAAATTAAGATTAAAGTTTCATGATAAATTGTGATTTATTATGATGCTAAATAGTATGGTATCATATTTTCATTCACATCTTTCATGTGTGTACAAATTATATTCATTATTCAAGATAAACATTGTTCTTTAACTTTCAAAGAAAAATTAAAAAGAATATAATAATCCATGACTATTACTTTCTTCATAGGAAATAGCTAATTTCATAAAAGCGGAGAGCGATAAAGACTAGTGGTGACATTTTTAGCCATGTAATCCAACACAAAGTTGCCATTTTATGTGCAGAAAGAATAGTAAAAGTAATGTCAGGTTCAACATATTCGGATTTCTATGAAGAGACATCTAATATTCCATATTTTAATTTCAATTTCAAGGTGATATTAATAAGTATGCAATTATTCACCACTATTACCTTCTTCACCACAAATAGTTATGTGACAGAGAGGTAGAGAAGGGGTCAGGACTATAGTTTGAAATTTCAGCCCTTGAACCTTAACCCAACTAGCATTTTTAAATGTATAAGATTAGTGAGGGCAATCTTATGTTCTAATGAATCAGATGTTACGAAAGAGACAACCAATATACCTTATTTTAATTCTAGTTTCATGTTAGAATATTTAATTAAAACATGAAACTAAAATTTAAATAAGGTATATTGGTTCTCTTTGGAAACACCTGATATATTATAATTTAAGATAGCTCTCACCAATCTTATAATAATTTACAATAAAATATTTTAATTCTAACAAATATCTCATCTTCATTAATAATAGTGGACAAAAGTCAGGAGTACATTATCAGTCAATGTCTAACATTATTGTTTTACCTTTACATTCACTCATATCATAAATAATAATGAATGCCATCAGTTGTTAAGTAATATTCTATAGGGACATATCTATAATAGCTAGTTAAATAATTTCATATTTTCTTAATGTTTTTTTTTCTAGAATACATTCATTTCATTTATTTAAATCTTGTGAAAAATCATGTTGATATATCTTTGTGCCCATGTCATATTATATGATTTATTCACTGGGAATTGAATTTATGACACCATCATTAACCATCTATGGGGTTACTTTGCATGTCCTACTTACCAAAGGTCAATGTATTTCTTTATGAATTGAGGGACAAACCTACAAAACTTCTATTTATACTTGGCTAAAAAAATCAATCCAACCTACTAGATATCTATTTCTACCATGCATGGTTCCCCTACGTCCATCCTATCAAAGGCTTATTTTTTTTTTTGTGTTTGAGCTACCATCAAATTAATGATCATTAACATCAAAAACAAAAAATAAATCAATACTTTCCTAATTATTTCATATTGTCGATAAATATTCTCATTCATTCAATAATAAGTCATTATATGAAATTGAATAATGTATTTGCCTTGCTTGTAGTTTATGATGTGAGCCACTAGAATATCTCTTACTAAAATATAGTTTTTCTAAACATTGGACAGGAGGCTTGGAATATCTAGGGTGTTTGTGTAACATGTTAATATCCATAGACAATCATTTTATAAATATATTTTTATCTCCAAATCACAATTTATTATAATAATTTATCCATAACTCAAAATGGCATTTTTTCTTATATAAAAGCAAACAAGTCTCAACTTTATCTAGAGCAAACATTACTCAAAATATGCCAAATTACTTTCTAAGTAAAGATACATACTACACAATTAATTTCAACCAACATTAAGCATATAAAGTTACACAATAATATTTTCATCAATTATAGTGCTGACACTTCACACATAATTTTTATAACAAACACACCCCTGCCCATTATCAGAACAATGCCTCAACTTTAAAGTTATACTCTTGAAATTAAACACCTATTGTTGGATGTGCACCACGTCCTATTTCATTACATCACTTGGTTTTACCCATGTTACCACCGCATGTTGCTTGACATTCATATAAAATTTATCAAATTATTTGTAGGAATCCCATAGTTACCAAAAATATGGTAATTAATTTGTAGGATATCGAATCATCTAATAAAAACCCAACATCACTCATTAATTCTATTACAAAGAAAGTAACAATAAATTATTAGTCTAATATTTTTGTTTCGTATTAATTTCCACATGTAATTGCATGTGAAGTAGTTATGCCTTGCTACCATGCTACAATTACTACCAATTAATCTAATAAATAAATCTTTGTAAAAACATTGCAAAATACATATGTGTGCATGTCCATGTGTCTGCATGTGTATATTTATATTGATAGATATATGTACAAATACACACACACACTCACACACTTCAGTTGGATCTATCATACTGTCGAGACTATGTCTAACTTGCTCCAATCCTAGGCCTCTTGGCCAATATATGGGCAAAGTGAAACTAAAGTTTGCCTTTGTGAGAAAGAGGAGGGGGATAAAAAACACACACACACACATACATGCACACACACACACACACACACAAACATATATATAATCTTTATGCACATGACAATACTCATATTGCATACCACATACCACAACGATCCTAAAATATTCTTATTTTTTAAAAAAACATCACATTAATTTTTGATTTGTAATGAAAAAAGTATGCATCCATGATCTTCAAACCATTATTTTCATCAACCAGCCAAAATTTCTAAGATTACAATTTTCATTCATAAGCAACTAAACATAGAACACACTCAATTATAATAACAAAATGTCCAACCATGCATCAATTATTTATTCACATATAAAAAAATTATTTAACCTTTACACATAGCTTCATAGAGATGAAGAGGAAGAGGCTGAGAAGAGGAAAGGGAGGAGTGGATTGTAGTGAACTAGAAGGAGGGGATGTCAACTTGTTTTTTACATTTATACCTCTTCAAATTTCACATAGGATAAATTTCTCTAACCTTTACTCTTACTTTTATAGAGATGAAGAGGAGTGAAGGAGGTGGAGAATATGTGTGATGGAGAGAGAGAGAGAGAGAGAAAGAGAGAGAGAGAGAGAGAGAGAGAGAGGAGGGCATTGCAGTCAAAAAAGAGAAGAAATAGTCGGGTTACACTAATCAGGAAGAAAAAAAAATACATTATCTATATTTGATTCATAGCATTTTCAAAAATGGTTAGTTTGCTTTAATTATTTTGCTTTTCTATATATCTATATATTTTCATTTTTAGTTTTATATTTCAATAAAATCTAAAGCATTTTTTTTTTCATATCAATTTTGAAGAAATATATAAACCATTGTAGTTAGCATAGCAAATACATCATGTTTTAAAAGTTGTCATAAGTCATTTAACTTGTTTCATCTCAAGTTAATTTAAATTCTTTGCAAAATAATTTGAATTTGCTTTTAATTTTCATAAAACTAAATTTTAAAATGTTTGAAGAATGAAATATATTTTTGGGCCCCACTTGAAGGATCAAATATTTCAAAAAATCACAAAAATCTCATATTTAAACCATGTCGAAATTTTTTAATTTCATAATTCTTTTTATTCAAAATTTAAGATGTTATATTATTTGTCAATGTTGTATGTGTAATCCCGAAATGCCTATTATACATATGCTAAGATAACATTTCTCAACTCAAATTGTAGATTCATTAGGTATGCCCCACTTTGAAGTTTTTCTTTTTGTATGTTATTTTCCATAGAAAACCTCTCCCCATCTTTTTATAAGCATTTGGATCGAATTTTTGAATGATATGTTAAAACAATCAAGAAAATATTTTTCATTAAAGTATATACAATTCTCGATACCTTATTATCTCTAATAAACATATATTATCACTAATGAAAATATCATCGATTAAAATTTAAATTTTCATTTCATAGGTAAGTAATTTCAGAATAATATCTTCACACACTCACACACACACACACACACGAACGTACACACAAACACATATAGAATTTATAATGATTAATGATCATCAATTGAACTTTATGACCAAAAAATGAAAACATTCACGTATGTAACTTTAATTTCTAGGGAATAACAACATTAGAAAATATTATTATCAATACCATTTTCATTGTTGATAATTCTTAATTGATGAAATAGTTATCGAGGAAATGATCTCAAACATAATTGCAAGTTTCTTGATGAAATATTTTGCTCATAAAATTAATTTATATTATCATGCATTACGAATTACTAAAAATAAATGAAGTTAGGTATAATCAATTAACATAATCAAAAATTTAAAATATCATTAAGTGTTATTTAATAAATTCAATGTTCATCGAGAAAAATCTCATTAAGTATCATCATACAAAAATTTTTTAAATCATTTGGTCTCTCTTCAAAATTATTAAATGTTAGTGACATACATTTAAAATGCATGAAATATATTTATGTTATTTTAATTAAATTAACTTGTCATCAACCAACCAGATGGTAGTTTGATTGGCAAAAGGGGATGGATGCTTTAACTTTATGATAATGTTTGATTATCAAGAATGACGGATACACTTTCCTAAGGTGCTTCTTAGATCACCTATCATGTATTTGGTATGAAGTCCTTTAACTACTCCAATCCTAGGGCCCCAAGTCCCATATATGAGCCAAAGGATAATATGAGTTAGCTTTAATGAGAGGTTGGAAAGAAAAATTAAGTTATTTAAAATCATGAAACAACATCCAATTATTATTGAAAAATATCAAAAACAATTGTTTTTTTTTATCTAGTAGCTATCATCAAAAAATTTGATGTTTTCCTAAAAAATACTAATAATTAATTAACTATATATTTTATGGGACATATATCAATAATATCATTAAACATTTAACCATCATCATGTATTAACAAAAAATTTATCAAATATATCTAATGATCATCCATTACATCAAATAGCATCATCATCAAGTACATATCAAAAAACATCAATCATTGTCAATTGTATAATCCACAAATCATCATTGAAAATTATAAAATCTCATCTAATACATACAAAAATAAGACAACTATTTTTTATAAAATTTTCAAATTAAATTAAAATCTCATTGGAGTTATTATCACTTATAATTGAATATTGATTGAAAACATGACAATTATTATTTACCTTTAACAGATACCATTAATTGATAAAAATTATTCAAAAGGGGAGCTTATGATACATTAAGAAAGTCACATCATGATTTTTTGGGCTATGCAATTGTGTTGTAAATATTTTTGTAAAAATAAAAAGAATGTTTACATAATTAAATTAAATTAATTTAACATATTTGTTCATATACAAATACATAGAAATGTTTATTTTTTTCTAAAAAGATTAATTGTCATTTGTTAATTTCCATTTTGGCACTACAATTTGTTTCTCTTGAAATTTGAAATAGTGGCGATAGTCTAGTCATTCTTGTCTTAATAAATAAAGACTGACCACTAGCTTATTTAGCAAAACCTTTAGCAGTGACTACTAAAAATAAGCTTCCACAGCCCATATAATGACTTGGTTAGCCTACAAAGCACTCTTTTAGGTAAATGCTCCCCCTTAAGATAGGAATGACCAGGTGGTAAAGCCATATAAACACTCATGAAGCTCATCATGAAAAAAAAATGTATTATTAACATTAAGTTGAGTAAAGAATCAACCATAAATAGCTACTAAAGGGAGCAATAAATTTGATTATTATTAGAAATAATGTTCATAGTTCCATCATTTTAAACTTGATTTTATACACCCAATTGTTTTCGATAGGATCTTTACTGGCAGCTCGCTATTCTGGAAGCTAATTTTCCTATGAAAAATATTTTTGGTTTGAAGGTGGAAGAAATGGTGTGACTAAATGTTCGATGTGAATTAGACTAATGATGGTAACTAACAATATAAGATAAGGGGCAGGATGTATGGGAGGAGGAGGATTGCTCTAACAGGGTAGGGTACTAGATGGAAAAGGGTGAACTGGTGTTGGTGTTGGTTGAAAGCATAAAAAATGAATTTGGGAAGCACTCAATTATGAAATAAATTAGATTTTAATGTATGAACATGTGTAGCAAAAGGAAAAATAAACATACAAAAAATCATGGTGCAACAAATAAAAGTTGTTGTGGCGGCAAGGTTAGGAGCTTATATTTTTTATATCCAAAAGGATAACAATAAAAACACAAAATATAGCATGACGAGAGAACTTGGAAAGGTTTCTCGTTAAGGTAGAGCCATAACACAAGCATACAAACAACTATAACATGAGCACAAGAATAAGACCTCAAATAGTGTTTTGTGATACAAAAAGGGGGAAGTTAAACAACAAAAGAAATAGATTGTTGTTAATGTACATTCCCCCCACAATAGCACAAAGGATCATGAGATTTAAAATATAAATGATGAGCAACATTCAATATATGCAAGTGATTTTCTTGAACAACAACATTTTGTTCTTAAGTATTTACAAAAGAAAAATAATGAACAATGCCTTTGGCCTCATAACAATCAGTAAACTCCAATTCAAGAGCATTGTCAAGATGAACAAACTTGATGGCAATATAGAATTGATTTAAAATCATATAAAAAAATGAAGAAAAATTATTTTGACTTCATATTTTAGCTCGCAATAGAAAACTCATGTGTACATTGTGTAGTCATTTAAAATTATAAGAAAAAATGGTTCCCATTTATTGTTGAGGTATGAAATTATCCATAATATCAAAGTGAATTGAATCAAAGGGGTTAGGTAATAAATGGATGTGAGATAAAGAGAGTAATGTTTTTTGTTTGGCAAGAAGGCAAATTGAACAATGGTATTGTTCTTGATCAGGTGAATTAGAGAGTGTTGCTTATAATTTTTTATTAATTGATTTCAACCTTACACTAAAAGTATATTATTGCTACTTTTTTATATCATCTAATTTTATTATTTAGGCAATGTCCCAAAAGCTTATTAATGAGGATATACCATCAATAGAGATATGTAAGTACCAAGACATATTAAAGACATAGTAGTGGAACTTGGATTTGGCTACAATATTGAGCACAAGTGGGGTACTTGATCACTGTGATATAAAATTAATGTCATAGCCATATAAATTTTATGAGATAAGTATGTATGTGACTTCATGATAATATTACAATAACTAAAAATATGTTGCACAATAGAAGGATTGATCTAATGAGATGATAGAAATGTGGCATATAAGAATTTTCATGACTAATTATTTATAATTTTGACCAAGAATGAAATTCAAAATTATGGAAGACTCAATATTCTACCCCATCTATAAAACAACACCAAAAATCTATTAATATCATGACTATTCATTAAAACTCATCAAAATTTCAAAGTCATAAAATCAATCCATAATATTTTTATTTATGCCCATACATTGTTATAAACTAGCAAAAAATATAATAATATTTGCTAATTTGAATACTGAATTGATATCAAAGTTCACAATACTAAATGTTCAGCCTGGATATTTTAGAAAAATTAACTATACAAGAAGAAAAAGAAACACACCTAACATTTATTAATTCCAAAAAATATATAAGTTTTCTTCTCATTTATCCATCCCAATCAACATCCCATAAGAGAGATCCTGAAAGTAGTAAGAATTGGATAAAATAAAATAGAACAATTATAAAATCATGAAAGAACATTACTACTCTAGAGATTAAATTGAAATAAGAGAATATAAAACACATTCTTTAATACTAGTGAATTTGGTAAAGTAATATAGTCGACATCCATGATATCAACTTGATGACCATTAGGCATGGTGAGATTAGATTTAGAAAATGGATTGAGAAAAGAAAAAAAAGAATAATGTAAACACAAATGATGCATAGGACCTATATCAATTACCCATCATCTCAACAAAGATTGAAGGTGAGATGAGTGAGAGGAATATGAATCTGTACCTATAAAATGTAAGACATAAAGCAATGGGACTAAAATATATGTCAAACTGATATGGAGCTATGAAAATCGAAAATAAATAATGGCATTGATTCAAGGTGAAGGACTATAATGGCAATGATATCTCTGATCTTGTTGAATAAACTTGTTTTGGATTTGGGCTTGTGCCTATATGGGTACCCAAGCAGTTTGTAGCATATATCAATTGTGTGGCCCAAAGTATTCACTTTGCATGCAATTATGCTTCATAGCTCATGACTTTGGGTGTGCCACAATTACTATATTTTCTCCAAGATTAATTGGAGAAGGAGAAGTGAATGATTGAAGCACCATGGAACTCAGTAATGAAGGAATGATTTCATATCTAATAGTGTATTGTCATTCTTCTTGAATAACTAGTTAGAACACCATGGGGATTTAAAAAAAGAATCAAGTAATAGGATTTGTGCTCATGCTGTTGCAAATGAATCATTCAAATCCATAAAAAATTATATCACATATTCTTCTTGTTGGTAAACTATCCAATTCCTCGTCCATCCACAAGAACAAATTGGTATCACCTAAAAATATTCAAGTTCATCCCTTAAAAATTTGAATGGAGTTTAAAAGGTGTAAACATTGATGGATCTCTGGGACATGCTGAGAAGGAGTTTCTTGATTTGAAAAATACATGGTTCATTGCTATGGTGAAATGTGAAATCTTTCATAAAAATTCATCCACACATCTCTAGCACTATCAATATATTATAAAATATATGCTATTTTTTGTCAATAGAATTAAGCAGCCAATTGGTGACCATACTATTGCATCTTTACCAAAACTAAATGTTAAATCATCTACAAAAGGTCTTGGTAATCTACCAATCTCAAAACCATTTTTGTGTCTTGGGATTGAGAGCCATTTGCATCAATCTTTTCCAAGTAGTGTATTTACTAAATGTTAAATCATCTACAAAAGGTCTTGGTAATGTACCAACCTTGAAACCATTTTTTGTGTCTTGGGATTGAGAGCCATGTGCATCAATCTTTTCTATGTAGTGTAGTTACATCCAACCAAAAGATGAGAAACTAGTACTAAACAGTGATCATCTCCTATGTAAAAAAAAGGATTGATTGTGTCATCCAAAATGCAGTATGGATATTGGGTAAAAACATACAAATTTCTACAAAAATTGATACAAAGAGGTGTAAAAACAATTTCTACAAAACATGATCACATGCCATGAATTAGTAGATAGGTGCAATAGAAGAATGATGATCTGAAATTGTATTATAAGAACTTATATTTTTTGTATATATTGTGATCAATAAAGATGGGTTATAAATACCAAAGATGTAACTCAACAAAATAATAAAGACAAGAAAAGAAAAATATGCATGAGTCCCAACAAAATAATTTTATTATCCTAAGGAGGAAAAAAAACACTTTGCATAGTATATCATCCATCCCACAATTGACATCTAGCCAATACCACTTTATGATCACTTACTATACAAAAATAGTTGAGGAGGGGAATGATGCATTTGATCTATGGTTCCATAGGCTCCTTGAAATCCATTCAAATTGATCAAAATCTCGCTCAGGATGTTAGTATATATTGATCTTTAACTATTATGTATATACTATTTTTTGAATCTAATCTTTTTGTTTTCAGAGAATTGTGACTAGTGAGGAATTCTATTCTCCCCATGAAATAGTAATTTTCAAAATTAAAATTATCTGAGTCAATAAATCATTGCCTTGCATAGCCTGTATAACTCAAGTCATACCCATGATGATAATTACTTTGGTCATGCCTTCACTCCCTAAACCATTGTGACATATGAACGAGATTAAAAAAGCTGAACTAGATCCAACATATAAAACCTTATTGCTTATGCTTAGTTATATTTGGATAAGATCAATTACACCATAGTTTTTGGTATATTATTCATCATACTTCTTTAGGTGTTCAGTCCCATATGCACTCTTACATGTATATATTATTTACAATACTTATATTGTGTTGATTTTTCATTGACACCCTTAATATTATCATTTTTTATTATGTTAAAGTAAAGGTGTCAAATAGGGCTAGGCAGCACGGGCCTGGCCTGAGGCACAACCTGACTCGATCGTGCCAAGCCTGACACGACATGGTCTAGACTCATGCCCATGCCAGGCTTGCTCACATCATGACTCGTGTCATGCCATGCCATGTAGAGGTATACCAGACCTCATGTCTTGTCAATAATGACTAGGTACCTTGGTCTGAGGGCACGAGAATTTGCCATGACATGAACCGTGCCCCACCCCCACCCTGATGCCTGATGCCCTAACCCCGAGCCTGAGCTGATGCTCGACTTTTTGCCAGTCCAAAACCCAACCCGACTCGAACCCATCAGGTCCATTTCTATCGCCAGAGCCTGAGGGTTCTAGAAGCCAAAGCTTCTAGAACAGTTGACCATTTGGGTCGATTCGATGGTCGAACCAACCCATATTGGCAAAAAAAATTTAAAATTTGTCTGTTGGATTTTGCCCCCAACGGCTAGGAGGCAGAATCCAATGGCACTAAGGATTCTGTCCCATTTTAAAAAAAAAATTCAAAAAAATAATAATACATATTGTTTAAATTTTTTTTTTCAAATCTATAAACCCTCCCCCCCTCTTATTCATAAATTTTAACATTGTTCTCTCTCTCTCTCTCGTATTTTCTCTTCGTCTCCTCTTGACTCTCATTTTTTTTCTTTCTTTTGGCTTTCAGGACTCGGGTGTGGATTGTAAGCGTGATCTATCAATTGAGATACAGTGCGAACATAAAAAAAATATTATTTTATGTATTATGATGTACACGTATTTTTTTATTATTTATTTAAGTTTTATTTTTAAATTTTAGTTGACATTAGTTTAAACTTTAAGAGTTAATTTTTAGGTTAATTGATTTTAATTAATATTTTATTTTTTAAAAATATTAAATAGAATATAATTCAAAAACAAATAAAAAATAAAAATAAAACTAAAATATAATAATTTTAATTACGATAACAAAATTAATTTAAACATAAACATAAAAAATTTTAATACATATAATGAAAACCTTACGGAAAGGTTCAAGGCCACCGTAATATTGTTTTTTTGGGTCACCTCAATCAAAACATCTAAAAAATAAAAAACTAGTAGAACATCAATAGTTTGGACTCACTTTAATATAATACAACATAAAAATATTAGGGGTGCCGAAGAAAAATCTGCACAATACAAATATTATAAAAAAAATTTTAAAATGTAGAGTCAAGGAGCACCTTAAGAGTCATGCCAAATAATGAAATAAAAAACAAGATATATTAGATCATAGGCAAACCAAACACAATGTTGGGTTCTTTGAGGATGGATCTAGTTCAGCCTCAATATTGACCCCTTTTATATACCGCAATGAGTTAAGGAGGGAAGACATGACCAAACTAATCACCACGATGAGTCTTTCAATTAGGTTTTCTGAGGATCCAAGTGTAGTCAGTATTATGTAGACGTATTTTCAGCCTAAATATCGTAGAATTCTTTGGTCCATATTTAGGAATGACATACTAAATTTTATAACATAAAAAAAATAATAATTAATGAATTTAGGCATTATAGTGGAGTAGTGTCTATGACATCTGATATCTGGACTAGTCATGATAATGAATCTTATGCATGCATCACCGCCCACTATGTAGATTCTAAATGGACACTAAATTTTTAAAAATAGGATTCTCAGAGATTCTCCATCCTTATGATGGCTCAGCCATTTATGAGTACATGATGAAAATCTTAAGAAAATAAAATATTCAAAAAAATAATATATAGTAACACATTCGATAATACATCTAACAATAGAGTATCCATTAATTTGTTTGTTATGATTATTAGAGATGGACCATTAGGAAAGATTTTCAACTTTATATGCATGTTTCACATCATTAACCTCATAGTACAAGTGGGGATGAAGGTTGTTTCCCCCGCTCTAGAAAACATACTTAACTCACTAAATTTATTTGTACACCTCGCATATAAAAAGTGTTCAGTACTCTCTATTTGTTTGCTAGACTAAAAAAGAAGAAATTCCAATAGAATGTGAGATACCATTGGAATTACACATACTTTATGTCAGAGTCATGTGTTGGATACGAATATGTGATATCCAATTACGTCAATAATAAGAGTGATGAACTTATTATTGATGATACAGACTGGGCTACATAAATTTTATTTATGAAATTCTTAAAGATTTTTTATGACATGACGAACATGTGTTTGTTAGTTTATATTCTCATGACTTGCATTGCAATAAGTGCATATACAACATTAGTATGATATTTAGAAAGTTTAGAGATGACCCGACACTTAGCAATATAGTTGTAGAGATAGAAACAAAGTACCTAAAGTACTAGTCAACCATTCCATCTCTTTATTGTCTGGCTCGATGTATGGACCCTAGGGTTAAGGTAGAAGTGGTAAAGAATGTTTTGACATACATATCCTCATGCATGAACTAGGAAGACCAACATGAAGGGGTTCATTCATGAGAAGTTGACTGAGCTTTTTACATACTATGATACTAAATATGGTGGTAGTAATAGCAAGGTCCCGAGTGCGGACATGTATACCATATTCAGGGATGATGATTTCTCCATTCAGGTAGCGAGGGAGAAACGATGGGGTAGACTATCAAATAGGAGCGAACTATCTCGGTACTTAGATACTGATTACTGCTCAATCCTATCACATTCCGATAATAAGAATCTTAATATTTTATTGTGGTGGAAATAATATGAGTCCACATAATCCATGCAATCCAAGATGGTATGAAATTTACTGACTTCCTCTGGTGTCAAGCATAGAATCAAAGTCTGCTTTTTTTGTTGTCATGAATGTAATTTCAGATAGGAGATCTTGATTATGACTAGATATTATTGAGGCATTAACATGCATGAAGAATTGAGAAGATTTGAGCTTGGGTATCTAGGATCATGCTGGGACGGAGCAAAAGTGGATGAGTTGGTTACCGAAGATGATTCCTGAAACTTTGATGATGATTGACAATTTTAACGAGATTGACATTGAAGCATTGTTGATTGAGCTGAGTGTCTGACCCTATTTTATTGTCTATTGTCTACTGCTAATGATACACAGATATTGACCATTTATATTTATCATTTTTGAATGGTCTTTGTTTATTTTTTATTTCATCATTTTATTTTGAGACTTGATTCAGACACTTATATTTTTGTAATTTTCATCCGATTGTATTAATACTTTAGTTTTATTAATTTAGACATAATTATTGCTATTGATTTATATACTTGTTAGTTTTTAACTTTTATTTGTTTATGTTTTATTAATTTAATTTTTAAAAAAATTAAATAATTAATTATTTATTTATTTTAAGTATTAACTAATTAAAATTAAATTTTTTTAATAAATTTTTGAATTTTGGATTAAAAATTTTTTAAACAGCACAAATCAGGCCCAAACCCAACCTGAACCCGACCCAAACTACCAAACCCCACCAAAAACCCTGCCCGAACGGGCCGGATTTGGCTTGTCCATGCATAACACATCATGGTGGCCTGATTGGGCCACCAAAAAATGGGCCAGCCCAGCTCATCCCGACCCTTTTGACACCTTAATGTTAAAGTGATTCTAATTTTAATTTTTTAGGCATTTTGATTTCAATTGAGGTCATAAAAGAAAATATAGTTTCTGTTTCGAACTTTTCAATATGATTATCATTATTATCTATGTCTAAAACTAAATTAATTTCATTTTCATTATACTCACTATTAGCCATTATTTTTTAAAAAATTAATTTATTCTTTATAATTATATGAAAAAAAAAATTACCCAAAAATATTATAGACTAGAGATGAGACAGATAAAGCTGTAACCCACACCTCACTCTCACAGCAATAGAAAATAAGAAAAAAAAAATCAAAACATCAACTTCAACTTCAAATTACTTTAAAATTTAAACTTTAAAATTTAAGCTCACAAAATATAATATAAACATAGATAGTAGAAGTAGAGGAGATGAATATTAGAGAGTGATAGCAGACTTAAGATTCAATATAGAAATGATAAAAAAAACTTCAAACTCACAATCTATATTTATAGATTTTTTTTAATTTAAAAATCATATTTTTTTTAATTTTTAAGTTTGTAGAAACTTGATAGCCGTTGGTTTTTTGCCCTAGCTATTTTAAGCAATCTAACTGTTAGGATTGTTATTACAGAAAAAAAAATATTTTTTTTTGAGTTTTGACCATTGGAATTGCAATTGTGGGTGCGGGTGGAGTTTGGATCTTAGGTGCGGTGTAGATAGGCGATGCACCCACCGCCCGACCCCAAGCTGAGACACAATGGGTTAGGGCTAAGTTTATAGTAAGCTCAGTCCAACCCTGTCACATGGAAGCATCAACTAGGGCTAGTAGTAGTCAGCCCGATGCTGATAGGCAATAACATCAACTAGGACTAGTGCTAGTCATCCGATGCCGATAGGTGACAGCGTTGAAGTTGGGGCAGGCGATGGGGGGCATGGGTTTTTCAATTTATTATTTCATTTATAAAATTATAAAACCTATGTGGCATCTAGCGACTAGCGAGTTTCATTAATAAAACTAGAGGTGTCAACCGAGCCGAGCCGGCCCAGTCTAGCATGAAGCACGACACGATTCGGCCGTGCTTGGGCTAGCTCGGCACGGAAATTTTTCGTGCCCTTTTTCGTGCCATGCCTTTCCACGGCACTAATCATGTCGTGCTGTGCCTAGGCCAATCGGGCCTCGTGCCATGCCTAGCATGTGGGTACGGTACCTCAGCACGAGCCGAAAAACTATCTCAGCGGCAGAAGTTGAGCCCAACAAGCAAGGCTCGCCCGGTAGAAGTTGCAAAAGAATCGTGTCGCGCGGCACCGTGGCGGTGCACTGCTGAAACGACAAAACCCTAATTTTTTTTTTAAATTAGAGTTTCGGTCCGACCGGGCCGAACCCACCGAATTCGTGCCGCGGGCCCATGCCGGGTTGACCTCCACAGAAACGTGCTGGGCTAGGCACGGCACGGTATAGTAACCATGTTGTGCATGGCCCAACACAGAAGCAAGGTCGGGCTGGGCCAGCCTGACACATCCTGTTTGACACCTCTAAATAAAATCCACCTAATGACAATGTGTTTTCAATAACATAGTTTATAGTTACCAATAAGCAGGTGAGTTGGGTGCAAGTTTCCCAGAAACCCATAATATATCGGGTTACTCATGGTGGGTTGGTGGGCCATGACAATGGGCTAGACAGTGGGTTGAGCCCAACCCAACAAGAAGCAAGGCTACCTCGTGCCTTGTACGAAGTGAGCCGTACCTCGAACAAACCTGACCTAAGTCCAGGCATGGTTCTGGGTCCTGCCATGCCAGACTAGGCACTGCTTAGTTGAGCCATGCCTCATACCATGCCCGTGCCACCCAACCCATTTGATACCTCTATGGTATATACTATCAACTTACGTAATCTATCAACTTGTGAGTTTTAAGTTACAACTCAGTATAATGAGCTATAATGAGTTATAGCTCATTATAAATTGAGTTTACATATAAATAAGTTTATAACTTGTTATAACTCATTATATACATTTACTTTAAAAGTTAATATGTGTGTGTGTGTGTGTGTGTGTGTGTGTGTGTGTGTGTGTGTGTGTAAATGAGTTTATAAGTTATAACTTCGTATAACTCGTTAACTCATTAATAAACGTGTAAATGAGTTTATAAGTTTATATATATGTAAAATAGTTTCTAAGTTATAACTCATTATAAATCATAAACTCATATACATTTACATATATATAAATTTATAAAAGAATTTATAAGTCGCAGTGAGTTATAACTAGTTACATAATGAATGAAGATAACTCGTTATATAATGATGTTACATGATGAGATATATAAAGAAGTTTACATAAACTCTATGTGTTGTATCTTGCCCAATTATAGGTGTAATAGAGCTTACATAACGAGTTTACATAAACTAATCTTACTCATTATATTGAGATATAAAAAAGTTTATAAGTTCTTATATATTTAAAGGCGTTAAAAAGTTATAACACCTTACAACTCATTATAACTCATTAGCACATTATATGTTTATATAAATATATTAACATATAAACTCCATACTTACTTACTGTCAACAAAGCTGTTGTTGTTGGAAGAAGGTCATGAGTAAGTTTTGGAAATCTTGTTGAAGTGGCTCACCCGTGGATCTAGAAGCCATTCAATGAAGAACATCCATTAACATAGAGCAAGAAACTATTCATAGAAATGAAGTACAATAAGGTACAACAAAGCCATATAATTATGAATATCTTTAGAGAAGCAAATCCATGAAAATAAACAAATAATCTAAAAGGAGGAAATGCTTCATCATGACAACATTTGTAGCAGATAATATTAGCGAACCCGTAAACAAAAAAAATATTATTTAATCATGGCGATAATACTCACGGAAGTGTTATTTTATGTTTGGAATATGTTTGAGCAAGAAATTACTTGACTTAGGGTGCACAAATGGCTTCGGTCATCTCCCATAATACTTTATTGGCCCTAGTGGGCAAAGATGTCGATGATTCATTGAAGTCTCACTAAGCCATATGGAAAACTAAAAAATAAATAAAAACTAATGCATTAAAATCAAACATTTTGGTTTATTGTTAAACTAAATATCTTATTAAATATTTAACTTATTATATATATATATATATATATATATATAAGAAAATAACTTTAATTATAATCAATTAATTTGACAAAATCAATTTATTCGATTATAATTAAAATAGTTATTCTAATTATATACTAAATAAATAAACAATAATCTTTATACATAATGGTACCTGGATAAGGCTTAGAAGTGATCCCGGCCTGAATAAGATCTCAAGCTTCAAATGTAAATTATTTCACATAAAAATTTATATTAATTGTAATTTATACCACTATATAATTATAAATATACTCACTCATGTATTCAAAATATTTTATTTTTTTGTTACTTAACACTGATTAAACTCATCATATTAGGATTACATATATCTATTGATTGAATTATATCACTGATAATACAATTCAATCAATTTCTAGTTATTTCATTGATACTTTCTACTTATCTTATTGAATTATCAGATTAAATTGTACATTAAAAGTTTGACAATATCAAAATTTATAAATTTTTTCAATAGTGTATCATCAATTTTTTTGATAGGACATAAATTTCATCAACAAACAATATTCATCATATGCTAGATAAAGTTATCTAAGTCGTAGATTTTTAAATCTATTTCTAGGCCAACTCTTTATGAATCAAAATAAATATTAACAAGTATACTTAAATAATAAATACTTCAAGAATAAGAGTAATAGTGTCAGTAATAATTAGTGTATTTTTTTTATAAGTCAGCATAAAATTACATAGTGTTGGTTGCATTTAATATACTCAAGTATACTAATACTAGAAATTAAAACTTTACCATTTATCATAGTCAAGATAGATGCCCTAAAATCTAGTGTTATAGTCCTACTAATAGGATGTCTAGTTCTATCTAGATTATAAACAACAAACTTATTTTCTAAAAGAACCAATGATTTAACTTTATGTGCATAAGCCAATCTCTACCCATCAAATCAACTAAAAGTAGAATAAATGACAAATACATTTTTACAAAATTTAGCTCACCATAAAATTTTTTATTAAAATTACATTAAGATGTAAATCAAGAAAAAATTCATAAATGACTTTTAGTATAAACTAGTTCCAATTATCTTTCTGTAAACTAAAGCTATGTTGCCACATGTCTAACTCATATCCCTTGCACATATCTATCAAATTCTTTAGCTTGAAGTATCCTCGTAAAAGTATTGACCAAGTTTATATCGATACTATTTTCGTCATCACTATGTCTTTTCTTTTTACAATGTCTATTATAATATGATATTTATAGTAAACATATTTTTCCTTGGTGTGGGTTCTACGTTCCATAAACTTTGTAAGTGCTCCATTATTATCACAGTTAAGTATATTAAGAAATTATATTGAAGGAATGACTGCTAGATCAGTCAAAAAGTTTATGAGAAATACAGCTTCTTTGGTTACTACTAAAGCTACCATATACCCAGCCTCCATGGTGGAATAAAAAAAGCAATCATTTTTGATCCCTTGTAGCTCGCGGCTCCACTTCCCAAGAAAACATATAATCTGAGGTAGATTTTTTGACATCCTCATTTAATTGGAAATTTGAGTCTATGTACCCTAATATATAACCTATAGTCATTTTATGTACTTTATTATGTATTTTACTATTATCCAATATTCTTGTTTGATATTTGATTGATATCTACTTATCATTGTCAACAAGATAATAGATATTGAGTCTAATACAAATCATTGCATACATGAGTCTTCTTATTATTGATGCTTAAGGAACTACCTACTTTTTCTCTATCTCATTGGGTGTTCTGGGATACTATTTGTTTGATAGTGTGATTCCATTCAAGGAAAAAAACTTTACTTGGAAATTTGTATGCTAAATCGAGTCAATATCTGACCAATAAAAATAGTTTAAGGCAAGCCTAATATTCTTAGCATGTGATCTCATAAAAGCCTAATCCCAAGAATATAAATAGATTCTCTTAAGTCTATCATATCGAATTGATTAAACCACCATACTTTAACTAAAGACAATAAGCCCACATCATTTCCAATGAATAATATATCATCAATATAAAATACTAGAAATACCAAATTATTATCACATCTATTTATATATACATAATGTTCATCCTGATATTAATCAAAATCACAAGACTTAATGACTTATTCAAAGTGTATTTTTCAAGATCTAGATGCCTCTTCCAATCCATAAATAGACTAATTAAAGTTACACAACATGTGTTTTTAGTCCCTTTCTATAAAATCATCTGGCTATATCATATAGATATATTCTTCAAGATATCCATTTAAAAATGTAGTTTCACATATATTTTTCAAATCTTATAGTCACAAAGAGTTGTAATAGATAAGAAAATCTAAATTTAACTTCAACATGAAAACCTACAAAAAGGTTTCCTCCTAATCGATTCCTTCTTTATGAGTAAAATATGTTTCAACAAACCTATCTTTATAAGTCTGAATGTTACCATCTATTCCACTTTTTTTCTTATATATATCCACCTGTAATTTATGGAATTTATCCCTTCAGGTGGTTTTATAAGAACCCAAACATGATTGGATTGCATTGACTATATTATTTTTGATTCCCCTTTACCAATGTTATGCATCTCTATCTTGAAATGTTTTGGCATAGTTTTTGGGATCAATATCTAGCTCATCAGGTATTCTATCAGTATTCTTTCCAAAAGTGTATACCATGTAGTTATTGAATAACCCTTCCACTATGATGAGATACTTCTCTTAGTTGTATACTTTTAATGATATATTGCATAAATACTGATCTTTATGACCCATTATGACCATTACCTTCTAGTCATACTACTAGCACACTAATGATAGACTCACAATATTCAATATCAAATCTACCCTGAACAACTCTTTTATTATTATGAGGTAATGAGGTATCAGGGATTTTTTCTTGTGGTATTCCTTTTGTTATTGAAAGAGTGTTAACAAATTTTCTTCTCTTAAAATTTCTAGAACAATTCTATGTATGGGCTTGTGGTTTTGTATATATTCATGTTCTATAAATTATACATTAGTGCTAACATTAACCTATTGACCCTTTGGATTATAAAATAAATCATCTTTAATTCATCTAGGATATCCCATAAAGAAACAAACTTCTATTTATATTTCCAACTTTTTTGTCTTCCCTTTTAGCATATATGCTAGGAAACCCCTAAAATAAATTTTTTACGATATAGGGTTATGCCTAGTCCACAATTTGGTTTGAGTTACATATACTAACTTAGATGGAACTAAGTTTAAAGCATAACTTACTTTTTCTATTGCATATCCTTAGAATGAATCAGACATATCCAAATAACTCATCATTAACCATACTAAGTCCATAAAAGTCATTTTCCTTCTATATATCATACCATTTTATTGTGGAGTTTCTAACACAGACAATTGGGATAGAATCTTTTGATCCAATAAGTATTTCATAAACTCTACAAAGAAGTACTTACCAACACAATCAGATCATATTGTTTTGAGATATTTATTGTAATGTTTCTCCATTTCTATCTTGTACTATTATATATTTCTCAAATGCAATAGGTTTATCATATATCAAATAAATATATCCATATTTTGTATAATCTTCAATCATAGTGATGATGCAATCAAAATTATCTTTTGCTTGAATAGTCATGGGCTGACAAAAATTAGAATGAACCAATTCTACGCTCACTAGTTCTATAGTATTTTAGTCATAAAAGGCCATATGGTCATTCTTTTCTTCTAAGTAAGACTCTCATGCTAGAATATTTTTATAATTAATGAACCCAAAGATCCATCTTTAATCAGTTTTGAAATATATTTTATATTTATATGACTTAAGCATAAGTAGCATTGATATATTTGGTTCATATCAGAAAAAAAAGTTTTGTTTATATGCTAATACATTAGTGATATTTGACTCAAATTATTGCATTATAAAAATTAGTTTTAAAAACATACAAGTCATATTATGTACTAAAATAGATAATCCTTTTATTCAAGTAAATTATTACAAAATCATTTAATAAAAAGAACTCATCTTTAATTAAATTGAAAATTGAGATCAATTTTCTCTTGATTGAAGGTACATAAGAATAATCTTTTAAAGTTATAACATTGATATCTCAAAATAAAGCATGCAATCTCTCACTACAACAGCTACCACCTTGGTATTGTTTCCCATATGAAGATTAATCTCTCCAGAATTTAATTATTTGGTTTCCTAAAACCCTACATATAATTATAGGCATGATTAATGGTGCTTATATCTATACAGTAGGTATCTATAGATAACAACACTAAATATGTTAAAACTACTAGTAATTAAGATTTACTTTGACTATTCACTATGTTGAGACACAGATACCAACCCCCCTCCCCCCCAGCATCCTAACTATTTGTAATAAAAATATTTTTTTAGACATTTTAACTCCCACTTGTGACTTAGGAGCTATTGGTATGTATCTAAAGTTTTTTATTCTTCTTTCTTTTTGGTTTAGAAAAAGATATTTCATTCATAAATTCTCTAGATGATTTCCTAATAATACTTTCAGCCCATACTAATTCTATAACTATTTGTGTCAAAATCTCATTAGGTCTGTTCTTATTATAATTTAGGCTAAATTGCTTATAGGTGTCTAGCACCGATTGAAAAATACTATGAATCTGATAATCTACATCAATATCAACTCAAAGGATCTCAAGTTCATTGAGAATACCTATCATCTTGTGGATTTGATCTTTCACTAGGGTGCTTTCAGTCATTATGGTATTAATCTAATCCCTTATGACTCTTTTCCTAAGTAGAATGAGTCTAATTTCCAAATATTTCTTTTGAGATTAGACATTATTTCAAAGATAATAGCCATGGACTTATGATGATGTTGGTGTATATTTGATATGAAAGCTAAAATATAATATCTTGACATCTCATCAACCTTAAGCTATTTCTCATAAGGCTTCATTGTTTGCCACATGTTGAGGCTTATTTAGGCGTAGATCCGTGATTACACATTTTTTGTTCTCAATGGTCAAGACAATTACAATATTTCTTTTCCAATCAATATAATTAGTTCCATCAAGATTATATTCTTTAAAAATGGTGGAAAGTGGGCTGAAGAAAAAATTTATGAAAAAATTTCTAGTGAACTTATTAATTTGAATTCTATCATGAGATTTGATTCCCTCTAATAATTCATGAATGAATTCATCATCAATCTGATATATCATTAAAAGTATGCTTTTACGAGAGGATGTTTACTATTCATTAATTATTCAAAAAAATCATTTTCTATTAATCTTGTTATCTAAGCAGTGACTGTGCCAAATAAAATTAAATTAATGATTTATCTTAGGTCCTACGGATAATGGAGAATTAGGTGGGTGGGATGCTATTATTTATAACCAAGTGTGGGGCATCACATAATTCTAAACTAATTGATTTTTAAATGAATCCTTTAATTAGATAATTGATTTATAATCAATCCATAAAATTACTGTATAGTGGTTTGCATTATGTATGCCTAAAGCTAGTTGACCAATATGAGGAAGATACCGCGACAAACAAGCTAACTGACTTGCTTAACTTTTAAACCATCGACAGAGATCATGGAATTTATATAAGGAATTCCCTCACTGACTTAGATATTTTTATAATTTGAGATGGTTTAATTAAAAAATATGTGTATTTTTTTTGGCCCAAAATTATTATACTAGTTTTCATGCTTATACATGTGTGTCATGAAAACACACACACACACACACACACACACACACACACACACACACACACACATATATATATATATATATATATATATTTTCATTGCATAATCGATATATTTTCATGTCATACACACATTACAATGCACACATACTTCATTGCCATAAATATTTCTATGCCACAAATACTTATTGACTAGGTATCACATATATATGAATGTTGAACACCTCATTTATTAATGTTTTATGACTTACAACCTAAGACTTTTTAAGGATTAGGTTGATGCCCTAAACTAGGCATAATCTACCTTGTTTTACCAACATAATCATTTGGGGTAGTGTTCATAATATATATATATATATATATATATATATATGAAATCTATTTTAGTTTCATATGTTAGCTGTGCACTCTACCACTATCTACCATGAAATTTGCAACTATTTATGTCCTCCACAATGAGCTCAACAGCCAAATGCTTCTTCCACCATTAATTCCATTGTCTTTATTTTTTTTTTGGCTCAAGGGTACTACAAAATTCAATAATATTAGCCATGTCTACCGCCATAGTTAACAGTGTTGGTTAGATTCATCACTTTCTACATTGCCCATGAACTACAATTACCTTCTCAAATAATGTCATCAGTGAAAAGACACCTTCTTTAGCCTTGCTAATTTCCATGAAGACCACAACATATGGCATCCCCAATGATATTCATCTTCTCTAACATTGCCAATTATTGTAATAACCACCATAGATGGTGTTGCCATCGACAATCATCTTCTCCGACATTGTTGATCCTAGAGACCATGAAGACAACCACTATAGATAGCATCATCAATGATAGTAATCTTCTTTGTCTTTTCTGATTGATGTGACAACCACCACATTTGGTATTGCCAGTGATAGTTACCTTCTCCAACATTGTTGATCGCCACAACCACCACATATGACATCACTGACAAACAATCAACTTCTATGGCATTGCCAATCTTAATGACAACCACCTCAAATGGTGTTGCCATTAATAGTCATCTTCTATGGCAATGCTAATCATCGTGAAAACTACCATAGCATTGCTAGTAAGAGTTATCTTCTCCATCTTTGTCCATCACCTTGACAACAACCATCGGCACCATTGATGGTGGTGGATTAAAATTTATAGAAAAAAAAATTATATCCCAATAAAAATTTAAATGAAAAATTACTCTCAATAAATAAAATCCAATCCAATCACATTACCACAATCAACAAATAAATATCCTCGATATTCAAGTGAGTCAATAGAGGTTAAAATCAAAATGCATTCATGTTTATAAATGTCAAAACAATTCCCTCAAATACCACAATTAGAGAACACATAAACAAAAAAATATTATTTTTATTGAAGGTGATAATACTCATAAAAATGTTTTCTTTTTGTTTGAAATAAGTTTGAGCAAGAAATTACTTGACTTTGAGTGTACAAATGGCTTCATATAATCCAAATAAATTCAATAATAATCAATTAATTTGTCATTATCAAATTTTTTGATTGTAATTAAACAAATTAATCTAATTATATATATACATATATACAAAATAAATAAATAAGATATAATACTTATATGGCATCTAGATAAGGCTATAGAAAAGACTCCAGCCTTAAAAAGAATTCAAGCATCCAACATATATTATGTTGTACAATAATTTATATTAATTATTATTCATATCATTATAAAATTATAATTATACTCCACTTATTCAAAATATTATATATATTTTATTACTTAACACTAATTAAACTTTTCATATTAAGATTATAGATACCCATTAATTGAATCTAATCAAATATAATCTAATTCAATTAATTTTTAATGATTTCCTTGATAATTTCTATTTAACTTATTTGTATTACCAGATTAAAATCTTTCTGCAGGGTTTGGTAATATTAAAACTTATAAGCTTCCTCGAGTGGATATCATCCATTCTTTTGATATGATATGAATTTCATTAACAATCAATATTCATTATATACTTGATAAATTTATTCAATTCATTTAGTTCTTAAATCTATTTCTAGACCTCACTCTTTATTTATCAAAATAACTAATTACAAGCACATATAAATAATAACTACTTTATCAGTGGTAATAACATTATTTATAATAACTAGTGTATTTTATTTTACATGTTAGTATAAAATAATTACACTATTTTAGTCATATTCAACACACTCAAGTATACTAGTATTAAAAGTTAGAACTTTTACATTCACTATAGTCAAGATAGACTTACTAAAAGTTAGTACTACAATTTTATTGATAGGATGTCCGATTCTATCTAGATTATTAACAACAAGCTTATATTCCACAAAAGATTGATGAATTGATATTTTTTGCATAAACCAATCTCTACCCCCCGAATCATCTATAAGAAGAATAAAAGACAATACATTTTTATAAATTTAGCTCATTATGAAATATATTATTAAAATAAAAATGTGTAAATCATAAAAATAATTAAAAATAAATTTTAGTATAAACTAGTTCAAATAGATAAAAGAGATAAAGAAAGAGCTATGGAGAATTAGAAAGAGAGAGAAGAAGGAAAGGCATGTGCTAGGGAACAATAAAGATAGATTGAATTAGGAGAGAAGTAGGAAAAGAAGGAAAAGCTAATTTTGGTGGCAGAATGGATGGTCACAAATGCAATATGAGACGAAGGTGCAAGTGGTGGGTTTTCTTTTAAACAAAAAATTGGGTGACATGATAGTTGATTTAGATGTTAAAGTTGAAGGAGCTAACAAAGGAAAAGATGAAGGTGAAACTAAAGTAACAAGAACAAACAAGTAAAAGAAAGTTAAAGTGAGGATGTTGGTTGGATAAGATACCATTGTTATGAAGAGTGGAGTTAGCCCATAAACAAGTGGAGTATGGTTGTGAATTTGTCATTATTTTCATTTCTTGTTGCTTCTTTTTGATGTATATATGAAATAAATATAAATTGGTAAACTTATCTTTTGAATTTTTCTTAACCTTTAGAGTAAGTAGTTTTCAAGCCCATTCTTTCAAGTAATTATCTAACCTAGTCCATTCTTATTGATAATTTTCTTTTTTTTTCAAAAACTCAAACATCAAGTCATGAACTTTGATTCTTTCCAAACTATTGTCAATTATTTTTTTTATTCTTCTAGCATTTTGTTGTGTGCAAGATTCACTTTTTATCGATAATCACTTTTTGTATTGATATCATAGTTGTATCATATTATATGGTGATGATTTAAGTATACTTTTGAAATATTTTGTTAGTAAAATTGCATTCATTTTTTAAATCATTGTTGTATCATGCATTAGTTAAGATCATGCATGAGTGCATTGTTTAGGCATGACAAAACTACTTTTCAGGTAGGGGGAAGTGGTATTAGGGGGAGTAACTATAAAACATTTACAAATTACTCATGATGGGAATTTAGGTTACAATTAAAAGTATTGTTCCAATCTATATTTAAAAGGGATGTGTGCTCATTAGTAATAATTGATGTTAGGACTCATCATCAAATTTTTTTTCTCTTAGCTACAACTTTTTTTCAAGATTCATGAGCATTACATTTATTTGAAATAGGAGAAGTAGTGTCAATCATATCTAGAGCTAGTCATCCAAAAAGTTTGTTAATCCTATAAAAGATTCTATTTATCTTAATATTTTGATTACTCCTGGAAGATGTAAATGAATTGTAATGCTTATTTTTTGTTTTAGAAACTTTCTTATTCTCAAATATTTATTTATTATTTTTTTTGTCTTTTGTTATTGTACAAGAGTATTCAAGTTCCTATATAAGACACTTTTTTTTGTCTAGGATAGTGTAAGACCATGTAGATGAAATAAATATATTTTACTCAATAGATACTCGTGAGCTAGTACTACTAGAGCAACTCCAAGAAAGAAAAAAAATTGGATAAATGTGGGTTTTAATGATTGAGCATACTTTAGTGAGGAGTTTCATAGATATTTTGAATTGAACTTTATTTTTTATTGTTTATTGAGAATATGATCTTGATATGAATTTTTGTCTATTATTATTATTCATCATTAACAAATATTTCATGTTGCAATATCTTTCATTTGATTTTATATTTTTGATATATGTATTCAATTCATGGATTACCTAAATATCTTTTATTTTATATATATTACAAGGAACCCATCTACATATTTTATCAAGTGTGATTTTGATTGTTATATTATAGCCTAGTTTTCTACTTAAATAATGGTATCATGAATATAAATCTTGAAATTATAGAGACAAATGGTGTAATCATGGTTGTTAGTCTTTCATTTTTGTCATTTAGTGTTATGCGGTGTTGCATGCTTGATGTGTATATTTTTCCAGTGGTTCTCTAGTGGACATTATTTTAATGGTTGTTGCATGGTTGATGGCATTACGCATTGGTTGTCTAGTGGTGTCATGTGATGTTATGAACATTAGTTTAGTGTGGTGTTTCTTCCAATAGCATTGGAAGTTTTCTAGCATTGGATAATTATTGTCATCGCATAGTGGTGGTGTGGATTGGCATCATCAACAGTGGCTTAGTATGTGTGGATGTTGTTTGTTGTTGCAATGAGCATGAAGACTATTCTGTTTCGGGGATGTGCTATTTATGCAAATACTAGATTGTGTAATAACCATATTTTTCAGAAGTTGTGGTATCTTTCTCATAGGGGTTGTGTTTTTTTCGATGGCTGCTACACGCTTTGGGTCTAAGGTATTTTTGTACTAATGTGTTCCATGGATTTATTTGTGTTGGATTTCTTTTGCACATTTATGATATTACTATAAAGTTTTTTTAGGATATGTTGTAATATGTTTTCATTTATGTTTGGAGGTATATTTTTTCTAGGTTGTCACTACTGTTATCAAATAGTAAAATGATTAACTGAACTGAGCAAGGAGAGCAATAATAGAAAGATATTTCATATTACTTACCTATGAGACATGAGACACCAATCAATGTAAAGAAGATATATAATATATTTAATATAGTATATATGTTGTAGGATGATTAACCATGCTAGAAAGTTATTGGGAGGTACTTTCAGAGTAAAGACTAAAATCATTATAGATTATGTAGAGGAATAGGTTAACTATGAGATCTAGTGTGGAGTTGTGTCTAATAGGGTTGCGTGGTTGCTAGAAAGTTGAGTCATGTGGTGTTATGAACATTAGTGTTGTGTGGTGTTTTGTCCAATATCATTGCATGGTTGCTAGCATTGCAGAATAGGTGGCATTGCATAGTAGTGGTGTTCATTGACTTCGACAACAATGACTTGTATGTGTGGTTGTGATTGTGTGTGGTTTTTGTTGTTTGTTGGTTCAATGAGCACGAATACTATTGTATTTTAGGGATATATTGTATGTTCTTTATGAAAACACTCAATTATCTATTAATTATATTATTCTGAGGTTGTTGTATATTTCTAATATAGGATTGTGTTTCATTTATTGTGAAGGTTGATATGTGTCATTGGTGAAATAGTCTTTTGTTGATATTGTGTTCCATGGATTAATTTGTGTTGTGTTTCTCTTGCATATTTTGTGTTGTTACTATGATATTTATTTATCTTGTGTTGTGATATGTTTTCATTTACTTTTGGAGGTATATTTTTGACGGGATGTCATTACTATTATCAAATAATAGAGGGATATCTTATATTACTTACCTAGGAGACATGATACACCAATCAAGGTAGAGAAAGAGGCAAAAAGATCTTTAATAAGGAGTATATGCTATAGTATGATTGACCATGCTAAAAAGTTATTAGATTTATTTTCATAGTAGACATTGAAATAACTAGAGATTATTTAATGAAATAAACTGATTTTGAGATCTATTTTTAATGTTCTCACAAAGTTCTTCTATAAGAAACTTTATTGGGGTGAAATATATAAAATTCCTTGCTTATAAGATAATAAAAAAATATTTCGTATCATTCAGAAACAATAATTTTTACCACTCATCTTATTTCTCACACATAGATAATTTACTCATAAAAAATAGTCACACCCCATATAATAATTTATCATTTACTATTATTTTCATTGTTCTTTTAATATTTCTATAAATAATAACAAAATATCTAAAGTATGTAGTTATGAAAATATTGACACTTATACTTTATTTTGTATGATGTTTTATTTATTTTTGAGTCTATAAATGATCTACTTTTTATGAGTTATTGTTAAACAACTTAAAAAAATATTATTTTTTCTCCTACTAATATTATTTTGTAGGTTTGAGAGATTTTGATGATCATTTTTTCAATTATATGCATAAAAATAATTATATGTTTTTTCTCTAGTGTTAAGAAGAATTTTGTATTATATTATAGATGATATCTATATATTAGATTACGAGTTTTATTAGATAAGAAAACATAATAAAACTTACTCCTCTATTATAGATGACCTAATATATTGCATGACTTTCATTGATGATTTTATTTATTTTTGATTTATTTTATTTGAAGCAAATCTAATATTATTCTTTTTTTTTTGTAATTCTTTTTGAAATGATAAAATATAATTTAATACAAAATTTAACATTATACATATTAATAGTACTTTAGAGTACATATATGACTTGGATATATGGCTATATTGTTAATATGAACATCTAGTAGATTGTATGTGTTAACACATCTTTACATAATATTGCTACAAAAATAAAGAATAAATATTTAATTGATCAGATGATTACAATGGTTCTCTTAGATAAAAGCATTTTAAGTTATTTGTATGAAAATATGGTTTTAACTGCCAATTGTTTGATCAACCAAATGCTTTTCTCAATCATTTCATTTTTGATGCATTTTCAAGTCTTGTATACTTAGATTATTTGGCTTATCTTTCAATAATTCTCAGAATAATTATTTTAATCATGATCTCTATATAAGATGTAATATGACGACACTAATGACAAATAAATATATATTTCTCGGTTATCAAACACTCAAAAAGGTATATGTGTTATTTTTCCGAGATAGATATAATATTAATTAGTTCCTTTTGTTTTTTTTTAGCATAACTCATTCTTTAAGGAGAGAAAACTAGTTAAGAATTAGAAGCAACTTCTAATTTTCTTACTCTTTCTTGTTTTTCTAATTTTCTTTTTGAGCTAGGAACTAAGAGAGGTTATTACCACTTAATTATTTTCAAATTTTTTCATCATAGTAAGGTGACTCTTCTATAAAATTATTAGATATTAAAACAAATAAAAAATTTATTAATTTTGATTTTAATGGAGAAAGTGTTATTAATACTGCTCTATGCCTAACGTTTGGAGATGTTATTTTGACTATCTGTGAGAATTAATTCTTATAATGATTTATATTTTTATTATATATAATATCTTTGAATAATATTTTAATTATTCTAAATATCCCTAATCAGTAATTATTATGGGAATAACAATGAATTAAAATTAGTATAAAGTTTAATTGATATTCATGGGATGAATATAAGTATGAGATACAAATCAAAATTATATCTATTTATTGAGAACAAATATTGGATAGACCCATCTTGAGATTAATACATGGATCAAAGTCATAAGTTAATCTCTAATAGTTATGTTATTAAATCTTTTGACCTGAGATTGCATAGTTCTCAACATAAAAAATATTATGTTTTGATATAATCAAATATTATCTTTAATCAGATGACTATAAAGATTATACTTGAACATAATAAGAACTATATAGTGATATATGAGTGATTAAGATGAAATTTATCCCTCTTATTATAAGAAATATATCTCTGGGTCATGATAATTGAGACTAAGAAATGCATGACACTGTTCTCAAATGAATTTTGTTAAAGATCAATATAATTTGCTTAGCCAGTCTGATTGGGTTTTGATTAATCAAAGAGAGAACAATATAAGGTTGACTTTGTCTATGCCTTATATTCTATCAAGATATCATGAGAGAAAAGGATTATGTCATTATCTATATTAAGGTTGTCTTAGATCATGAGCTTTTCATTTAATTTGGATAGCCTTGCTAAATGCCACTTATGACTTGTAAGATGAAAATGTGATTTAGGCATACTACCAATGTTAATTGAACTTATAGGATCACAGATTAAGAATGAATAATAATAGTGATGGTTTTTTACTCTCTGTAGTAAGTTAAAATGATGAAATTATATTAAATCACAAATAACAATTAGTTGTTATTTAAATTCGAATTTAATTTTGATAAAGTTTAAATTCATGATTTTAATAAATAATTAATTTGTTACATTGAACATGAGTTTTAATGAATAAATTCAATTTAAAGGGGGTTTTAAGGATTTGAATTTAAGTTGTTATTATTTAAAAGAGTTTTAAATATATAATTAAATTTATTTATGACTAAAACCTTAGCAAACTTGTATATGTATATGTGAGACATATTTTATGCGAGTAGTCATCTTTTATAAAACAAAGAGAAACCTTTTTGTTTTGAGAAGACGAATCTAAACTATCATTCAACAAGATCATTCATTATTTATTCGTGTGTGGATACTTGTAGAGGGTAGTCATTTTTCCAAAAGGCAGCACCTTTGAAGATCCGAATAAACTAAGACGCACACTTTGAAGGGTTGATGAATTGATCTATAAAAGGTAAGTTTCGTGTACCCTTCCTTCATGTTTTTATGAAATGTATGTGATCCTTGGTTGGTTAAGAAATAAAAATTATAAATTTCTCTATGTTTATGTTTCAATTGGATTGGATATTCTGCTTGAAATCCCAATAGTGGTATCGGAGGAACTTGTGTTTTCATAAAAACCGATAATGTCATATTTGATCGTATGTATGTGATGTATATGATTCTGGCATGATTTATATTTTTGAATATATGTGATATTATGGTTTGTGTGAATGACATAGTTATTAGGTTTTGTTAAGGTATTACTTGCTTAAATCCGAATCCTAAAAGGATTTGCTAGTATGATTGAGCATCTAAATGGAATATTACCATTACAGTGTTTAATAGCATGATATATGATTCTAGCTTTATCTTAATCAGATTAATACATGAACTAAATTCATATATCAATTTTGATTTATCAGTAATTGCTTTTGGTAGTGCCAAAATAAGCCATATGTGTAATGAGATTACATAATATATTGTTTTAATGTGATTTTGATGACTTTCAGCTTATTTTAAAATTATTGATAAGATCAATAAAAATTTATTGATAATATTAATAAAAATGTATTGATAAGATCAATTAAAATTTATTGATGAGATTAATAAAAATTTATTCGATAAGATCAATTAAAATTTATTGATGAGATCAATGAAAATTTATTGATGAGATCAATGGAGATTAAATTTTTCTTCCTGAGGTGCTGCCCCCGACCCCGTGAGGGTGGTCCCCTTGATCCCATCTGCTAGCCAGCTAGCGGAACTTTTATAACAGCTATGTGTAACAACTTATAAATTTAATTGTTTTTTAGTACACATCTATTAATATTTATTTCTTTTAATGCAAATTGTTTATGCTATATGATAATATTGTATATTTTGCATAATATTTTGCTTCACATGATGCATAGTATCTCCTTTTTAACCAATGTGTTTGCTAGATTATTATTTTTTTTTCAAGGGTTGTAATTATTAAATATGGCTTGCATGTTATTTTTGTTTTATTCTAATTTTTTAATTGTTGTAATAAAACAAGAGAGACAATGCAAGCCATTTGAAGTCATGCAATCCAACCATGTTGATGGAGGAGCTAGGTATCTATGTGCAAGTTGGTGGTCAGATCAACTTCATGGAGCTATTTATTACTACCTAGGAATGACTATTGATCTTCATTATGGCTTATGAAGATCAATCTAGATTAAGGCATACTATGACATGTTTATTATATGGATGTATGATATGCTATATATGTATGATGTTACATGAGTATGTGATACTAAATATATAATGAGATATATTAATTAAAAATTAAAATCAATCAAAATCTCTCACATAAAATTTAAAGTTAGCATGTCATTCATATTTAAATACTTGTCAAATCTTTTATCACCATAATGTGGTTCCTATCAAAGTAGAAGTATATTAGGTGACATCAGTGAGACAAGATGAGTAATGGTGCTATCCATGTGTTTAAAAATAGTTTAATTTTATTAGGTTAGCAAAATGGCTTTGGGGCTAATAGCATTAGATGAGATTTAAACATGCAGGGACATGTGATATCAAAATCCCATAAATATTTAAGAATTGCATGAGATATAATTGGTAAAAGTTACCTATCTAAATAACTTAATTTAAGTGTCATGCCAAAGCTAACTTAAAGTTGAGTAAAATATGAATCTTAACTCACTAGATTAATATGATTATTATTGAGGGTTATTAATTTAGTGAGAATTTTTCATAATCAAAATACTTATCGAACATTACATTCATTGTAAATGGCCAACAATACCAATAATAATTCTATTATATCACGGTGATCAGTCTTTGAGAAGGATAAACTTAATGGGACTAATTTTCTTGATTAGTTTCGAAATTTGAGAATTATTCTCAAACAAGAAAGGAAGCTTTATGTTTTGGATGAACCTCTCTATAAAGAACTAGCTGATAATGCTCATAGAGATGATAAGAATACTTATGAGAAGCATCATAATGATTCTATTGATGTTGCATGCTTGATGCTAGTTACTATGAGTTCTAAACTTCAGAAGGATATGAAAAATATGGAAGCTTATAATATGATCTTTAATCTTAAAGAAATATTCTAGCAACAAGCAAGGCAAGAAAGGTATGAGACTACGAAGGCACTACATTCTTGCAAGATGGCTGAGGGTACTTTAGTTAGTGCTAATGTTCTAAAAATAAAAGGCTGTATTGAGCACCTTGATAGGCTTCGATTTCTACTGAGCTAAGAGTTGGCAACTGGATTGATTTAGAATTCACTTTCTGATAATTATGGCCAATTTTTTAATGAACAACACTATGAATGAAATGGATAAATCTATCTTTGAGTTGCATACGATGCTTAAAACTACTGATTAGAATGTTAAATCCAAGCTTGGTCATGTTCTAATGGTTCAAAATAGAAATGGCTTCAAGATCAAGAAAAATGGCAAGGGTAAGGGTGAGGGAAAAGGAAAGTCCAATGCTCAACTCAAACAAAAACTTGAACCCAAGGCTAAAGCCCCAAAAAAGGGTATTTGTTTCTTTTGTAATGAACATGGCCATTGGAAGAGAAACTACAAGTTGTAATTAAAGGATCTGATGAAGAAGAAGACTAGTGAGACTAGTTCTTCACTTGTTTATGTTTACAAATTAATTTTTCTTCTTCTAATTCCTAGGTATTAGATACTAGATATGGATTACATATTTGTACAAATGTGCAGGGACTTAAAAGGACTAGACAACTGAAGAAGGGCAAAGTTGATCTATGAGTGGGCAATGGAGTAAAAGTTGCTGCTTTGGCTGTAGGAAGCTATTAACTTACTTTGCCTAGTGGGCTTTTGTTAATTATGGACAATTGTTATTATGTTCCTACAATGTGTAGGAATATTATTTTAGTTTCTTGTTTGGATAATGATAGTTTTTCTTTTATTATTAAGAATAATAATTACTCCATTTTACATAAAGACATGTTCTATGAAAATACCTATTATTAGAATGGTCTTTATGTTATGAACCTTCAAAAATCCAATGATTTCATGTCTATAACATAACTAGTAAGAAATTTAAATCATGTGATTTAAATTCAACCTATCTTTAGCATTATCACCTTAGTCATATAAATGAGAAACATATCTCAAAACTCCATCAAGTTGGACTTTTGAATTCATTTGATTTTGAATCAAATGATATATGTGAATCTTGTTTATTGAGTAAGATGACAAATGATACTTTTACTGGACACAGTGAAAGGGCCAATGAATTATTGGATCTCATACATATAGATGTGTGTGGACCATTAAGTTTGGATGCTAGAAAAGGTTACAAGTACTTCCTTATATTTACTGATGATTTCAACAGATATGGTTATGTCTACTTGATGAGACATAAATCTAAATCATTTGAAAAGTTCAAATATTTTCCAAATGAAGTACAAAACCAACTTGGCAAGATAATCAAGGCACTTCGATCTTATCAAGGTGATGAATATTTGAGCCAAGAATTTGATAACTATCTTAGAACTTGTGGAATCATTTCACAATTAACTCCCCCTAGAACACCAAAATGGAATGGTGTGTATGAGAGGAGGAATAGAACTTTATTAGATATGGTTCAATATATGATGAGTTCAACAGATCTTCCATTTACCTTTTAGGGTCATGCACTTGAAACAGCTGTGTTCACACTAAATCGAGTTTCATCCAAAGTGGTTGAAAAGACACCATATGAGATATGGACTGGTAAAATATCTTGTTTGTCTTTTCTTAAGATTTGGGGTTGTGAGGCTTATGTAAAATGTCAAGTTTCAAATAAGCTAGAGCCTAAATCTAATAAATACCTTTTTGTGGGGTATCATTAAAAGCCTAAGAAATACTAATTTTACAATCCCATAAACAATAAAGTGTTTGTTGCTCTGAATGGTGCCTTTCTAGAAAGGGAATTTATTCTTGAAGGAACCAGTGGGAGTAAGGTACACCTTGAAGAAGTTTAAGTACCATAAGATATTATTGAACTGCCTATGGATACTCATAGTCAATAAACTATTGCTGACACACTTCCTATAGCATAAAATATACATAGACCTAATAGGATACATCATGAGCGTGAGAGATATAGATTTCTTGTGACTGATAACAATGATGTATTATTAGTGGATCAAAATGAACCACTACATATCAAAAGGCTATGTTGATCCAGAATTTGAGAAATAATTAGAGGCCATGAAGTCTAAAATTCATTCCATGTATGATAATCAGGTATGGACCTTGATTGACCCACCTAAAGGTACAAAGTCCATTGGGTGCAAATGGGGTTTTAAAAAGAAAACTGACATGGATGACAAAGTGCATACTCACAAAGCAAGGCTAGCTGCAAAAGGTTTCAAACAAACTCATGGTATAGACTATGATGAAACTTTTTCACCTATATTTATGCTTAAGTCTATCAAAATTATTTTTGACATTACTGCATATTATGATTATGAGATTTGACAAATAGATGTTAAAACTATGTTTCTTAAAGGCAACTTACTTGAAGATGTGTACATGACACAACCTGAGGGTTTTATACAACCTAAGAATTTTGGTAGAGTATGCAAGCTTCAAAGTTTTATTTATTGTTTGAAGCGGGCCTCGAAGTTGGAATCTTCATTTTGATCAATCAGTCAAAGGGTTTAGATTTGTCAAAAATCAAGATGAGCCTTGTGTTTATAAAAAAATTTTGAGCGTAAATTGTATTTTTGATCTTATATGTTGATGACATTTTACTCATTTGGAATTATATCCCTACCTCGTAGAATGTCAAGTCTTGGTTAGGAAAGTATTTCTTAATGAAAGACTTAGGTGAAGCTGCCTATATTCTAGAGATAAAGATCTATAGAGATAGATCTAAGAGGCCGATTAGTCTAAGTCAAAGTACTTACATAGACAAAATACTAAAATAGTTCAATATACAAGATTCCAAGAAAGGATACTTGCTCATGTTTCATGGGATTCTCTATCCTAACACTAAATATGAGTGAGAGTGAATGAGTAAGATTTCTTATGCCTTAGCAATAGGATCTATCATGTATGCTATGTTATGTACTAGACCAGATGTATCTTATGCTTTAAGCATAACAAGTAGATACCAGTCAGATCCCGGTGAGGGTCATTGGATAGCTATTAAAAACATTCTTAAGTATCTTAGAAGGTCTAAAGATAAGTTCTTGGTGTATGGTAGTTTGGAAGATGATATTTTTGTAAATGGTTACACATATGCAAGCTTTCAATCTGACAACAATGAATTCTGATCTCATTCAGGATATGTATTTTGTTTAAATGGTGGTGAAGTTAGCTGGAAAAGTTCAAAGTAAAGCACTATTGCTAATTTTACAACTGAGATGAATACATTGCAGCATCTGATCCGGCAAAGGAAGTAGTTTGGATCAAGAAGTTCATTACTGACCTTGAAGTGGTTCCTAGCATTACAAATTTTGTTGATGTTTATTATGACTTTAATAGTACTATTGCACAAGCAAAGGAACCTAGATCACATCAGAGATCCAAACACATTTTTTAGGTGTTATCATATCATTTGAGAAATCATTGAGAGAGTTGACGTTAATATATGTATGAGTTCCAACAGATGATAATGTTGTTAATCCATTGACTAAGCTTCTACCACAAACAAAGTATTATCGTCATGCTAGGTTCATAGGTATTAGATACATCGATGAATCAGCCTAGCACAAGTGGGAGATTATTAGTAATAGTGCTCTAGGCCTAATGGACATGATATTTTGATTATTTGTGATAATTAATTTTTATTATGATTTTCAAGTTTATGATATATAATATTCTTGAATAATATTTTAATTATTCATAATATCCCTAATCGGTTATTGTTATGGGAATAATAATGAATTAAGATTAGTATAAATTTTGATTGATATTCATGTGATTAATATGTGTATGAGATATTATAAAATTTATATCTATTTGTTGAGAATAAATATTGGACAGACCCATCTTGAGATTAATACATGGATCAAAGTCATAAGTTAATCTCTAATATTTATGTTATTAAATCTTTTGACCTGAGATTGCGATAGTTCTCAGCATAAGAAATATTGTGTTTTGATATAATCAAATATTATCTTTAATTAGATGACCATAAAGGTTATACTTGAACATAATAAGAATTATGTAGTAAGATATGAGCGATTAAGATGGAATTTGTCCCTCTTATTATAAGAGAGATATCTCTGGGTCCCCTTAATAATTAAGACTGAGAAATACATGGTCATGCTCAAATGAATTGATAGAGATTAATATCATTTGTTTATTCAGTATAATTGGCTTTCTAGTAATCAAAGATATAACGATATAAGGTTGACTTTGTCTATGTCTTATATTCTATCAATATATCATGAGACAAAAAGATTATATTATTAGCTATATTAAGGTTGCATCGAATCATGAGCTTTTTATTTAACTTGGGTAGTCATAATATCTTGCTAGAGGCCACTTATGACTTATAGGATCAAAATATGATTTAGACCTACTGCCAATATTAATTGAACTTATAGGGTCGCACATTAAGAATGAATAATAACAGTTATAGTTTTTTACTCTCTGTAGTAATTTAAAATGATGAGATTATTTTAAAATTGCAAATAATAATTAGTTATTTTTTTAATTGGAATTTAATTTTGAGAATGTTTAAATTCATGATTTAAATAAATAATTAATTTGTTACATTGAACATGAGTTTTAATGAATAAATTCATTTAAATGGGGTTTTAAGGATTTGAATTTAAGTTGTCATTATTTAAAAGAGTTTTAAATATATAATTAAATTCATTTATGACTAAAACCCTAGTAGACTTGTATATATATGTGTGAGACATATTTGATGCAAGTAGTCATCTTTTATAAAATAGAGAAAAACCCTTTCTTTTTTAGAAGACGAATCTGAACTATCATCTAACAAGATCTTTCATTATTTGTTCATGTGTGGATAATTGTAGAGGACAATCATTTTTTCAAAAAGGCAGCACATTTGAAGATTCGAATAAACTTGAGGAATCAAACTACAAAAGGTAAGCTTTGTTTACCCTTCCTTCGTGTGTTTATGAAATGCATGTGATCCTTGGTTGGTTAAGGAATAAAAATTATAATTTTATTCGGTTTATGTTCCAATTAGATTGGATATTCTGTCCGAAACCCCAACAGATAGTTATTGCATTGAAAATAGAATTATCTCCTAGTTCAGATTGGATATTGGATATTAGTTCAGATTGGATATTAATTCCAGATTAGTTAGTTGTTGAGTGGATTGACCACTAGTTCATCATATTTATTCTATAAGAAAAGTATTTTTTTAGCATATTCAAAACTATGAAAATTCTTTAGATAAGTACAAAGATCTTACAACCAAATCCCATGATATTGATCTTTCAGTTACTCTTTGAATAAATAAAAGAGTTGTACTCAACATGACATGCCTTAGATTTAATTGCACACATATCTTTCTCATTTTTTGCTACTTTTTTTTTATCTTGATTTTTCTAAGATTCTCAAATATTCTTTTGAGATATTTCTTAATCAAGAAATATCAAACCATGGTGAAAGTGATAAATGCCCTCTATTCTAATAGACTTAGGAACAAGTACTTCGATATTTGAAAATATATATTATTGATTGCAAGTTAGTATCATTGTGTAGACTAGTTTTGATGAAATTGTCGATCACTACATGTGGGACTTATTACAATGAGATTTATTTAGACTTTAAAATTTGATTATCATGACACACATTCATCAATGACTATGATGACCTAAACTTAGTTGCTCATATCCTTTGTAGCTATTCATAGATGGGTGAAATGCTTATTAAGATACTTAAATATCTAGCATGAAAAAATGTTACATGTTGTTTTTGAAATATATAGAATACTAATTAGTATTAATTTTATTTTATTTTTTTTTTTGATCATTACTCATTCTCTAAGGAGTTTAAACTAGTTAAGAATTTAGAAGAAATCTTTGTATTTTTACTATTCCTTTCTCTTTTGAGTTTTCTTTGAGCTTCTAACTAAAATAGATTATTACCACTCAATTAATATTGGATTTGTTTGATCATATTATGATGATTCTTCTATCAAATTATTAAATATACCAATAAAGTACAAATTATATTGATTTTGATTTTAATTTAGTGACAAATGTTTCATTGGAAATATAGACCTCTCCTAGTTCAAATGCGGTATTAGTTAATAGTTCTTTGTCCCAGCTCCAAATAAAGTGGAAGTTTAGATGCTTGACCAATAGATCATTGTGTTTATTCTATAAAAAAGAACTTGCTCATCATATTGAGATGTAATGCAAGTATTTAGACAAGTCCAAAGTTCTTACAACCAACTTATATAATTTGAATTCTTCAATTAGTCATTGAAAGAAATAGAAAGGTTGTACTCAAAATCATCTCACAAAAATTTGGTATATATATTACCAAATATTTTTTGTATTTGGGGTGCCATTTGATGATATATAAGCATAGGAATGGCCATAATTGGATCTATTTCATAATTTTTGAGTTTAGGTAACTTTTTATAAATTGTCATATAATTGATATGTTTTTAGAGGTATTTTAAAACTTGGTGATTGTGAATCATTGAGAAATTTTAGCTTCCATCTCGAATGAAAGTCTACTTATGTAGTCATTGCAAATTTTGTATATCATGATTGTACCACCTTAATGGCACAATCCTTTAACTATGCAACATATTATTTTTAATTATGACATTATCGTGAAGTTTTAGTCAAATTTATCTCATATCAATTAAATAGCTATAACATTAATTTCACATCATATTAATCAAGTACACCACTATTGCTAAAAATGATGATCACTTCTTAGTGTCGCGATTTTTACTTTGTATTCTCAAGTCATAGTTTTGGTCTTTTAACAAAGTCATGACTTTTGTGCTTTAGAAAGTTATAAAGCTAAAATTACTCAGGTTAAATTAATGGTAACCACCTAGCATCGATACTTTTGGATATCAAATGTTACAAATGATGTTTACTAAAATATGACTACTTTTCATGGTCATGACTCTTTCTAACAAGAGAATACAAAGTAATGACTTTGATGTATTAGCTAATTACCAATGTCATGACCATTCTTAGTGTCATAATCTTGTCAGATAAAAGGAAAGTCAAAACCAATGTTTTGGTCAATCATAGTACCATAGTCATATTACAAACATGAGAAGTTATTTCTGGTGTTGTGGTCATTTACAAAGTCAAGGCCATATTATGCCATATTTTGATTTTTGAAGATTCTTGAAAAATTGGTTTTTTATTTCCTTGAAATTAAATTGTTTGGCCAACTAAGTCACTCTTCCTTGATTACATTACTATGTTTAGTTGTTGAAGTCCTCATTGATGAACAAGTTGATATAATGTGTCCAATAGTGTCTCCCTTAATATTATCGAGTGTTAAAAGAGGAATTGAAAGAGATAAAAAGGAAAAGAATCTAATTCTCGAAGAGGAAGAATCAACACAAATTTAGAAAGAGTGACCATCCTGCAGTGAATCCGATATACAAGGCATAAAAAGAAAGGGGAGAAAGTTCAAAAGAAGTTGAAGCCCAAATTGAGCATTCCCTAGCTTCACATGGAGGTTTGTTTATTGATATTTTATATATTATGAAAAATGTGCAGTGGGATGTTGAACAAAATAGAGAAGCCCTAAAAAGCCAATTCAAATTTTTATATATAGTAGTAGTAGATGAAGCTAGAAAATAATCCACAATGTGGGAAAAGTATCTCCAATAAAAAGAGACATTTTTTATCATGAAATAATAAATGTTAGAAGAGAAAAACTACTTTTTAGATTATAAGATGAAATGCATAGAGATCAGTTTAATGAAAAATGATGAATTCTTTGGGAGAGCATGTGAGGCAGTCACAATGGATTAGAAGAAAAAGTTTGTGAGAAAAGATGATATGTATAGAAATGACATAAAATATTAGGAGAATTGGTAGATAGAGGAATTGAGAAACTATAGTGCAAATCAAATGGACTTGTATTTTGTAATAAGATCCTTTGAGGATACATTGAACTCAATTGGGCAAAGATGAAAGGCATTGTGTGGCCTTGTGGTGAATATATTACTTTGGGAGACTATACTGAAATGAGATTTGAAGAGATCATCTACTTTAATGTTACCATTCGAGAACTCCAAATCAGATTCTCTTTGAAAAGTATGATCCAAAATGAAAACATATCACCAACCTCTCTCAATATATTGATATATACTTTTTGTTTATTTATATATTATGATGTTATTTTCAACTATGTTGAATTAATTTGAGATGGTGTTTAAGAGGTTTTTATTAATGGGTTAGTTAAGCTTAGGGATGGGCAATTAATAGTGTGTGAGTTTGTTTGGTAAATAAAATATTGAATATTCTTGTAAAATAATGATACTATGTGATGATGTATAAGTATGAAAATAGCTAAAATTAGATTGATTTCATGATTTTTGAGTTTTAGTGAATTTTGATGAAGAGTCATAAAATCATTATGTTTTTGGAGGTATTTGGTCACTTGGTGATTTATAGGTCATTATGCAATTTCAGCATCCATTAATGGTTAAAACTGTACATATATAGTCATAGCAATCTATTAGAATTTATTATTTCTCGATAGTGATGATGCAAAACTATTGAATTGCATAGATATAAATAATGCACACCACAACAATCAAACACCATTTTTAACATACTTTGCTAGTTGTTCACCATGACTAACTACATCTACCAAAAAGTACTTAGTGCTTATAGATTAATAACCAAATGTTATAGTACAAATCAGAGAGAGAGAGAGAGAGAGAGAGATAGATAGATATATAAATGAAGAAAAGAGCACTCTGAACAAATTATGCATACAATGAATTTATAAAAAAAAACATATAGGGTTTTATAAATGGAATTGAGTAGGATCAATAGAGTGGGGGTTACAATAGAGTGGACCAGATCAAATAGTGTTATAACACAACAATCTCTTAACATATCAGTACCTACGCCTTTAAATAAAATAGATAAACAAGAAAACATATGGTTAAATAGATAATAAAATAAATTATATACTACACAATCTTTGTATGCCAAAAATATACCACCTCATTAACATAATCCCTCAAATATGTAACACATTTTGTTTCTGTTATATTATCATCAAGTTGCATCCAGCATATCTCATAACATTTAAATAGATATGATATTAATTTTATATCACAATAACCAAGTACTCTACTAGTATTAAATATCATAACCACTTTTCAATGCTACAATGTTGCCCTCAAAAGAAGACAAAGTTGTGACTTGGATGTCCTGGCTAATTACCAAAGTTACAAAGCCAAAGTTACAATGCCAAAATTATCTAGGCCAAAGCCATGGAAATTATCTAATGGTCAATATTGGATATCAAATATTATAGAGGAAATTTTCTAAATCATGCCCACTTTTCAAGGCTAAAACTCTTGCCCTCAAGAGAAGACAAAGTTGTGACTTGGATGTGCTGGCTAATTTTTAGTGTCATGGCTATTTATATTGTCTTAGCTATGTGATAAATGAGAAATACAAAGCCAAATTCATAGTCATTTCAATTAATGTAGTCACACTATACATATGTGAGGTCATTTTTTCTACCGTGGCCATTCCCAACATCTTGATCATATTATGCGTAAGAGAGACTATTCTCAGTATCATTAGCTAAATGATGAATAAGAGTGACTAACGCTAAAGCCATAATCATTCCAAGTGCTATGACTTTGTATTATAAAGATAAAATGCAAAAATTGTAAATGCTTCTAAAAAATATGACTTCATATTACATAAAGTTATAAATACTTAATCCAATAACATTTCAAAGACTCAACTACTTTCAATAGTATTGATCTCAAGCTCAAGAAATCAAGAACAAGTCATGGAGTCTTTTAAAATTTATGACTCTCTACTTAGAAGAATGCAAAATTAATAAATTATTAGAGTATAAAAGAGGAAAAAGAAGAAATCAAAGAAAATCTTCTCCTTCTTTATGAACCAAGAAAATGGTAAAGCATATCAAGAATTCCTAGGGGTGTTTTATGTACTTAATAAGGAATACACAAGAAAGCAAGGTATGCAAGACATAAGCTATACCCTAGAATTGAGGGCATGACACTCAAATCTTTGTTCTCTAGAGTGGATTTTAGAAAATCAACCAAATTTATTTTTGATTAGGTTTTGCATCCAAGTTTTTAATTAGGGTTTCATTGTAGCCCTTCTATCTATAATGCATGAGACAAACCTATATATTAAAAACTAAAAATTCATGTATATTATTCATTATGGGCATGGTGACCATGCAACCGAAAGTACAAATAATTTCACTTGTAAATCTAATATACAAATATTAGAAGAACTAGTTCTCAATTAAAGTAAATATTATATAGAATGTTGTCCTATGTGTATTACCTTTAGTGTGAAAGTTACATTATCATTATGAAATAGAGTGGCTGGTAATTGAAAAGACATGCATTAGTATATTTTGACTCATAAGGTTGAGATAGTCCTTTGAGTATGTTTCACTTGTATTGTTCCTACTACTAAAACTTTAGGAAAGCATATATTAATTTTAAAAATATGGTGCTTATGATGCCTATATTACAAATACTTTTAAATTAATTAATTCTTTATATTTATGACATATGAGACCAAAAAATAAGAATGTACATATGAAGCAATAGTCAAGAGTAATTGATGAGTTGTCAAAAAGGTATCAACTTGTGAATGAATCTTAAGCATAGATGATATGTTATCTTAATAGTAATATTCTAAGAGGATAGCTATGAGACAATCATCATTATGACATACTCAATAGTGATAACTATCTTATATGTCATTAAGGAAAAAAATTATTTTGCATCAACACAACATTCATTTCAAATCCAAACCCAAACTAATTTATATTATTTGAATATGCATCACACAAATTAATTAGAAAAACCTTATGATCTATTCATGCTAATATTCCTAATTATCTCATTTACTATAATTTTATTATCTCATTATTAGTTGACAAATCTATCGATACAATCCATATGAGATCGATATATGGATGAAAGTCATTTTTACTAATTATATGACTAATATATGAATGGATCTTTATTAATGAAATACTAACATCCAATATACTTTTGAGACACAGTTTAACCAAAATTTAGTAGTGTAAAAATGTCACAACAACATATTAACTTGATGATGCTAACATACATTAACTTCTTTTTTATTTATTGATGATGCTAGGATATTCAAATCTTCTTATGAGATTCTATCTTAACCAAAATTATGTAAAAATAGTGTGAAAGAGAGAGAAACATCTTATATCTTAATAGAACATAAGAACTAGTACTTTTATATTTGATAATATATCATATATGTTACTAGTTGCAAATGAGTATTCATGTTGATGATTAATTTTGTTAGTTAGGTATATCATATAAAGTCAAGATTTATTGTGCTATGATTTATTTGAATTTTAGAGTTGATTATCAAGACACTTATTCTTTAGTGACTAATATGATCTCAATTTGAATATTCTTATCTCTTGGAGTTTCTTACATATGGATGATACAGTTATTAGGATACTTATTTATGTGTAGAGATATTTATGTGTACATATAGGTGTGCTTATATGTGTAGATATATATATATATAATTATATCATTAGGTACTCTTTTTTATTGAAATTATCTTTTTTTATTTTTTTTTTACATTCATAATTGTTCATCGGATGTGCCAAATCTATAATAGCTTCTCCAATTTGTTTTTATTATTATTTTTTTAAATGTTTATATACAAGTCCAATGATCTTACAATCAACCATCATTATCTTATTCTTTTTAGATATTTTTTCATTTTTTGGTCCTGTTATTATTATTTTTTGATGATGTTAGGAAACTCAAGTCTTCTTATAAGTTATTATCTTGTCCAAGATGGTGTGAAATCACAATGGAATAAAAAAAAAATACTCTTCCATCTATTATAAATTAAGACCTAGTATTTCAACATTCAAAAATTTTTATTGTTGGTTGCAAGTGAGTATTCATTATGAATATTGGTTTTGATGGTTAGGTATAGCAACAAAATGTGAAACTTATTTTAAAGTTAATTATTAAGACAATCATTCTTCAATAACTATGATGACCTTAATTTAGAATATCATATTTTTTATAGTTTTCATAGATATATGATACACTTATTAGGATACTTATCGAATTCTCAAAAAGGTTGTATGAGTTATTTTTTGAGATAAATAAAATAGTAATCCGTGTTGATTTTATCTTTTTTGAATATGACTCATTCTCTAAAAAGGTTAAACTAGTTTAGAATTGAGAAGACATGTCTAAATCTCTTACTATTCCTTTCTCTTATGAGTTTTCTTTGATCTTCCAACTATGAGAGATTAGCATATGAAGTATTAGTTCAAAAGTTTATTTGTCCCAAATATCAAATGAATTAGATATTAATAGGCTTTCCCAATAGAATATCATGTTTATTCTAGAATAAAATAACTTACTTGACTAATTCATAACTAACTGAAGTCTTTATACAAGTTTAAAGATTTTGCAAGTTACTTCTGTAATCTTGATCTTATAATTGCTCATTAGGAGAAATAAAATAGTTGTACTCAACATAACATCTCAACAATTATCTTGATGATGCTAGGATATCTTTACTACTTTTTACTATTTATCTTAAAGATGCTAGGATACTCAAGTCTTCTAATGAGATATTAACTCATCCGAGAAGTTATTAAACTATAATGAAAGAAATAAATAGCATATATTCTAATATAACATAGGAATTAGTACTATAATAATTTATAACATCTATTGATTGTTGCATATGAGTATTTGTTGTGAAGACTTTCTTTGATGGTTAGGCATATCACCTAAAGGTGAGATTAATTGTAATAATATTTATATAGACTTTTAAAGTTGATTATCATGTTACTCATTCTTTAGTGACAAAGATGATCTCAAATTAGATACTTATATCTTTTGTAGTTTCTTAAAGATAATTGATATACTTATTAGAATATTTATTTATGTATATATCTATGTGTGTCTATATATGTATTATCAATGTGTACTCTTTCTATTACAAATTGTTTGCATTTGTGTGTGTGTGTGTGTGTGTCATTGAGTACTTTTTTATTTAATCTTTTTTTTTCTTTATTTCTTTTTTTTTGTTTCATTCATATTTGTACATTGGATGTGCCAAATCAATAATGTGTTCTCCAGATATCTTTTTTTATTATTTTTTATATTTTGCCATTTTATAGCATTTATTTTGCTGATATAAAATTGAGAGTTTTTTAACTTAGTATTAGAGTATGCATGAAGCTGATTGTTGTCAATGTCCACTCGATGATCTCCATTGTAGCCATTGAACACTATCAAGGTTGCATCAATGTCATCATTTCCAACAATTGTTGGTAAAACTTGGAGTATAATTTGATGTGGAATGTTTCTTTCTTCTTGGTCGATGTGATTTTAAGTTATTTTAGGAAATTTTTTGACTAATTTATTTTTCAACCACCATATGCTATTTTTTAAAGATTTGAATAAATTTGTTGCTCAAATTTACCCAAGATTAATTTGGTGGAAGATGCAAAGTTGAAACATGTTATGTGGAAGGCTTATCACTAAAGTTTTGTTTTTTAATTTGAATCAAATTGTTGAATCTAGCTTGGAAGACTTGATATATTTTTTTACTTTTGCTATGTTATGTAAGTGATGGTAAATGGAGTGGTATTTCAAAGGTTTCAACAGGAGTTACTATTCATACCCATCTCTTTAATAATACTAGTACATTTGTTATTACATAATTTCATTTTCATGGGAAGAATTTTGTTAAATAGATATATACAATTTGTATGTTGGTTTTTGAACATGATATTATTGATCACTTATACATGTCAAACATTTAGTGTTTGGATACGAACAAACTCTTAGTTATTGTCTTTGTTATTCATGGTATGCTTAACTTGCTACTTAATATTTGATGATTTTTTTTGATGAAGGATGATCAGCAAGCAGTCATAAGATAGAGGGAGCGACTTCTTTGGATCTTTTATTTGTATTTACTTGGAAGGAGTCACATTGTGTTCAAGTACCATATTCTTAATGAGTGGACTTACTCACCAAATTATAGTTGTATCACATAATATGTCAATTTTCCTTAGCTTGAATTACCATGAAAATTCTACACACACAGACACTCACACATACACAGATTTGTATATTCAATCATTATATATTTATAATATATATATATATATATATATATATATATATATATATATATATATATGTATATATATATATATATAATACCATATTCATATATACAATAATATCTGTGCACATACGTGTATGTATATGTATATATACACATATGCTTTAATTTGGATAAAAAAAATACTTTTTTTAAAAAAAATTTTATGTTAGAACAAATTTTATTAATTTAAACACTCTCACATGTCAAGTATTAAAAATGAGTCTATCATATTATTTTACCAAACTTTCATTATCAAGCATTGATTGGTAGTGAACAAAGAATTTCATTGTTGGTTAATTTGTTAGTTGGATAAACTACTTGACCAACATATGCCTTAATAAATTTTATTTTAATATAATTCATTGTTTAATTATTGGTCATATCTTATGATAAAGTTGCAAAATTATTCTTTTCATTTGAATATTAGATATGATAGTAAAATATGAAATACAAAACATAAATGAATTTTAAAACAAAATAATATAAAAAACAATATTTCTCATTAGAATACCATGTTTACTCTGTGTGTGTGTGTGTGTGTGTGTGTGTGTGTGGTTGTCCATATATGTAAACTATAGTGTGTGTGTGTGTGTGTGTGTGTGTGTACACACTATAATCTACATATACATATATGTCGATCTTTATATAATATACAGAGTTGTATATATATATTTACACACATATACATGGTAGATTTGTATATACATAAATAATAAATATATATGAAAAGGATAATCAAATATACTTTTATTTAAAAAGTGTGTGTGTGTGTGTGTGTGTGTGTGTGTGTGAATACATTTAGATGACAATATATATATATACTCCTTTTAGTTTATATATCAACTAGCATTGATAATTATTTTTAGTACCTACTTCTATTTTCTAACCTCTAATTATCTTAGAGATATGAGATAATTCAATATTAAAAAAATTGGTGCTTTCGACTTCATTAGCATAATGCTTTTGATGACTTCCAGTGCTTTCACAACCATACAAATTTTTCCTACATGCATGTGTCTCATGACTTTCAAGGTTGTCACCATCCTTCATGGTTGACACATGACTTCTAAACTATAGTGAAACTCTAGGGTTAGATGTTATGCTTCATCCACATATTTCTGGAATGTTAGTTCTTCTAGAAAGTGCATAATGAATTGATCATAAATATGTTTATGCTTATGGCTTTATAAGCATCATTCTCACGGTGATTAAACATACCTTAACTTTGGGTAATCACTTGTTAGTTTATCTCAAGCATTAGGACTAGGAGGAATGTCATTTCCTTTTTACCCTACTACATGAGTGTGTCACATGATATGCTTGTCATCGTCTTCCACATTCAATATGCATAATTCTATGTATTCATGAGAATCCAAAGTTTTGATTCTAATTTGCATCTATATTTATCAGCATCTACATTATAATATAAATAAAAACATAAAATCATAAAATCATTAATTTATTATTACATAAATATGTTCATCAACCCTACATCTTTATTTAGTTATATATTAGGGAGGAGATCATGTGAGATGTGATTTTTAGTGTTGTAGGAGTAAAAACTTATTTCAAGAGCTTGTAGCTGTGCATATTTTCATCGTGTATTGGATAAAAGTTAGAAAGTTATTGACTGAGGAATATTTTTGTCTATCTGGCTACTTTCCTAGATTGTTAGCAAGGAAGCTTTGAATATGTACAAAAAAAATTATAAGGTTTTAAAAGTAAAGTGTACAATACATCAAAATAGAGTATTAGTTTTTGATTTTTATCTTAAGAGCTAGAATGAAAATTATCAAATGGATCAATATAAGGTTAAATTGAGAATTAAGTGAATGATATCATTAAAGTAAGATGTGTTTTAGAAATTTAGAAAGTCATTCATAGAAAGTCATATAAAAACATTAAAAAATTAAAAAATTAAAAACATTGAATTAAGTGAATGGAAAAGCAATCATAGAAAGTTATATAAAAACATTAAAAAATATAAAAAATAAAAATAATAAAAAATAATAAAATTTAAAAATTTTAAAAATTAAAAAATTAAAAAATTAAAAAAATTAAAAAATTAAAAAAATTAAAAAAAATAAAAAAAATTAAAAAGATCAAAAAGATCAAAAAAATCAAAAAAATCAAAAAAATCAAAAAAATCAAAAAATTTTAAAAATAAAAAAAATTAAACAAAATTAAAAAACTTAAAAAAATTAAAAAAAAATAAAAAATTAAAAAAATTAAAAAATTAAAAAAAAATTAAAAAAAAATAAAAAATTTAAAAAGATCAAAAAAATCAAAAAAATTAAAAAAATCAAAAAAATCAAAAAAATCAAAAAATTAAAAAATTAAAAAAATTAAAAAAAAATAAAAAATCAAAAAAATCAAAAAAAAATCAAAAAAATTTAAAAAAATTAATAAATTTTAAAAATCAAAAAATTTTAAAAATAAAAAAAAATTAAACAAAATTAAAAAACTTAAAAAATTAAAAAAAATTAAAAATATTAAAAAAATTTAAAAAATTAAAAAATAAAAAAAAATAAAAAAAAATAAAAAAAAATAAAAAAAATAAAAAAAAATCATAGAAAATCTTATGAGCAATGAGGCAAAGAAAAAACTAAGAGAGATCATTTAATTTATATTAAAGATATGAATATCATAATTATTATCATAATTCACAATAAAATCATTTTAGATAGATAAAGAAATTTTTACTAACATTTTCGATAAAATACATATAAAGAGTCAAATCTAGAAGAATTTAACTCTAAGGATGGAAAACATCATTTGCTTGATCATAAAGTTTATACAAAAGCCCATACAGAAACAGTCGTTCTGAATCTACAATTCTTGACATCTTTGACAAGAAATACAAGTAGAAATTCTTACTACTTATTTATCATCATAATCACATACACACACATATACACATATTTTAGTTTGAAAAACATTCCGTGGCTTCAAAATCCCATATACAAAAATAATAGTTGAGTCTAAAATTCTTCACAACATTGAACAATAAATATAAGTAAAAGTTTCTTCTGCTTAATTGTCATTATAATCACACACACTTTAGTTAGAAAAACCTTCAGTCTTTAAAAGCGCATACACTAACAATTGTTACGAGTCTAAAATTCTTACCTCATCAAAGCCCCTTGCACACACATTCACACACACAATGAGGGAGAGGGATGTGGGTGGAGTTGGGGAGGGGGGGGGGGGGGGGGGGGGGGGGGGGGCGGTTGGGAGAGAACTTTCTTGGATAAATGTTCAACGCCTTGATTTCAATTCATTCGACTTAAATACATGACTTACGATAAGTTTGGAGATCAAGTGGGCACGATCAAAAATAGGAAAAAGATAAAAACTAATTTAATTTTTATGCCCATCATAAATAGAATTTGTCATGGTCGTCTGACATTGGAGGAGTTAAATTGCAAGCTTCTGCATCAAATCAAAGGATCCAGTACCCATTCTGACAGGCAACCCAAGGCAGATTCTAGCTGCAGGGGTCTCCAAGTCGTCCACCTCTCCATGCAACGCAGCATTTAACATAAACTTGGATGGAGTTTCAAATGACATTTTGCTGAAAGCCGACACGGATTCGCTAATGGCGCCAATTCGGCTCAACGGGCGATAATGGCCGGAATGGGTCATTAAGTCTGCGATAAGCATCAAATGGCGAACGTTGACTGATATCCCGTAAGAACCAAACACGTGATTTATCTCCCGAATGATAGTTGCTCTCGCAGCTTCAATCCCGTATGTATTCTGGATGGCATGAATGTCGTTGGCGTACAAGTACCTGACGTCGAGCTTGTCTTCCATCTCCCAAAGAGCATTGAAATCTACGCCCTTTGATTGAAGAGCAGGAGCATCTTCCCTGGCATCCGCTTTCATATTGCACCGATTCTTCATATCCTTTCCATAGTAAATCACTTGTTTCTCACTACAATTAATCACTCGGCACTGCTCAATCTTCGAAGGGTTCAGTATGTTGACCTTCTTGGCTGCCTTCTTAGCGATCTTCGATCATGCACATGACAAAAAAAAAAAAACTAAGTTCAGACTCATTAGTTACGTGTCATTATTGTCTCTACACTCTCCCAACCATAGCCATGAGAAATAACGAGTTGGGGATTTATGTTTTATAGTTTAGAAATAATATATATTTATGCGTGTAATTATACGAACACTACCACACCAAATCTAATTTGAAATCTGAAGTTAAAAATATTTAGCTGAGAATAATAATGAAATCAGTGTCGGTCACATAGATATTCTTGTGTTGTGTGTATATATTAGAAGTCATGTCTTAGTGTGATAGCAAAAACCTTTATCCAGCAATAATATGTCTTGGTTCAAGATTTATCCGAACTAGTCTCTCTGACTTTCAAGGATAACATTATCAAGATAGTAATTTCCTAGATCAAGTACTAAAACAAGTCTCGTGCACTAGTTATGACTACACAAATGCAAACATACTTAATTTCATTAGAAATTCTTATATTATATGTATATATTAGAGATTATATCTTAGTACGATAGCAAGAACCTTTGTTCAGCAGTGATCTATCTTGGATTGGAGACCTATCAGACCTAATTTTTCTGACTTTCAAGGATAATACTGTAAAGATATTAATTTTCCAAATCACACACTAAAATAAAAGTCTCGTGCACTAGCTATGATATGCTAACACACTTAATCTTATTAAAAAAAATTTGTTGTATGTATATATTAGAGGTCATATATTAGTGCGATAGCAAGAACCTTTGTCCAACAGTGGTATGTCTTGAATTCGAGATATATTAGACATAATCTCTCTAATTTTGAATGATAAAACTGTTAGGATATTAATTTCATAGATCATGCACTAAACCATGAGTCTTGTACACTAGTTATAATTACGCAAAAGCTAACATGCTTAATTTCATTAGAAATTATTGTATTGTATGTATATATTAGATTTCATATCTTAGTGTGATAGCAAGAACTTTTGTACAACAGTGATATGTCTTGGATTCGGACCTAGTCTCTCTAAATTTCAAGGATAAGACTGTCAATATATTAATTTCACAGATCACACTAAAATAGGAGTTTTGTGCACTACCTATGATCACACAAAAACTAATACACTTAATCTCAATAGAACTCTAAAATTAAAAATATTTGAATGAAAATACTTTTATGATATATAGTCACCTAAAATGTTTTTGTATTGTATACATATATTGAAGAACATGCCTTAGTGTGATAGCAAGTATCTTCATCCAAGAATAGTAAGTCTTGGGTTCGACACTCATCAAATACACCGTAGCTAACATCCAAAGATAAAACTATCAAGTTATTAAACTCACTCAGACCCTCACACTAAGCACGAGCCTTATGCACTAGGTAAGACCCATATATTTCAAGCAAATTTATAAAATTAGTAGAAAAATACAAAAATATTAAATATCAAAATTAAACTCAAATATAATATTTAATTATTAATATTGAATGTAGATCAAATTCTTTTTGGAAAACATAATATTTGGCTCTCTCCTCTCGTCTCTCTCTCCCCTCCCCCCCCTCTCTCCCCCCCCTCTCTCTCTCTCTCCCCTCCCCCCCCCCCCCTCTCTCCCCCCTCTCTCCTCTCCTCTCTATCTCTCTCTATATCTCTCTATTCATAACTAATAATTAATTCTCTCTTAGACTCGGCTAATAATTTTTCAAAAATAATTTCAAACAAATAGTTCCATAACATTGAGCTAGGAGTAGAACATGAGAAATGAGAAGTAAAAAAAAATCAGATAAAAATAATGAACGAAATAACAAGTACAAGTCCATACCTCAGCCAGCAAAATATGAGGTTCTTTGGTGAATTTAAAATGGATCTCAAAGTGCATTCCTTTAGCAACTACAAAAATTGCTCTATCATATGGCATTATGTATTGTTTTATATTCTTCTTGTTCTGGTTGTTCTTCTTATTCTTCTTGTTCTGATTGTTATTCTTCTCATTCTTGTTCTGATTGTTCTTCTTATCCTTATTGTTCTGATTGTTCTTCTTATTCTTCTTGTTCTTCATAAAATATATTTTATCTTTTACACTACCTTTTGATTTGTCATGTTTCTCACCTCCTGTGTGTGACTTACTCCTCACGGGCACCTCAACACAAGTGGCATCATCAGACATATCACCATCTTTAGAACCATCAACTTCACTCGTTTCTTCCACACCATCATCATAGTCGATCGCATCTTTAACAGGCAGCTTCCTCTTCTCCTCGTCTAATCCAATATCTTCGTTAGTTTCAAAATCACTGTCGTCGTCAACATCATCACTATTCTCCTCCCCAAGCTTTGCTTCGCCGGAAAGATCAGCAATGACATCATCAAGAACATCATCATCACCACCATCACTATCTTTTCTGAACTTTGCTTTTGAAGCGTAACAATGGCCGCTGATTCTGGATAATAATAACAGATGATTCTGTATAGCATCCTCTAACTGCCGCACAAACTTCACTCTCATGGCTTCTTCCCAGTTTTCTGTGGCTGGATCAAGAGATCTAGGGTAGTGTGCTGGCTTGTACAACCTCATTTTGAGCTTGTAAATTCGACATGTTGCGCCTTTGTATATTGAAAATGGGTTCACTGACACTTCCATGCTCTCCACAATATCTGCCACAGTGATTTTCTTTAACTTGTCCACAAGCCAGTCAGCATCTTCCCTACAAAATATAATATATTTTCTTATTAAAAAAAAAATTATCAAGTACTATTAGCCACATAGAACTTAAGTATTTTCATAATTCATATGATGGGATTGTACTACAGGGGTCGTGCATTGGTGAGATGTCAAGTATCTTCGTCCAAGTGGAAAGGTCTCCAATTCAAGACTTCACAGATACAGTCTAACTTTCAGGGGTAAAATCGTCAAAATATAAATCTCTGCTAAATTTATGTGCTAAGCTTCAACTTAATGCACTGGATACGATTTTTTTTATAAGATGAGATTGCTTTGATTGTCTCATGCTCTGGCACGTGCTTACACATGCAACTCACATACAAATGCATCCTCATGCACACACACACACACACACACACACACACGGAGTATATTTGAACTTTGTCCAAGAATAATAGGTCTTGAATTTAAGACACCACAAATATATCTCTAATTTTAAGGGGTAAAATTGTCAATATATTAGCTTCAATTAAACCTACGCTAAGCATGAGCTTTGAGCACTGGATTCAATCTTTTTTATAAGATGAGATTGTTTTACTTATCACATGCTCTGGCACATGCTTCCACATGCAACTCACATACACATGCATAATCATGTACCCATGCAAGCGCATGCGCACACACACACACACGAAGCATATTTGATCTCCGTCCAAGAACGATAAGTCTTGAGTCCAAAACACTCCAAATACATTATCTCTAATTTTTAGGAATAAGATTAGCAATATATTAACCTCTCATAGATCTTACTCTAAGTATGAGTTGTATGCATTGAATATAATCTTTTTTATATGATGAGATTGTTTTAGTTGTCTCATTCTCTGGCACATGCTTCCACATGCAACTCACACACACATGCACGCGCACACACACACACACACACACATGCACGGAGCATATTTGGTCTTCGTTATGGCACAGCATCAATGCTTAAGAGACGCATTACAGTGATTAATTAAAATAAACAAATTCCATTTGGACGCTAACCTTGTTTTCCCTTCCAATAGAGGACAAGTCATCATTGGCGATTTCATATTAGTTGCAGCAGTCATCAATATTTCTTGGAGGCGTGGTATTCCAAGTGTAACATCCATTTCCCCTCGTCCAGCAAGATGAAATGTATCCAACCTAAAAGTGCGAAACACCAAATTCATCAAGAAAAAGACCCATGTATTCATGCTTATTATAAAGTTTATTTATTTTTTATTATTTTTTATACTACTATATGTTTAAAAAAATGTGAGCAACCATCCTGTGGACTATCTCAATCTTCTCTCGATGTACATATTGATTTTTTATTATCTGAAAAGTAATTTTTCTATTTTTTATCATCTCACAATGTACATATTAATTTTTATATTTTTTATCTAAAAATCATAAACAAATAAATACTACAAAAATCACTAATTAATATTATTATTATTATTATTAATCAAATTTTATCCTAATTACTTTGAATTGAATATATAAATCCTAATATGATTATATCTTTGAAATCATGTATACTCTTATTAATTTAACTGTTAACTTATTACTTATAACTTCTACCTAATTCTTTCTAGAACTATTTCTAATTCTTCTTCTTTCCTCCATATGAATAATCTCACACGTCCTAATTGATAACAAAGGAAATCTACATTAGACATAAACAAGTCACCTCATATAGTTAATCATTATCTTATCAACAATCAATTAAGGTGGTGTTTGTTTTTTTATTCAATGCTAAATAAAACTTTTTTTGATATTAATACTAAATAGTACTTATTAGCATTAAGTATTAAGTCGTTTATTTTTTTTACTTAATGCTGAATAGATAAGCCGAGACAAAAGTAAATATTTTGATTATGTGGATGTGAGCTTTTTCTGGAGGGAAAAAATCAAAATGTTTGAGTTTTTTATCTCAGTTATTTTTTCAAAAACTTCAGTGATAAATTGATAAGAAATAAAAAAATGAATGGATGAATGCTAAAATCAATTTGATTTCCGGGTTCAGCCAAAAAAAGAAACACGCCCACTAATTATTGAGAATTGATCATATAAATCTTATTTTTCTAACTTACGCTGTTAAAAATCATATATATTCTCAATGATTCAAGTCTTGGATTAATGGTTATATTTTTTACCTAATTACTCTAAAAACTACCTCTAATTCTTTCTTGTAAAACTAGGAAGTCTATTATACATAATCAAGTCACCTCGGATAATTCTTCTTTATCTAATCAACTTTAAAAAATTACTATTTAACATCGTTATCATTATCAATTAAGTCTTATCATAATAATTATTCAGAATTGATAATATAAATCCCACTTTTCTAATTTACAGTGTTAAAAATCATGTATATTCTCAAATATTTAAGTATTAAATTATTGTTTATAATTTCTACCCAATTCCTCCAAAACCTATCACTCTTCACCCAAATAATCTTATACTTCTTAACTGATAAGCTAGAAGTTTATATTAGAGATAATCAAACCACCTCAAATAATTCTTACTTATCATATATTTCATAAAAAATCATTATTAGCATCAAAATAATAATAATAATATATATTACAAAAAAATAATACAGAATATTGTAATTTGCATTAACCATATCATTAATTCACACCTGAATAATCTTAAGTAGTAAATCATTGTTTATAACTCATACCATACTCTTCTAAAAACTATCTCTAATTCTTTTGTCACCCTGCACCCGAATATTTTTATAATTTCAGCATAATAAGTTAGGAAGCCTGCATTAGAGATAATCAAACCACCTCATATTATTCTTCCTCCTATTATCATTCATAAAAATCATTAATTAACACCAAATAATAATAATAATAATAATTATAATAATAATATATAACAAAAAAAATAATAATAAAATATTATACTTTGGGTTTGTTTTGTTTGTTATTTTATTTATCATTATGTGAGCACTTAATTTGTGGGTTGTTTAATAATTTTATTATTTGTTTTTTTATAAAAAATTCATTACTTTTTGAGTGTTTTAGTTTGGACACGAAAGCACCGCAAACAAATATAAAGATTAAGGAATCTAACTAACGTCATCTGCGTCGAGGGTTCCCCAACAGACTGAGCAGCAAGCACACCAACCGACTCTCCTGGCTGTGCCAGACTAGAGTAGAACATCTGACTCACCAACTTGTGCATCTCCTTCCGCGTCACTGAATTAGTGGAAGCACGCTTGGACGAAGAGATAGTTTCCCTGAACTTTTCCACTGCAGCTTTTAGGGATTCAGGCACATCAGAAATATATGAATTGAATGCCTGGAACTGATTCCCGCACGTTTTGAAGATCGTTTCTCGATTCTGGACCATCCACATAAAAGTAATTTCAGAGAAAACACCAAAACAAAAAACACACACAACTCATACTGCCTCGCCAGCTACATCAGCAGCAGTCAGATTGAAAAAGAAACAAACCAACCAGAGCTAATGCTTCAAAATTTGCAGCAAAGCTTGTCCGATGAACATCAATACCATCTTCCCCATATTTAAATTGAATAATTGATCCATCAGCATCACGAACTGTATGATCGTAGTTGATTTTTAGACATTCAAGGTTTTTAATCAAGCACCTCTGCAGGTACCCACTGCGTGATGTTTTGACTGCTGTATTAACCAATCTGCATAAAACAACCAAAATGAAAAAAAAAAAGCCAATTTATAAATTGCAAATCAATCTACAAGTATACATCACTAACAGACTGAAACTCATAAGAATTTTAAAATTACATATTTTCGAGCAAGAATAATATTATGATGCCTGATCACCAGAAAAATCCTTATTTTGCCCACATATTATATATTATATGTCATGCATTAGTATGGTTACAAGTATTATAGCATGACTGCTCAAAATGTTAGGAATAAGATTATCAAAATATTAATCTCTCCCAAATCTCATGCTAAAGCGAGAGCCTTATGTATTAGATACAATATCTAAAAATTACAAATAAATGAGAAAACATATATTTCATGAAGATGGCACAAAAAAAAAACCTAAATTTTGCTTTGTATTGAATTCATTCAACGGCAATGTCTAGGTGTGATAACAAGTGTCTTCGTCTAATAATAATTAGTCTCAGATTTGAGACTCATCAAATAAAATCTCTTTGATTTTCAAGAGTATGCTTGTTGATATGTTGACCTCTTCAAAATCATATATTAGGGCAAGAATAATATTAGGATGTCTAATCACATGGAAAATCCTTATATTACATACATATATACGAGGTCATACATTAGTACAATGACAAGTGTCATCATGTAACCTTTCCAAATATCAAGAGCAAGGTTGTTGAGATATTAATCTCTCATAAACTCTGTGTTGAAGCGAGAGTCTAATGTATTAGGTATAATCTCCACAAATTGTAAGCAAACAAGTGAAAACAAAATAAAGATTTTGATTCATAATAGAGAATCTAACCGAAAGTTTTAGATGAAAACTAGAGAATAATAACTAGAAAAATCAATTTTCAGATATACGACAAAGCAAAACATAGAATTCTTGGAGATGATAGAAAGAAAAAAGATAAATTTTACTTTGTATTGAGTTCATTCAATGGTAAAAAGTTATATATTGATACGATAGCAAGTATCTTTGTCAAATGACAGTAAGTCTTGGATTCAATACTCATCAGACACATCTCATATTTTTAAGAATAAGACTGTCGAGATATTAACTTCTCTCCAACCTTATATAAGTGCAAGTCATGTACACTGAATATGACTTTTATTGAGTTCACCCAACTGCCATCAATTTGGAGCAGAATAACCAACAATTTGGGGTCTTCCAACGGCCAGCAATTTGGATTGTTCAAACATATAAAGATGAGCAATTTGTAAAATTAATCAAAATCAACCATAATATCTGACAAAGACTTATTTTAGGTCCATAAATATTCAAGTTGACAAGTTGTTTGCTGAACGTAGACAGATGATTTTATTTCAAATTTCTTATTGGTTGATATTTTGGATGTTAGTAATTCAATATTTTGAATAATAGTTGCTCCACTTAGAATATGGGAAGAAACTACTTGTGCTGCATTGAAATTTACATCTCTTGGAAGATTAGGAAGGCACTGCTAGAGAATGAGGAAAGTGATAAAATTGATTGAGTAATTTGAGAAACTTAGGTAGCATGCCCTTGATCAGAAACCAAGTTCTAGCCTAAAAACTACACTGTATTTCTAGGTATTGATATATCAATCAAAACTGATATTTCAATCCTTTATTAGTACTCATATCAAAATAAATCACTGATATATTTGATATGTCCATAAAATTCAAGTACTGATATATTCCTCGAAGCTTATATTTTAATACTTTCATGCAGAATACATCCAAACTAGGATTGTGCTTCGTTTACTAGAAGAAGAGATACAGTACATGTATTGGAGATGTATTGGAAGTCATAAGCAGAACAAATCCAAGCTCGGATTGTTCTTCATTTACTGCAAGAGTGTATAATTCAAGATTGACTTGACATATGAAATGAATTGTCCAAGAGAAACCCAAGAAGGTGACCAATCATGTCACCCTCTATGGTTCTCATGAGTCAAAACCTCTCTTTTAAACTTTTATATTTTCTCTTGAATAACAATTATCAAGAATTACAAAATAAAATTTTTTGTCTTAGCATCTTCAGAACAATATACAAACCACTTTGCATCATATCTCGGAGTTCCTCGTCAATGCTATCATCAGACTCCACAATTTAACCCACAATTCACCAATAACCATCTCTTCCTTAGTCATTCGAGTTTTCATAGATATCATTACATCTTTTGAGCTTAAATTAACATTATTGCATCTTTTGAGTTCCTTTTCTTCCCTCGACCTCTAACATCACGACAATTTTCTCATGATTCTTGCTCTTGAAAAAGAATATCATAACAAGAAGTTAACCACGTCTAATACCATTTGTCATGGATCACAAATATGTACAACATTGGGCTGAGAAATTATCTTCCTCAATTGCCCAAATAAATCTACTATTGCCTCTCACAGAATGCCACCAATAAGATATCACACACAAACTTAGCAAGAGAGATAAATACTTAAAGAAAAAATAAATTAAAAATAAAGATTGAATAAGTACCATAAAAGAACTCTCTTATATAATGAGAGCTATCTTTCACCAATAGCTCAAAATATGTTATATGTCACAATCTCATTACATAAAAAAATCCTTATAACATTATAGAATGAGAATGACCTTAAAGACTTTAAACCTTCTAGAATGCCTCTTGAACCTTTTCGAAATCATTTTGAAAGTCTACAAAAGCTCAGCCGGTCATCTAATATCTTCTAAAATTTTATTAATAAATGACTAAGCATGCACAATGCACACCTAAAAACCTTTGTTCTTTTTCAAACATAACATGTATGCATGTATTATTCTAATACAATACGCATACTTTCTTTCTTTAAGACTTTGAATCTCACTATGATATTAAGTTACAAATTAAGTTGCAGAAAATAAAATTAATAATACTCATACAAAAATATATTAAATATCCTTATATAATAAACAAAAATAATTAGGATAACCCCATAAGTCAAATGCTCATATCAAAAATACAAAAAAAAAAAAAAAAAAAAAAAAAAAAACAAACTAAAAAAATCATAATAAAATACATTCAATTATATAAAATTATTTAAAAAATTATATTATATCAGCAATGATTAATGAATATAGAATAAAAAATAAAAGAAAAATTAATTTTCAAAATTTATAATACTATCAATGTCAGCTGCTCCTGAATCACGATCATCATATGCCTAGTACTAATCTTGATTATTCAAAAATTTACTTTCTTCACAAATTTATCTACTAGGACTTGATGAATCATCTATATGATTTTCCAATCCTTTAAGAAAATCAATGCTTTCATAATATTTCGTGCCAAAATTATTGTTTAGTCTAAATATACATTCATAACAACAACAAAATAGATTACAATGTTGTAGTATGCATCAGATAAATCAATAGGTAGCATGTTATTTAAATAGTATGAAAAAAATAAATTCATAAGATTTCTATCAACTTAATATGTCAATTTTTTATATCAATTAAAGAATAATAACTAACAGTAATATATATATATATATATCTAAATATTTAAGAAATTCACACATATTTAACATATCATCTTGAAGTTTACTCCTAGCCAATTGAATGAAAAAATTATAATTTTTAAATATAAAATTAATCATAACACTTTTAAGCTCACCAGTAATATCACATATTTTTTATAATATTTATGAGTTTTACACTTATAGATTTTATAATATTTTTGACTACTTTAACCTTAAGTTTATGATTCAAATTAAGCTAAATAATAAAGCAATGCAATAATCAATTAATATTTTAATTATATGATATTTTATACTTATAGATTTTATAAGAAATTAATTTTAAATTGACTTATACTATTAAGTGTATGATATGACATATATATCTAATATGAAATATCACCATTATTTGTAAGATTATCAAATATAATATTATATATTTATTTTATATTTAAAAATACTCTTTATATAATTATATATGACATAGCTATTATGAGAATATAATATTTAATGAAATATTAGTATTTTCTTAATTAATTTTCAGCTAGAATCAACATATTGGATGATGACATGTGCAAAAGGTATATCATTCTGCATAGTTCAGATATCGAGTATCAAAGACACTACTCTAATCTATTTTCTAAGATCTAGAATTATTAAGTTTTTATCAAATTAAAATTTTTTTTATAATATGAATTATATATGTCGACCTATAGATCTTACAATATGCATGATGATATTTTTTATGTCTAGAATATTCTACAAGTTTAAGCATAAGACTCGTATTAACAACAAATATAAATATTCTTTATCTTACAAACTTATGATTATATATAAAGAATTTACTGAACATAAAGTAAACTTAAATTCAATAATGTCACAACTAAGTTATATTATCTATAATCTTATACACTTTTTTGGAGCATTATTTAGTATGTCTCCTTACATAAGCAATCCACATTAGACAAGATTTAATTTGACTCTTCCAATATTTTTCTTTTAAATATATTAAAATGAGTATATACTATAAGACTAAGACAAGTTAATTTCATATTTTTGAGTTAAGTTATCGATATCTAGATCAAATTCATATAAAATATTAATTTTATTTTTTATCAAATTTAATAGGATTCATTTTATTAGAAATTATAGATATAAAAGAAGTAAAAGAAGAATACATTATAAAATTTTTATAACTCTATTATATAAATAAAAATAAATAATGTAGTATACATATATCTTACAAAACTAAATAGCAACAAGCACGATACTTTAGTAGTATCGTTGTTTGGTGGATGGCATAGCCAACTAGTCAACAGTTTACATGAAATTATAATTTAGATGCTAAATATTTGACTTTTGAATCTTAGAAAATCAAAGATAATCAAACATAAACAATTATAATTTGAATACACACACACACACATACACACAGAGTTTACATATAGATATAAATATTACCTATTTATATGAAAATTTTAGTTTTAAGAAATATTTTTTAAAACTTTGGATTGGACATAATGTAGTCAACACGGTTTTAAAAAAATTTTGATAAGCGATCACATGTGACGAACTAGGGTCATATTTCTCTCTAACTTGTGAGCATGACCCGAGCACAATTTATTACCCAAACCAAATTCAGGCTAGGCAAACTGACAAATCTAGTCGTGTCATGGTGCTTGGTATTGTGACACATGGGCCAACCCTTTTGACACACCTGGCCCACACAAATGGGTCATGTCAAGCCCAATTTTTCCTAAGTTGGGCCACTATTTAATTGTTACCCCTACCACCATACAAAATCACACACCCAAAACAAAAATGTCTCAACATGCTTTTTAAAACACTATTCTTGTATATGAGATATGTTTTAAAAAAAATATTAAAATTTTCTATTTGACACATCTAATATAAGTTGAAATAATTTTACCTAATTCATATAGAGATAACATATAAAGGCATGATCACTTCTTATAGACTTCATTAGATCAGACAGTTACTTTGCGAGATTAGTTTTTTTTTTTACTCTGTCTCACTTTTTGCTATTGTAATATTTAAAGAACCAAACAAATTTTAAAGAATTTTTAAGAAAATTCAAAATGAAAAATATATGAGTCATAAGAACGACACTAACGTAACCATATCCAATAGTCCCAAAAAACATGTCATCGATTATCATAACAACAAATTTTATAATCACGAATAAAATGAAAATTAAGAATAATTATCAATGATATATCTATTACACTTTGAATGAATTATCAAAGAATTTGCAATAGAATATTAAAAAGACAATCTACGAATCATTTGAAAAATAATTTAGAACTCCTCCAAATTAATTTGTTAATGCTATTCTCTAAATATCTAGACAGAATAATATTATAAACTTTGTGAGACTCCCAAAATAGTTTACATTATTTTCTTAATCTTGATATGTAAATTCAATAATTCTATTAAATATGTTCATGTTTTATCATCGAGAAAATATGGAGGGATTCCCCCACTCATATTTTTTAATATGTATTTACCAAATAAAAATATGGTCTATCTAGTTGCCAAATAAAAATATGTATGTCATGCTACCTCGTATTATAAATGAATAATAATAATAATAATAATGTGTATAAACAAAAAAACATATAAAGAAACTATTAAAAATGGACACTACTTGGCCTAGTCCACCAAACTCAAACCAACTCAACTTGAACTAAATCCTAAATGAGAAAACCAATAGCACCACCTTTATGGCACTTCTCTTTAATAGAACAACGGAATCTAGACAATAGAGAAACTTGAATCTACAAAATGCACTTCTAGAATATCAAATAAAGAACTTAATTAAAACATATATCTCCTAAGGGACACCTTTTATTTTCAACAAACATAATCAATAAAAAATTTCATCCCTTTCAATAAAAAATAGTTTTTTTTGTTGCTGACAATGACAATCAAAGTCAATCAACGATAATCAAAATCAATCAATGATAATCAATGTCACTCAACAACTATCAAAGATGTAACACTAGCAACAAGCCACTTTATTTTTTATGACTAATATAGTATTATCATCTCATTTTTTTCATATGAACAAAAGGTAATATAACAAATAAATAAAGAAAAAGAAAAAAAAAATAGAAACACTTAAATAGATACAAGCATTTATAAGCAACCTAATAACATAAAAAGAAATAATAAAATAAAATAAACACAAACACTAGTCCAAATAAAAAAATACATATGAAATAAGTTCATGAAACTTTAACTTAATACAAAATCAAGCATAGAACTACATTGGTGTCGTAGTTTATAGTTTTATATTTTATATTTTTTTATTTATTTTATTATTATTAATTAGAGTACCCAGCTTGTGTGCTGTCAAATCCATTGGCCTGTTATATAAGGACATTCTGTATTATTGATTGATATGGTGTTATGGAATTATTTGGCTATTTTGATTAAATCATTCTACAATTGGTACCACAAGAAATAAGAAAAAAAATAAACAATATACAATAATAGCAACATTAACAAATATCGTTGTCTAGCAAGATGTTAAGAAACATTAAAAACAAAATTCATATAGAAGCAAATTTACCCCTGTCGACCAGCCATGCAATGAAAAAAATATTCTTGTGGACGAAGACCTGTGAGAAAACGATCCGAAATATAGCCACCAGCACGGGCACTCCAATCCCATGGAAGAAAGCATGGTAACGTCTTTCCAGAAACCATCCGTGGGACCCGTTTTCCTTCCAAATCTTGTTGACCCAAGAAAGAAGAAATTTGCTGAAAATTGACCTGCGACATACATAACACATTAAAGAACCAATAAACTTCATTATCATCAATCAAATTTTATCCTAACTACTTAAGATCGGCCATAATAAACCAACTAATAAAAACGATAAAAAAAACATTCAAAATCTAATTATACACAACTCCACTTGATATGGTTGTCAAGTGCACGAAATAATTGGTAGGTGAGCTGCTCCAATCATGTTTCACTATCGTAAACAAGATTAGGAACCTTTATATAAATTATTATGAATATGAGCATTCTTTCCTTCATTTTACTTTCTTTTTAGCATACTAATGGGTATAACTTTGTTTTTTTATGTGTATCAAAATAACATGGCATGAGAGAGATACGATTCTCTAGTAATAAGGTTTCTCAGCGAAAGTTTCTTGATGACCCCATCGACGATCAAACTAGCAACAACCATTGTAATGCTTGCAACCCCTATGCCAAACCCTAGAAAGTATTGCATGCAATCTTATCATGTTTGGTTTCAATCACTACTAAGACGATTAACCAGTATAAAAGTTTATCACATACATCTACCTTAGAATTGATAATGCGAAATTAGGGAGAGGATGAAAAAAAAATTTAAAAATCTTATCTTATAGGAGATTAAAACAAATGTATTATACTTTTCTCGAGAGACATTCATGTTTTATGAGAAAAGAAATTCAAACAATTATTGTTATATTGAACATTGAAGTAGAGTACAAAGTCATAATATGTATTGTGTATGAGCTTTTGTGAATAAGATATTTATTTAAGAAGATTGATTTTTCATGTTTAGAATTGTTTATTTTGTTTTGTTCAATTAGTCAATACGTCACATCACTTATGTTATTATCTTTCACTAACAAATGAAATATAATAAGATCACTTATTATTTCATTTAAAATTAGATTTATGGGGTTATATTACTATAACTTACTTGTATGCTAGATACCAACACATAGACCTCTTCATGAAAATTGTGATCTCATAATACTTATTTTTTCTTTATGTTTTGTGATGAAGACCTATACATGCCAATTTGAGGGGTGGTTGAGTTGTATTTTTATTCTTGTTATATAATAAGTGTTGAAGAAGAGAGAGAGAAAGAGAGAGAGAGATAGAGAGAAAAAAAAAACTTTCCCTTTCTTTCTTTTTTTTTTCAACGTCTGCCGCTTTACCTTATATTCCACACTCCCCCTCAAGTTGGAGCATATACGTCATATGCACCAAGCTTGTTTACAAATATATTTAATCCTAGGACGACTGAGAGATTTAGTGAAGATATCTGCTAGTTTATCATCTGAATTAACAAAACTTATAGCAACACATCATGATACGATCTTCTCTCTAATGAAGTGACAATCAACTTCAATATGTTTGATCCTTTCATGAAAGACTGGATTGGATGTAATATGTAATGCGACCTGGTTATCACAGATGAGTTTCATCTCTTCATCCTTTCCAAATCTCAACTCTCGAAGAAGATGTTTCAACCACATGAGTTCACATGTTGCCAAAGCCATAACTCGATACTCGGATTCAGCACTAGATCTCACCACTACATCTTGTTTCTTACTCTTCCAAGATATTAGATTACCTCCAATAAAAACACAGTACACTGAAGTGGAACGTCTATCTGTGAGTGAGCCAGCCCAATCTGCATCTGTGTAACCAATAACATGATTATGACCTCTGTCCTCGTACCACACACCTTGGCCTGGCATACTTTTGATATATCGAAGAATGCGGATTACGGCATCCCAATGGCTATCACATGGTGACTGTAGGAATTGACTAACAACACTCACAGGAAAAGAAATGTCTGGACGAGTAATGGTGAGATAGTTCAATTTACCTACGAGTCGTCGATATCTCTCAGGGTCTCCTAAAGGCTCCCCCTGTCCTGGTACAAGTTTGACATTTGGATCCATAGGTGTGTCTACCGGTTTATAATCTAACATACCGGTATCTTCCAGGATGTCTAAAGCATACTTCCTTTGGGAAATGACTACACCGAAACTGGATTGCGTTATCTCAATTCCCAAGAAATACTTGAGTTTCCCCAAATCTTTGGTCTGAAAGTAAGTAAAAAGATATTGCTTTAGTTTTTGAATACTATCCTGATCACTGCCTGTAATGACAATGTCATCCACATAAACAACCAGATAAATACACTGCACCAAGGAGTTATGATGATAGAAAACTGAATAGTTTGTTGTACTGTGAAACATGCCAAACTCTTGAACAACGGAACTAAAACGACCAAACCATGCTCGAGAAGATTGTTTCAAGCCATATAGAGAACGGCGTAACTTGCACACTAAACCAGACTCCCCCTGAGCAACAAAACCAGGAGGTTGCTCCATATAAACTTCCTCGGCAAGATCAACATGAAGGAAGACATTTTTAATATCTAACTGATAAAGAGGCCAAGAACACATAGCAGCCATGGAGAGAAGCAGACGAACAGAAGCAATCTTGGCAACATGGGAGAATGTGTCGGCATAATCAGAACCATAAACCTGAGTATGGCCTTTAGCAACTAAGCGGGCCTTAAGGCGATCAACCTGACCATCAGGACCAACCTTAATTGCATAGACCCAACGACAACCAACTATAGATTTACCAGAGGGTAAAACAATAAGATCTCAAGTGTCATTAGAGTGTAGAGCAGCCATTTCATCCACCATTGCATGTCGCCAGCCTAGATGGGAAAGAGCTTCATGGGTGCTCTTTGGAAGAGAAACAGATGATATAACAGAGACAAAAGCAGAATAGAGTGAAGATAATCGATGATAACTCAAAAAATTATAAATAGGATGATGATTACGAGTAGAGCGATTACGTTTCCGAGTAGCAATGGGTAAGTCATCAGGAGAGGGTGAAGCCAGGGCAGGAGAAGCCGAAGGGATAGGAAGTGAGTCAGTAGGTGCCTCAGCAAACGACAGAGGAGCATCAACACGAGGGCGACGATGATAAACATGAAATGGTCGAGGAGGCACAACATCAGGTGAAGAGACAATAGGAATGGGCAAGACTGCAGAAACAGGAAGAGACTCAGAAGTGGTGGAAAAGTGCATGGAAATTATCCAAAAGCAGTCAAGAAGAAGTATCGACGCTGTGCGCTGCAACCCCACGTCCGCATTGACGGAAAGAAAACCGATGGCTGAATCTTTCTCCAGCATCTCCCTCCCATCATCCGCTGCGTCGCTCTGATACCATGTTGAAGAAGAGAGAGAGAGAGAGAGAGAACCTTTCACTTTCTTTCTTTTTTTTTCAATGTCAGCCGCTTCACCTTATATTCCACAATAAGTATTTTGATTTTGTAAAAGAGTGTTTATCTTATAATTATTTATGATATAATTGTTTGATCTTGAATTGATTATCTGAAAATCATAAGAAGAGGAGTGGTGATGGCTCTAATACATGAATGATGAGAAATATATATTATTATTTTACTAGCAATGAATTCTAAATATTCATTGTTAAAAATGATCACCGTGTGAAAATTTTATGAAAATTCATGAATATAAATTTCTTATTAATAAAGATCATTATATAGGAATTATATGAGGATTCATGAATATATCTAATAGTTAATATATTTTATTCAATAGTTTATAATATTCATAGTCTTTACTCTGCAAATAATTATCAACATTTATCACTGGTATTATTACTTTTCTTATAATGTATATAATGTACAGAAGGATGAGATCTTATGCCTTTGCTTTTATATTAACTAATATCTATCATGCTAGTGAAAGTCATAAAAAATAAAGAAAATCATATAAATTGATCCTCGTAACATAGCAATAGCAACACAACAACGAAAAGATATATCTATTGAACGAGGACTCAATTCAAAATTATATGTGATTTGATTGTTTGTTCCTGATTCATCTATTCAAGAGTTATGAGTGAGAAGATGTGTAGCAAAAGTTGTAATACATAAAATGAGAAATATTTGCTATGATCTTACTAGTGAAAAATTTTATATATTTCTCTTTAGTAATGATCAATGTTAAGGAATTCTATGAGAATCCTCAAATATATTCAATACTTAATATATATCCCTTAATAATATGTAATGTATTTAGTCTTAGCTTTGTCAATAATTATTAGCATCTTCTCTGGTGTTATTATTCATCATACAATTTTTATGATGTATGAAAAATCTCATCCTTGCCTCTACATTGATTGATTATTATATTTTCAGTGAGAGACAACAAAAACATAGAAACCTACCAAAAATGAAATCCCATAAAAACAATAATAATAGCATGACAACAAAAAAATGAAGCTTATGAATAGAAAAACATATCGACCCCATAATATAGCAGACCAAAAACCAAAATAGCAAAACCCATAATCTCCTTTCACTTTTTTTCATGATACTATAGTTGGATAAGGATCTCTAAACCATTGAGTAACATTTCGTTGTAAGAGAAGTGTCTTAATCATTTTAGTCGAATGCATATGCTTCCTAGAAGTCATCATATTCAATAAGAAGAGAATCTTGGCACATGATATTTAATAAATTATCATGTGCTCCTTAAGATATGAGCAACACTAAATTGAAATATATTCAAGAATATTATCGCTCCTTAAATATCAACGTATTATATTTATATTGAATATTAATCATTTTATAAAAAATCATAGAATTAATAAACATTTAATTTTTTCATTAAATAAAACTATTTATCGAAAATAAATATAATTATTAATAAATATAATAAAATAATAAAAATAATCATTAGTGATGATCATGATCCTATGAGATTTTCAAATATTTATATAAATAAATACAAAAAAAAATCTAGCTAATTCCAATAATGAAAATTTTTGATATATCAATAGATATATCTCGGAAATATCTACATATTCTAGGTATCGATATATCTATTAAAATTGATAAAATTATTATTAGTGATGATCATAATCCTATGAGATTTTTAAATATTTATATAAATAAAATACAAAGAAAATCTAGCTAATTCCAATAATAAAAATTATTGATATATCAACAAATATATCTCAAAAATATCTATGTATTCTATGCATCGATATATCTATCAAAATTGATATTTCTATCTATTATTGATACTCCTATAAAAATATATACCGATATATTTGATATATCCGTAAAAATCAAGTACATATATATCCTTTAAAATCTATATTTTAATCATTAGCTAATTAATACCTGACATATTAGATAGGAAGTTATAGTATCTCTATAATTAACACACCTGGTAGTAAGAAAGAGAAACTCAATTCATGTTTGACTTAAAATTTTGATGTTAGCAAAATAAATGATGAAGTTAAAAATGAACAAATAAAAAAATAATCTTAAAACAGTTTGCGAAGAGTTTCATAAGGATAAAGAATATATATATATATGAATAACCCATGAACCTCAGTTCTTAAGAAAATTACATTGATCAAAGTTTATTGATCCTGCAACGAAACTTTAAAAAAAATAGGTGGTGATCATGCCCCATGTTAAATTTAACACAAAATTATTAGAAAATTTTATATATTATCATTAAATATAAAACATTTAACTATATTGATGTACATTTTCTTCAAAGTAGAACAATCTAAAGAAAATATAATTCTGAACTAAAAAATCCCAAAAAAAAAATGATTTGTAGTCCTCAAAGATAAGTGTGGGTGACAGAGGTGCTCAACTTTTCAATTTAAGTTTTATTCAAAAGCCATCACCATACTGGCATAGAAATGTACCTGGTTACCTTTAGCTCCAGATGTAGTCATCAGAGACACGTGGTTCTTTACTGAGGGTTTAAGTAGTCCATCACACAACAGATTACCCAGGGCCCCAGAGCCCGTTTCAACATTGAGCACATTTTTTATCCTCCTATCCAAGTCTATGGAGGCAGATTCTTCGTCATTGCTTATGGTATTTTCAATATTATATTGCAGTTCCAAAGGATCTGACAAACAAGCAAACATGGATGAACATATATGCCAAATCTGCCAAAAAAAAGCTTGATGAATAAAAATGTCTGACAAAATTAAAAACCTAATTTCATCTATTTAATGTGAGCATGTTCATATTGACGCGAAAATTATCATATATGATCATTATGTACATATATTGTTCTAATAATTTAATCTTGAATCATCATTCCTGATACCTTTATTAAATGGAATTTTATCACAAAAACTATGAAATTGGCAATCACACATAAAAATGAAATGGAACCATTTTAATTTCCATGTTCAAAAAAAGGAAACATCAAAATCAACAACTAAAAAGAATTTCATATCACGGATGTTATCCAAGAAAAAAGACACCAACAGCACATAAGATATAAGCAATACGATTTCTTACAAACTATAAAAAATGAAATAGCGAATTTTTCAATTATTGATGATAAAGCTTGTTGCATATAATTTTTTTTGATTATCTATTTTGTATAACTAAAATGTTCTTGGTTTAAAATTTTCATGTAAGTACAAGAAAAAAAATACTAGGATGTCAGGAATGCAGCAAATATATAATAACAGATCATGCTGACCGATCAATGGACCGAAGAATTTTTGTAGCAAATTCTAGCCAATATGAGTAATCCGACCTACTCCGATTAATTAAATCAAGAAATTATATTAATATATATTTATTTTTATTTTATGTTTTCGGACTTCTATTTTTTGGTATGTGGAATATTTTATCTCTGTTGTTTTCTTCTCTCTACGCGATTTTCATCACGACTGTATTCTGTGCAATATCTGTAAGAACATTATGTGATTATAATCTATAAACACATAGGCATTTTCTGTGTGGATATAGTTAGTCGTATTGAACGACTAGTAAACCACGATATATTATATTTTCTATTGTGGTTTGTGTGTGCTGAGAATTTATTTTGCCATGGTTTTGTTGGATTAGATTATGTATATATATCATTTATTATTTTTGTTGTGCTCTTCTTCTGGATCTTTTGGATCACAAACGTAAAAACGAAAATGCCCAACAAAGCTTGCATAAATCAATTTTTTAAGAGATCATATCTTGGTACAATAACAAGTACATTCATTCAAGGGCGATCAGTCTCGAGTTAGAAACTTATCAAATGTAGCTTCTCTAATTTTCAAGGATAATATTGTCAAAATATTAATCTTTCTCGAACCCTGCCCTAAGCAGAAGTCTGTGCATTAGGTACGAACTTTTAAAAGGGAAATTTCGCCTTGTTAAATTTCCATGTGCAAAAGAAAGGAATCATCAAGATCAACAACAAAAAATAATTTCATATCATGAATATTATTCAATAAAAAAACTCACTGACAACACATAAGTTATAAGCAATATCATTTCTTGCAAACTATGAAAAATGAAATAGCCAATTTTCCAATTATTGGTGATGAAGCTCGCATAAATCAATTTTCTTAAGAGATTCTATCTCAGTACAAAAACAAGTATATTCATTCAAAGGTAATAAGCCCCAAGTTAGAGGCTCATCAGATAAAGTTTCTCTAATTTTTAAGGATGAACTTGTTAAGATATTAACCTCTCTCAAATCTTCCCCTAAGAAAAAGTCTTGTGCACTAGCTAAAAACTTTTAGAGTGCATGACTTAGTATGAAGATAAATATCAATGTTGATTTACTACTAGTAACCACAATGCTTAACTAAATGAAAAATAAAACTAAGAATCTACCAATTTTTGCATTCTCCTTGATTCCAATAAATTCAAGATGAACCTGTTCGCTCGCCAATTCACAGCAATCAAGTTGTTTCTTCCTTTCCAAATCATTTTCTCTTTGATCAACAAATCATCTACTCCACAAGTGAATCCGTGCATCTAAAGATGAATAAAATGGCATCACAAAGATAATAACAGCAATGAAAAGCTAAATAGGAGAAGGTCAAAGCCGATGAACCTGCAAATACACTGTAAATAAACGACTCAGAGTAGAGAGAAGAATCCCAGCTGCATTTGACCCATAGAGTTCATGAACAGCATGTACAAATCCATAATCACCAAACTGTGCCTTGTCAATCACACCATAGACAAAATAGTTCTTATAGATAAACATCATATCTTCATCAAAATCTTTTTTCTTTGGCAAATCATTTTTGCTCCCAGCTCTGACTTCTTGTTCATTTTGTAATTCATCTGTGTCAGCATGGATCCTAAAAAATTCTGATGTAATCTTCCCACCTCTTTCAGCAGTGAAAGGAGGATGACCTCTTGTAACATGATCTAGTATTGCATTAATAACCTAAAAAGGCACCAGCAAAGATTGTGGGCGGGGTAAGTTACAATGATTGTCTCAACAGAAATAGAAACAATAATTATTAAATTACAATAAAATAATAAAAATAAAGTGAGGTTAAATTTTTGCGAGACGATAATTATCTTTGTCTTAGGGCGGTAGGTCTGAAATGTGAAACTCATCAGAGACATAGTATTTCAATTATTTATAGATAACATTGTCGAGATAATAAATTTTTCCAAATTTCATAGTATGTTGCACTAGGTACAACCTTTATTTAAAAAAAATAAAAATACATGAAAACAATATGAGCTCTAATTTTTTTCTATGGGGACCACTTTACATATACTAATCTCAACATATATTTTGTTTTTAATTAATAGATTTTAACATTTAAAAAAAAAACATAAAACAACTTGATTTCAAAGAGAGAATATGAAAAACAATTCATAGTTTGGCAAACTAAATTCTATATATATATATATATGATATTGACAATAACCAAATTTAATTCTAAGATCACAATGATTCAAGAAATAATTTAAATTGAACAAATCATTGAACAATTGCCAATGAATAATTACAATCAAATGAAGATTGTACCCAGTGCACAATGTTTCCACTTAGATCAAATCTATGATAGATTAATATCTTGACAATCTTACCTCTAAAAATCAAAGAGATTACATCTGAAAAGTCTTGAACCGAAAACCTACTGTCTTTGAATGAAAGCACTTGTTATCACACCAAAACATGGCATCTAATACATGCATTCAATAGGGAAACATATCAGGTGTTCAACCATCATGATATTATTTTCGCTCAAACACTTTTAACTTCAAATTTTTGTGAGATATGATTTGTTAGTACTAGTGTAATCACAAAAAAATAAAAATTAAAACAATAGTTACAGCACTGCAGTCCAAAGAAGCCTAGGTAATTAAAACAACAATTAACCTGTTTTCCAGTCCAAAGACGCCTGGGTTTCATTATTGCAGGAAATGGAACACAAAAATCATCTTCCAAGCATGATAACAACACTTTCTGGCATCCCTTCGCAGATAAAGATGTTTGGCCACTAGAAGATAAACCAGAACTATACAGAAGTTGGCAGAATTCATCTTGGGTTAAAAAGTGTCTTTCTTTGTAAGAAGAACGGCACTAATAATATGATCCTGGCACAGTTGAAAACAGATAAAGATGTAATATTGATGGATATACAATGATGAAGATCAACCCACAACAGCAAAAGAGAATATTCAAATTAAAAGTTCAACCTGAATCAATGTTCTAACTGGTAGGCCGTTAGAAGGCCCAACATACTGATTATTTGCATTTACAATGTTATAAGCTTCTGCACGGGAAATTTCATCTTGCGGAAAATGAACATTCATTTCATCCCCATCAAAATCAGCATTGTATGTACTGCGATAGAATCAAATTTTAAATCATAACAGCATAAAGAACTACCTTGCAATTGCGAGTTTGAAGCTGAGTGCTTATTTAAAAATATCAACCTGCAATTTGCATAATGCATGCGAAGCGTTTTCTCGCCCTTCAAAACACGAACCACATGGGCCATTATACTTGGCTTGTGAAGAGTAGGCTGCAAAACAATGTCAATCAATCCAAAATATTGTGTTCATCAAAAATGAGAAATTAATTTTTCACTAATTAATCATGAAATATAATACCAAGCATAAATTTTGAGCAACCCATATTAATATGACCCTCATTGAAAATCCTAACTATTAAGAAGGTAGATTAGCATTTAAGTTTGAGGTCAAACTTTCATCTTCAAGCTAGCTTTTGAGTAAAATTAGGATCTTAGGCTTAGGTTCATAATAATTGGTGCTCTCATTGAAAGGGTGGTACATAGTGGAAAAAGGTTACCTATCAAAGGATTACCTGATACACTAATACAGGCAAGGAGTAAAAGCTACCCAAAGTCTAAGCCACCCATAGTGCAGCCGTCAGCCAACACCTGATTTCTTAAGGGTTTGTCATGATACAAGTATACGACTCACATCAAAAAATCCTAAGAGCAAATCTCCATCTTAGAGCTAATTAACTTTTAGGTGGTATTAGAACCTTGGGCTTTGGATCATAACACATATTGTTATGTAATAACTTTTGGGTGGTACTAGAACATTAACTAGCTTTTAACATGTAAGTTTAAATAAATTGAAATTTTGTCAGAGAGTTTGTGAAAATATTTGCAATCTAAATCTTATTTTGTAATAACTTGAATGTAGATAGAGGCGGTGAGCAAAGCTCCTACTTTTTTTTTATGTGGACTATAGATGCATTTGTAAAATATCATTGTAATTTTCACATTTAATCAAATGGCTATATTGTTACATCTACATTAGCTGTAAGCCAGATAGACAGAGGCCTAAAAATGAATAATAATATTTTTTTTATTTTGAAGTCTTACTCATCACTCCAAATATCTATAAATATCTAAATATCATTAACTTCAAATTTTTTATAATTTTTTTGTATATTGATAAAAATTAATCTTCTTTTCGATTAATATAGAATTAGAAATTTATCTTTCTTAACCAAAGTAATTTCAAGTTATTTTCTTAAATGTATCAAATAAGCAATGTCAGCCAAGCATGGCTCAAAATTGAGGGGGGCTCGATATGGCCGATGGCCTGCTGAGGAATCCGCATCAAGTTAAGACGTGCTAGATTATATCGAGTCCTGAGATGGTGTCCGATACAAACATGGCTAGAGGAATGGCCCAATGGCTAGCCTAACATGGGCAATAGACCAACCACGTGCCTAGGCACATCATGTGCCCGTGGCTAGGTTGGGCACGCCATGGCATGACTTCGTGACTACGGCATGGAAACCTAGGATCATGCATGGAATCTTTGTGGTCCATGTTATGGTTAGCCCTAGCTAGTATTGGTTGGGTACGGGATGTCAAGTTCGACTAGAACAAGTGTTCGAATCTGAAAAAAAAATTATAATTTTTAAAATATAAAAATTAAAAAAAATTAATTTTAAATATTAAATTGTAAAATATATAAATATGTAATATAAATAAAATTCTTTAAGAATAAATAAATATGTAGAATAAAAATAATATAAAACACATAGAACATAAAAAAATTTAATTTCTTAAAATTATTTTGCATCTACTAATTACACTTTTGAACCCAAGCATATTCACCATTTTTAAGATCATAGTATTTGATAATTAAGTTTTCAAAATCTATATAAAATTTAGCAAATAGAATTTGAGTCATCTGTATGTATTTCAATCCTTCAAACACATCAAGGATTCTAGTATACATTGTGTCAAGTTTGTTCTCATATCTACAATTACATTCATAACAATATACAAAGAGACTTCAATATTATAACAAATATCAAATGTATTCATAAAATTTTTTATCAACTTAATATGTTAAAATTTTTAAAATCATTCAAAGATATATGAAAACTCATATATTGAGTAATCTCACTCATAAAACATAAATGAATAAAAAGAAATAACGATCATATGAGCTATAATAGCTTCTAACGAGAGAAAAAAATAATCTTAATATACTTTATATTTAAAAATTTATGATAGTTCTTACAAATAAATTCATCATATAATCATTTGAAATATTATTCAATATAATATTAAATATTTTATTTTGAAATTTATATTTTTTTTAAGATGATAGTAAAACTTATATATAAAAAATAATTAAAGATAAAATATCTGATAAAAAAATAATAATTTCTCTTTTAGTGTTCAGTCTGAATTAATATTGTAGATTATGTCGCATATGATTTATAAGATATTATTAAATCTTTATTAAATTTAAAATATTTTATAAAATTATTTTATCAAATCTACCAAAAAATTCTATTATATATGACTTGTACATATTTTTAGATAAAATATAAAGATATAAAATATTTCATAAATTTAAATAAAATACTCATATTAGTATTCAATCTAGTTATCATTTCTATTATAAATATATGATAATATATAAAGTGAGTTATCAAACTTAAAATAAATTTAATTTTAATAATACAAAGATGAATTAGATTACATGGGATATAATATCATATTTTTTTGGTAAATTATTCAACATGTATTCTAAAATATCTAATCTTATTATTAATGTTTTTAGTTACATGTATTATTACATCATCTACAGTTAGTTGAATTTTTTTCAACTCCTATATTATTTTTTTTAATTATATTTAAGTAAATCCATATTACAAAAATTATATTGATCACAAATATTTTAGTTGCATGAATATATTTATTAAGCAAATCATATAAATTTGGATTTTTTTAATCCGAAGCATCAAAAATATTAAATTCATTATCAATAATTTCACTAAAATTCATTTTTAATATTAAAAAAATCTATATAGTTATACGGAATATAAGAATAGAAAAATTACTTAGTCTAAAATTTAAAAAAAAAACAACTTTGCAATTATTGCAATCCTCAGCTCACATTCACACAAATGCTAATTGTTATGCAACACAGTAAGAGGCCCACAACATTTTGACTTCACAGTTGCATTGATGTGAAGTTTACAATAAAAAGAAACTTAACAAATTTGAGAATATTAAAATATGAGAGAATAGAAGAGAATTGAAAGAAATTCATATGAAAATAAACTTCAATTACTTGAATTTAAAGATGAACAATTTTTTAAGTGTAAACATTTAAAAAAAATCAACATTTACTGTGGGACATAACCATTCTATCCAACTCTGTCAAGTCACATGAGGTGAATCATGTGACATGTGACACAAAGGGTGCAATAATTGTTGCACTACAAGACCATGCATCAGGTCCATCGAACAAATAACATGCATTTCTGACCAATGACATGCGGTCAATTTTGGAAAATAGCACTTGAATCACATGATGTACTTCGGTCCAGTTTCACATCAAGCCAAGGCACAACCTGAGCACATCTCATGTTGTTAGAGGTTCCAGCCAAAATCAACACTGGTGAGCCAGCACAGTGGGGGTTATGTCACACACACAGGCAGCAGACAAGGCACCCCCAACAAGCCCAGCACTATCTACACAAGTTCCACAAACAATGAGATAGAAGTTGTATGGATGGGTGAATACTCGAATCGACACACATAGAATAGTTATTCTAGATTCTCTTTTGATTTCAATAGGCAGAGGGAGATGAGATAGAAGTTGTATGAAATGAAGAGCTAACCCATTATGAAAAGTAGGAACACCTACTAGCATCTAGATCTCAAGCCGAGGTGGAAGTCATTTTAGTCAACAAATGCCATTGAGCAAGATACTCCACAAATCAAGGAGATCTTATAGAGTTCATTTATAGATAATATTCAATTCTCTAGAGAGTAGTATACCATATTACTACCTAGAGGGGCCATGGAATTTCCCAGGAGATAGGCACTACATTTTTCTCCTCTATTGCACTCAGTATAGACTACTAGGTGGTTGACTCAAATGTCAATAACAAGCAAACTCTCTTTTTTTTCTTTTCTTTCGATGTTCATAGCATTTGATATTACAGTAACCAAAGTCGGCCATATTATTTTGTGACATTATTTTATATTTTAAAGTTTCATCAAAATCTTGTGTTAGTTGATTGCATTACTAAACAAGTAAATTACAAACTTATTTTCTTTTGTTCTGATATTTTTTAGTTGAATCAACAAACCTTGAGCACGACTTACCTCAAGATTGAGTTTGAAAAACTTCACTCCAAAATTTTATCCACTCTCAAGAAACTCATAGAACGGATAGCTATTGTTGATCAATTACTTATTCATTCTCAGCTTAATTATTCTTCGTTGACCTAATTAATAATTTTAGAAGTAAGCATCAAGAAAGTTATCAGGATAGTTTGTAAGACACTGCAATTATGAAAACATAAGAGTTTCTTATCTAATATATCAGAGAATGAACTAATTCGATTCTTTTTCAGTTAGATAATGCATATGTTTAGATTGCATGTAAGACTGCAATATATGATGATTTTTATTATTTATTATTACTATATAATTATAATCATGTTACATGATTAATTATATTTAATGAAAAAAGTTGGATTTGGAAGAGCAACAATACATTCAAATACATATTTGGTAAGCTCTCGTGATATTTTTAAGAGCATGACGAAATTTATCAAACACCTTGAATTGGGACACCACTTGACAATAAGGTAATAAAATTCTATTTTTCAATCAATTAACATTATTTTTTTTGAATCATATGTCATTTCAAATCTATTTATCCAAGAGAAACACTACATCAGTCCACTTACTCTTGGGTGAAGGTATTTTGTCTATGACCTTTCTCCTAGAAATGATACCTTAACATCTAATGCAAGTATATTTTTTTAATATTATATTAATATCCGAAAAGGTTATTCTCTTGATGTGAGAAGAATAATTATGTGTGCTGACATGACATTTTTCAAACATGAATCTTTATGGATTTCTTCAAATAAGACCCCTATTGACCATCTCATGGTGGTTCAATGTTATCCCATTTGAAATGAGAGCTCCAATCACTAGAAAGATTGCATCATGATTTACATCAGAGACTATCCAATGATTCTTTTAGGAGACACTCTAATGAAATTACACTATTCATCAGTCTCATGATATGTAGATCATGAGAATAAGTGATGAAGTTGTTAATAAAAATATTCTAACACACCATGACCACTAGGGAGAGTGTTCTATGATGCATCATCTCTCCTAGTGGATATCTCATTCTCATTAAGTATCATATTGTCCAATTTTCTTTCATCTCTTTAAAATTTCAGAAATTTTGATTTTGATTCATAAATACTTGATCATTCATAATGATAACAAATTATTTTGGGATGTATTCTTGTTATTACTAGTAATCATACTTGAGAAATCTATTCAAATTTTTCATGAAACTTATAGTTGAATACAAGTGTCCTCTATTAACATTAAATATAATATAACGGTAGAACAAATGAAAATAAGACTTTTTGGGAGAGGTTTTACTCATGTGAACGAGATTAATTATTTGATAATTATTTATTTTGTGACAATGATGACCTCTATTAGGTTCCTTATATCTTTCTTATCTTCTCTCAAGGGTGTAATTGACAGTGTGTGTTGAAGTAACTTTCTTCGAATATATATCTTTTTTAAAGGGCTCATCTTCGAATGAAAGCCACAAATGATCATATTTTTATGGATTCAATGTCGTCTCAAATAGAATGAGAGCTCCAATCACTTATAGTCATGTTGTATTGAAGATCATTTATATCTACTTTTTTGGAAACACTCTCACATGGTTTTACCATTAATCTAAAGAAGTTACTCATCGCAATACTTCTCGTAACAGCTATGGATGATAAAAGTAAAATAATTCCAAAGACATTCAAAGATGTGAGCCAGTCATAACCTCTATAGCGATAAACGACAGGAGACTAAATAACTTGAAACATATTTATATTAGGATGATACATTAGCCTCAGACTCCAATGAAAGAAAATCATCAAAATTAGTTTATTTTTAATCGAAACAAAACTTTATCATTTTGATTTCTCTATGAAATAAAATAATAATCTATTTAATTGATGTTATCTCTCATGTCAAAGACAATCATTTTAAAATTTCTACTCTTATATCAGACACACTTGATCATTTAGGATAATAATAAATCATGTTGAAAGAAATATGTGATATTATCAAAAAATTAATTTTAGGAATTTAAACCCTAATTTTTAAGGAAGCATATAGTTGGATGCAAATGGGACACTCAATAATAAGATTAGACATGATGAAAATTATACTACATTAAAGGTAATTTTATTGTGAGATGTAATTAAACACCAAGATAACGTTTATCATGGTTACTTAATCTCTTGTAGTCTCTCACAAAATAATCTCTATCAATTGAATATCTTTCTTTATGGTGACCTGAAAAAATCATTGAGTTTTTTAGTACTAGAAAATCATATTGTGTTTATAGACTACAACAAAATCTTAAATAGTAGAAATAATTTCTAACAGTTGATTTCAAGAAATTTTCTTTTATTTGTTAGATAGATCATTTTCAACTTTGTAATTATTTTCCAAATAACTCTTGATTTTATAAATGTAATTTAGATTATAAGAATACTATACTGCTTGTTGATGTAGAAGCTTTTATAATTACAGGGGATGATCAATTGAATATTATTCAAATAAAATAATATTTTCAGCAAAATTTCAGACGAATGATCTTGGACACTATCATTATTTTCTAGGGATATAGAATGTTTATTCAGGTGGAGAATTAATTTTATCACATTGTGTTGCAATTTAGTTTTATTTTCATTTTTGTTTATATTTTTTTCATTAATTCAGGAACACCTAATATATAGGTTGCTGATGCTCCAAATCATACATACATACACATATAAATATGTATATATACACAAACACACACACACACACATATATAGTTAAATTTTTTAAAACAATTTTTGATAATTGATAAAATTTACTTTTTTTTCTGCTTTTTTATCTCTCCCTCGCTTCTCCTTCTTCAAAGTTCACTGGAGAAAAAACCCTAAATCAACAACATTGTATTTAAGAAATGTTTGGCAGTGTGAGTGGTGATGTTTATTTCGCAAATGATTGTGCATCTTTTTGTGATGCTAATGAAAGTGTACACTACTATTGGTGGAAGTGACATATAACCATCGTACTGTTGAGGTGGAAACTCATATACAATGGGTATTTCCGATATCTTTTTGGCATATCATAGCCATTGAACATGCAGCATCATGATTCCATGTGTATTTCCTTCTCTGGTAGGCACATGCAGTATGACGTTCGCATACTCAAAATATAAGAAAACTTCTAGACCTAGAATTTCTTTTAAAGACACTTAACACTTTAGTTTAATTGAATATTCAGCTTCTATTTGGACTTCAATAAGTATATAGAAATGATCTATCACAAGTCTTTGTATTTTTATGAAAGATAACTATTTCCCAAAAATATAAGATCCAAAAATATTTTTAGAATGAAATCAGAGATAGAGTAGATGACAATAATATATATTACTTATGAGATTCCTTGAATCGTAGATTTACTCCATGAGTTTGATATTTCAGTTTTCAAATCATACTTTTCTTTTGATAATCAGCTAGCATGAAAATATTGAGATAAATTATCATTTCATATGGTATAAGATTCAAGATTTTTCATTACTACTACTTACGTGATTATTAGATTCCATCTTGTAGATATCTTCACGAAAAATTTGATAGAACTTTATATTAGTCACTTTTCCTCAATGGTTGATATTAGAAACATGCACGCTGGTGTAAGAGCGAGATTTTGGTTACCATTGCTTTGTGTGTTTTCTTGGTATTGGTGTGATCCTTGTGTACTTTTTCATGTTTATATATGTATAACCACTTGCATACTTAATTTTTTAATGATTTTTTAAATATTAATAAAAATTTATATTTTTTTCTTTAACAAAATATAATATTTTCTAAAGCATTACGATAGCATCTATGTTTTATTATTAGTATTAAATTAAACATGTTTGTTTAATCAATAATAAAAAAAAATGTTGGATAGGCCAAGCCAACCTAGCCGTATAATCGAGATGGCTCTTACCCAACTCCATGGGTGAAAGGCGAGCACCCAAGAAGTGCCCAAGAGTGGGGACATGCAAAGCTTATGTTTGGCACCTCGATGGACTCCTTGTGAAGCAACTTAACAAAGGCACACCTTAACAAAGGCACAACTTAGCAATTCGAGCTGAGAGCTCCTAGCCTTAATCTTTAAGAATATAATCAAAATGTTCTGAACTACTTTTAAAAAAGATTAAAAAAATTATAAATAATTCTAGAATACTATTTGATGTGAATGTCTCCTCAGTTCTTATATTAAAAAAAAATAACATTTTTATCTCAGAATCATTCATATTACACTCTCCTTGTGAGTTGTGACAAGAGTTCTAATTTGAAAAGAAAAATAAAAAAAAAGATGCATGAAAAATTTTCATCTAAAGAAATATGCATGCCAATTTTTTTTCTTTTTAAGCAAAGATAGAAGTTAGTGTAGGAATTTTTTTTTTTAAGGAAGAATGTGAGGATAAACCAATCATGCGATTGGTTCACCTTCATGCAATTGGAACATGGGACTTACCTGCTTCAACCCCAAGGTCCCGAGGCTCATACATAGGCCAAGAGATAGTATGAGTTTGATTTGAAAAAATGATGGCAAAACAAAAAAAAA
>JAREIK010003189.1:121803-229372 GCA_029783825.1 Sapria himalayana | reverse complement strand
AAATTATTTATTTTTCATCAAAAAAATATATATACTTATAAAATGAGGCAAAATTTTTAAAATAAAAAATTATTATTTAGTCATATATCTTATTTTGATTTTGAATCATTTTATATTCTACAATTATATTTTAATTTATATGATTCTTATTAATACTTGTTTAATAATTTTTTTATTGATCATTATTATAATATCTATTAATAAAATTATTTATATTTAGATTACATTATATATAATTATTAAGATTATTATAACTAAAGATTATATTCACATTAAAAAAAATTTAAAATTATTATATTTTCAAAGGTTACAACCTTCAAAATTTAATAAAATTCAAAAAAATTAAATTTTTTGTTTTTTAATTCTTTAGCTAATAAATATAAATAACTAAAAGTCTAAACACTTAATTCACTAAACTTCTAAGCCCAAAAACAACTAAATACTTAAACCATTAAGCCGGTATAATCTTAATAATAAATAATAAATCTCAATTTTATTTGTATTCATTATAATTTTAAATAATTATTTTAATTATTTATTAGTTTATGATTATTTAATTATAAATTACAAAATAAATTATGGGTAAGACAAATTAATTTAAATAATTTATTTATAATAACAAAAATATAAAGTTATAAAAAGAGCAAAACATTAAAAAAATTATTATTAAGTAATATATTTTACTTTGATTTTGAATAAATTTAGATTTTGCAAATATATTTTAAATAATATCTATCTTATTAATAATAGGTTATTACATTTTTTTGATCATTATTATAATATCTAGGAATGTAATTATTTATATTGAATTTAAATAACTTATAATTATTAAGATTATTAGAACTAAATATTATATTTACATTTGAAAAAATTTTAAATTTATTATATTTTCAAAGGTTATAACCTTTGAAAATATCAAAAAATAATAAAAATAAATATTTTGTTATTTAAATTTTTAAATAAAACCTATAAACCACTAAATGCATACATAGTAAAATAAGTAAACTTCTAAGGCCCGTAATGTCTAAATACATAACCATTAAACTGCTATATACAACTTAATAATTAAGAAATCTAATTTTTATTTCAATTTATTATTATTTTAAATATTCATTTTAATTATTTATAAGTTTATTTTAAAGTAATATTTATTACAAAATAATTTATGAGTGCGACAAATATAATTTTAATAATTTATTTTTAATCAAAAAAATATATACGCTTATAAAAGAAGAAAAATTTTAAAAATTAAAAATTAGTATCCAGTAATATTTTTTACTTTAATTTTGAATCAAATATGGGTTTTGTAAATATTTTTTAATTAATATCTATCTTATTAATAATAGTTTATTAATTTAATTTTTGATCATTATTATATTATCTTTTATTAAAATTGTTTATATTGAATTTATATGATATATAATTAGTAAGATTAATATAATTATACATAGTATTCACATTTCAAAAAATTTTAAATATTATTATATTTTCTAAGGTTATAACCTATGAAAATGAGAAAAAATTACAAATTTTTTTTTGTTATTTTATTATTTTAATAAAACCTATATACCACTAAATGCCTAAAAACATGAATCGCTAAAGTCATAAACAACAAAACCTATAAATACTTAAAATATTAAACAGGTATAATTTAATAATAATTCATAAATCTCATTTTAATTTTAATTAAGTATATTTTTAAATTTTTATTTTAATTATTTATCAATTTATTTTTATAGAAATATTAATTACAACATAAATTATTAGTGAGATAGATCTAATTTAAATTAGAGTGGGATACCCAATTTATAAAGATTAAATCTCAATATTATTTTTTTCATTATAATTTTAAATATTCATTTTAATTATTTATTTGTTTATTTTTATATAAATATTAATCAAAAAATAAATTATGAGCTAGACAAATATAATTTATATAAATTAATTTTCATCAAAAAAATATGGATAAACTTTTTGAAAGAAAAAAAAATTTCAAAAAAACAAATTATTATATAGTAATATATTTTGATTTCTTGTGAATCATTTTATGTTTTTTTATTATATTTTAATTGATATCTCCCTTATTAATAATAGATTATTAATTTATTTTTTGATCTTTATTAGAATATTTATCAATGTAATTGTTTATATTGAATTTATATGATATATAAATATAATGATTATTATAACTAAATACTGAACTCACTTGTGAAAAAAATTTAAAAATTATTATATTTTCAAAGGTTATAACCTTTGAAAATATCAAAAAATAATAAAAATAACTACTTAGTTATTTTAATTTTTAAATAAAACCTATAAACCACTAAATGCATACACAGTAAAATAAGTAAACTTCTAAGGCCCGTAATGTCTAAATACATAAACCATTAAACTACTATATACAATTTAATAATTAAGAAATCTAATTTTTATTTCAATTAATTATTATTTTAAATATTCATTTTAATTATTTATAAGTTTATTTTAAAGTAATATTTATTACAAAATAAATTATGAGCGTGACAAATATAATTTAAATAATTTATTTTTAATCAAAAAAAAATATACGCTTATAAAAGAAGAAAAATTTTAAAAATTAAAAAATTAGTATCCAGTAATATTTTTTACTTTAATTTTGAATCAATTTGGTTTTGTAAATATTTTTTAATTAATATCTTTCTTATTAATAATAGTTTATTAATTTAATTTTTGATCATTATTATATTATCTATTATTAAAATTGTGTATAATGAATTTATATGATATATAATTATAAAGATTAATATAATTATACATAGTATTCACATTTCAAAAAATTTTAAATATTATTATATTTTCTAAGGTTATAACCTATTAAAAAGAGAAAAAATTACCAATTTTTTTTTGTTATTTCTTTGTTTTAATAAAACTTATATACCACTAAATGCCTAAAAACAAAAATCGCTAAAGTCATAAACGACAAAACCTATAAATACTTAAAATATTAAACTGGTATACATTAATAATAATTTATAAATATCATTTTAATTTTTATTCAGTATAATTTTAAATTTTTATTTTAATTATTTATCAGTTTATTATTATAGAAATATTAATTACAAAATAAATTATTAGTGAGACAGATCTAATTTAAATTAGAGTGGTATACCCAAATTATAATGATTAAATCTCAATATTATTTTTTTCATTATAATTTTAAATATTCATTTTAATTATTTATTTGTTTATTTTTATATAAATATTAATTAAAAAATAAATTATGAGTTAGATAAATATAATTTATATAAATTAATTTTCATCAAAAAAATATGGATAAACTTTTTGAAAGAAAAAAAAATTTCAAAACAACAAATTATTATATAATAATATATTTTGATCTATTTTTAGTTTTTGCATCATTTTATAATCTTATATATTTTTTTGTTGAAAAATATATTATTTAAATTATATTTGTCACTCATAATTTATTTCGTAATTAAAATTACTATAAATTATTTAAATTATATTTAAGTTTTAAGAGTTTAAAGGTTTAGGTATTTAGGGGCTTCGGGGTTTAAGAGTTTAGAGATTTCTGTATTTAGGCATTTAATGGTTTATAAGTTTTATTTAAACAATGATGTAACAAAAAATTTATTTTTGTTATTTTTTCTCATTTTTGAGATTTATAACCTTTGAAAATATAACAATTTTTAATTTTTTTTATATGTGAATACTATATTTAGTTATGATAATCTTAATAATTATATATCATGTTAATTCAATATAAACAATTATATTGATAGATATTATATTAATGATTAAAAAAATAAATTAATAAACTATTATTAAAAAGATAGATATTTTTTAAAATATATTTGGAAAACATAAATTTATTCAAAATCAAAGTAAAATATAATACTAATTAATAATTTTTTGATGTTTTGCTTCTTTTTATAAGTTTATATTTTATGTTATTAAACATAAATTATTTAAGTTATATTTGTCTTATAAATAATTTATTTTAAATTTATAATTCTATAAAAATAAAGTAATAAATAATTAAAATGAATATTTAAAATTATAATGAATACAAATAAAATTGAGATTTATTATTTTTTATTCGTGATGTACTACTTTAATGATTTAAGTATTTAGGTGTTTTGGGGTTTAGTGATTTAAGTGTTTAGGACTTTAGTGATTTATAGTTTTTATTTTAAGAATGAAAAAATAAAAAATTAAATTTTTTGATTTTTTTTAATTTTTCAAGGTTATAACCTTTGAAAATATAATAATTTTTAATTTATTTAAATGTTAATATAATATTTAGTTATAATATTCTTAATAATTATATATAATGTAAACTCAATATAAATAATTTTATTAATACTTATTATAATAATGAACAATAAAAAATTAAGAAATTATTATAAATAAGAATGATATAAATTAAAATATAATTGCAAAAACTAAAATGATTCAAAATCAAAATAAAATAAATTACAAAATAATAAATTTTTGTTTTTAAAATTTTGCCTCATTTTATAAGCATATATATATTTTTTATAAAAAATAAATTATTTAAAATAGATCTATCTCATTAATAATTTATTTTGTAATTAATATTTCTATAAAAATAAAATGATAAATAATTAAAATAAAAATTTAAAATTATAATTAATAAAAATTAAAATGAGATTTATGATTTAATATAAATGTATACCAATTTAATATTTTAAGTATTAAGTAGTTTTGTCATTTAGGAATTTAGCGATTTATGTTTTTAGGCATTTAGTGATTTATAGGTTTTATTTAAACAAAATAAATAATAAAAAAAATTTGTAATTTTTTCTCATTTTCATAGGTTATAACCTTTAAAAATATAATAATATTTAAAATTTTTTGTAATGTGTATACAATATTTAGTTATAATAATTATAATAATTATATATCATATAAATTTAATATAAGCAATTTTATTGATAGATATTATAAAATTGATCAAAAATTAAATTAATAAACTATTAATAATAATATAGATATTATTTAAAAAATATTTACAAAACCCAAATTGATTCAAAATTAAAGTAAAAAATATTACTAAATAATAATTATTAAATTTTTACTTCTTTTATAAGCTTATATATTTTTTATGATTAAAAATAAATTATTAAAATTATATTTGTCACACTCATAATTTATTTTGTAATAAATATTTCTATAAAAATAAACTTATAAATAATTAAAATGATTATTTAAAATAATAATAATTTGAATAAGAAATTAGATTTCTTAATTATTAATTAGCATATAGCAGTTTAATGGTTTATGTATTTAGGCATTACGAGACTTAAAAGTTTATAGATTTTACTGTGTATGCATTTAGTGTTTTATAGGTTTTATTTAAAAATTAAAATAACAAAATATTTATTTTTATTATTTTTTGATATTTTCAAAGGTTATAACCTTTGAAAATATAATAATTTTTAAATTTTTTTCACAAGTGAGTTCAATATTTAGTTATAATAATCATTATATTTATATATCATATAAATTCAATATAAACAATTACATTTATAAATATTCTAATAATGATCAAAAAATAAATTAATAATCTATTATTAATAAGATAGATATCAATTAAAATATAATAAAAAAACCTAAAATGATTCACAAGAAATTATTATTTAGTAATAAATAATAATTCTATTTTTTAAGCTTAAAATATAATTAAAAAACCTAAAATGATTCAAAATCTAAGTAAAATTTATTACTAAATAATAATTTTTTAAGGTTTTGCATCATTTTATAAACTTTTATATTTTTTTGTTGAAAAATATATTATTTAAATTATATTTGTCACTCATAATTTATTTTATAATTAATATTTCTATAAATTATTTAAAATATATTTAAAGTTTACGAGTTTTATGGTTTAGGGTTTTAGGGGCTTTGGGGTTTAGGAGTTTAGAGATTTATGTATTTAGGCATTTAATGGTTTATAAGTTTTATTTAAACAATGATATAACAAAAAAATTATTTTTGTTATTTTTTATCATTTTTGAAGGTTATAACCTTTGAAAATATAACAATTTTTAAATTTTTTTTATATGTGAATACAATATTTAGTTATGATAATCTTAATAATAATATATCATGTTAATTCAATATAAATAATTATATTGATAGATATTATATTAATGATCAAAAAATAAATTAATAAACTATTATTTATAAGATAGATATTTTTTAAAATATATTCGCAAAACATAAATTTATTGAAAATCAAATTAAAATATAATACTAAATAATAATTTTTTGATGTTTTGCTTCTTTTTATTAATTTATATTTTTTTTTATTAAAAGAAAATTATTTAAATTCTATTTGTCTTCCACATAATTTATTTTTAATTTATAATTCTTTAAAAATAAACTAATAAATAATTAAAATGAATATTTAAAATTATAATGAATACAAATAAAATTGAGATTTATTATTTATTATTAAGGATATACTAGTTTAATGGTTTAAGTATTTCTGTGTTTTTGGGTTAAATGATTTAAGTGTTTATGACTTTAGTGATTTATAGTTTTTATTTAAAGAATAAAAAAATAAAAATTAAATTTTTTGATTTTTTTAATTTTTGAAGGTTATAACCATTGAAAATATAATAATTTTAAATTTTTTTTAAATGTTAATATAATATTTAGTTATAATATTCTTAATAATTATATATAATGTAAACTCAAAATTAATAATTTTATTATTAGATATTATAATAATGATCAATAAAAAATTAATAAACTATTATTAATAAGAATGATATAAATTAAAATGTAATTGCAAAAACTAAAATGATTCAAAATCAAAATAAAATATATTACAAAATAATAAAATTTTGTTTTTAAAATTTTACCTCTTTTTATAATCATATATATTTTTTTGATAAAAAATAAATTATTTAAAATAGATCTGTCTCACTAATAATTTATTTTGTAATTAATATTTCTATAAAAATAAACAGATAAATAATTAAACAAATATATAAAATTATACTAGATAAAAATTAAAATTATTTTTATGATTTATTATTAATGTATACCAATTTAATAGTTTAAGTATTTAGAACTTTTGTCGTTTAGTAGTTTAGAAATTTATGTTTTTAGGCATTTAGTGGTTTATAGGTTTTATTTATATCATAAAAATTTATAAATCTTTTTTGATTTTTTCTGATTTTCAAAGGTTATAACCTTTGAAAATAAAATAATTTTTAAAATTTTTTGAAATGTGAATACAAAGTATATTTATATTAATCTTACTAATTATATATCATATAAATTCAATATAAATAATTTTAATGATAGATATTATAATAATGATCAAAAATTAAATTAATAAACTATTATTAATAATATAAATATTAATTATAATATATTTATATAACACAAAATGATTCAAAATCAAATCAAAATATATTACTAAATAATAATATTTAATTTTTAAAATTTTCATTCTTTTTATAAGCTTAAATTTTTTTTATTAAAATAAATTATTTAAATAATATTTGTCTCACTCAAAATTTATTTTGTAATTAATTTTTCTAAAAAATTAAACTATAAATAATTAAAATGAATATTTAAAATTATAATAAATAGAAATAAAAATGAGATTTATTATTTATTAAGTAGTATATAGCCGTTAAAAGGTTTATGTATTTAGGGGTTTCGGGATTTATGAGCTTACTGATTTAAGTAACTAGGCATTTAATAATCTATAGGTTTTACTTAAAAAATGAAATAACAAAAAATTTATTATTATTATTTTTTCTAATTTTTTAAGATAATAACCATTGAAAATATAAAAATTTTTAAATTTTTTTCAAAAGTGAATACAATATTTAGTTATAATAATCATTATATTTAAATATCATATAAATTCAATACAACCAATTTTATTGATAAATATTCTAATAATGATCAAAAAATAAATAAATAATCTATTATAATTAATATATATATCAATTAACATATAATAACAAAACCTAAAATAATTCAAAAGCAAAGCAAAATATATTACAATATAATAATTTTTTTTTGAATTTTTTTTTATTTTAAAAAGTTTATCTATATTTTTTGATTAAAAATAATTTATATAAATTATATTTGTCTAACTCATAATTTATTTTGTAATTAATATTTATATAAAAATAAACAAATAAATAATTAAAATAAATATTTAAAATTATAAAGATAAAAAATGAGATTTATTAATTATTATTTAGGGTATACCAGTTTAATTATAATTATATCGGTCTCACTAATAATTTATTTTGTAATTAATATTTCTATAAAAATAAACTGATAAATAATTAAAATAAAAATTTAAAATTATACTGAATAAAAATTAAAATGAGATTTATGATTTATTATTAATGTATACCAGTTTAATGGTTTAAGTATTTAGATGTTTTGTCATTTGAAAATTTAGCAATTTATGTTTTTAGGTATTTAGTGGTTTATAGGTTTTATTTAAACAATAAAATAATAAAAAAAATTTTATAATTTTTTCTTATCTTCATAGGTTATAACCTTATAAAATATAATAATATTTAAAATTTTTTTAAATGTAAATATAATATTTTAGTTATAATAATATTAAAAATTATATATCATATAAATTCAATATAAACAATTTTATTGATAGATATTATAATAATGATCAAAAATTAAATTAATAAACTTTTAATAAAAAGATATAAATTAATTAAAAAATATTTACAAAATCCAAATTGATTCAAAATTAAAGTAAAATATATTGCTGCATAATAATTTTAAATTTTTAAATTTTTACTTCTTTTATATGCATATATTTATTATTTCATTAAAAATAAATTATTTAAATTATATTTGTTGCACTCATAATTTATTTTGTAATAAATATTTCTATAAAAATAAACTAATAAATAATTAAAATGAATATTTAAAATTATAATAAATAGAAATAAAAATAAGATTTATTATTTATTATCTATTATATATTGTTTTAATGGTTACTGTATTTAGGCATAACGGGTGTTAGGAGCTTACTTATTTAATTATGTATGCATTTAGTAGTTTATAAGTTTTATTTAAAAAATAAAAAAACAAAAATTTATTTTTATTATTTTTTGATATTTTCAAAGGTTATAACCTTAGAATATATAATAATTTTTAAATTTTTTTCAAAAGTGAATTTAATATTTAGTTATAATAATCATTATATTTATATATCATATATATTCAATATAAACTATTTTTTTGATAAATATTCTAATAATGATCAAAAAATAAATTAATAATCTATTATTAATAAGATATATATCAATTATAATATAATTAGAAAAACTAAAATGATTCAGATGCAAAGCAAAATATATTAATATATAATAATTTTTTGGTTTGAAATTTTTTTTCTTTTAAAAAGTTTATCTAAATTATTTTGATGAAAAATAATTTATATAAATTATATTTGTAACTCATAATTTATTTTGTAATTAATATTTATATAAAAATAAACAAATAAATAATTAAATTAGATTATTTAAAATTAAAAATAAAAAAAAAGAGATATATTCTTTATTATTTAGGATATACCAGTTTAATTAAAATTAGATCTATCACACTAATAATTTATTTTGTAATTAATATTTCTATAAAAATAAACAGATAAATAATTAAAATATAAATTCAAATTATACTGCATAATTAAAATAATTTATTTTGTTCCTCTCTCAACTCTAGAATGAATGCTAAAGCTCTAACCAAAATAATAGGAGCTTTTACTTTATCTTTATTATCTCTCATCATATTTGATGTTGAATCACTAGGCTATCAAAGGTAATTTGACTCATGTATGCTAAGACAAACCCAAAGTTGTACACCTATGTGTTGAAATAGCTAGTTGTTGAGGATGCAATTTATATTGATTATTGTAATTTCTTCTAAAATATCTCTCATGCACACACTCAAAGCAATTTTTTTAAAACATAGTTAACCTCAAAAAAAATAACCACCTTGTAGCCTATTAGAACAAACTAGCCCCAGGGCGGTTTCAGCATGGCAAGAAGTATGGGCTCTCTTTCAATCAAGAATCAAAAAATTTATTTTATTGGCATGTATAAACCTTTTTTTTATATCCTCATGAATATGAAAAGTATCATTTCTTTCTTTTTATATTAAATGAGTTATGTATACAAGCTCACAATATACAAAAAGGTGTAAATGAATCATATTCAAATGTATAAAAGGTTTTAATCATTGCTCAAAATATTAGTCTTTCAAATTGACACTTGAGGTCACAAATCAAAAGTATAAGCCATAGTGATATTTCCAATCCCAAGAATTTTAGCTATATAAAGTTATAAAGAGTAGTACTCGAGCATTGACTATTTCTAGGGTCATGACTTTTGCTCTTGAGGAATGTCCAAAGTTACAATCATTCCTAGTGTAATGACTTTGCAATATAAAAATAAAATGCACAAGCTATAGTCATATCCAATACTGTGACCTAGTATTATAGTGATTAAATATGTATTCATGATCATTCTTAGTGACATAACAATATGTTCAACAGAGAGATACAAGTTATGGCATATTCAACAAATATTGGGGTTCTCTTCAATCAACAAATATTATGCTTTTTGTTGTACTAGTGTTGGATCCTAAATATAAGCTCAAATGTCTCAAGGTTAAGTACACTTAGCATTATGGAGAGGAATTGGCTAAAATGTTGTGAAAAAGGTTATATATGCTTTAAATGAGATGATGGATGATTATAAAGATTTAAATGAAGATGAATCAAAAGAAAATGATTTCTCTTCTACTATTTTGAAGAAAAATGATGATTTCTTTGATTGTAGTGATACATATGTTGATGGTTTTTTTTTGTTTAATTGGAGAATGAACAAGAAGTTGCAGCTTTGGAAGAGTTGGATAGGTACTTGGAAAAACAAACTTGAAAAAAATAGAATTGATTTTGATCTTCTAAACTGGTGGATGGTAAATGAGGTTAGGTATCCTTCTTTGGCAAATGTAGCAAGGGATGTATTTGCTATCCAAGCATTTATCATGGTCTATGAATTTAAATTTAGCAATGGGGAGATAGCTTTAGATAAATTTAGTAGTTCTTTAACATCTATTACAGCTAAAGTTCTCATATGTCTACCAGATTTGTTGAGAAGCTCAAACAAACTTATTGAAATTGAAGAATTAGTTCAATACCTTGATGATAATGAATCAGGTTAGTATACAAATCTTGTAAATTTTAATTTCAGATTTACTTATTTTATTCATTCTATTAAATAAAAATATCGTTCAATTACAATTTTCAGAGGGGTCACAAGATCCAAATATTCTTCCAACTATAGTTGGCTAACTAAATTTGAATGGGTGTATTAAATTTTATAAGGTAATATTTTGTTTTTGTATTACTCTTTAATCTTAAAAATTTATGTCTACATATTTAAAAAGTTTTCATCTTTGGTTGTCCTTCTACAGTTGGAGGAAGAAAAGGGAGGAGTTGTAGAAGAGATAATTAATTGGGTTTGATTTTAGTTGTTTTTCCTGGACGAACCTTTGAAATGATTATTATCATGGTTGGTATTAGTTGTATTTTTTGTTATATTAAGCTACCTAATTTTAGCAATTACTTAAGTAGTAATTTTCTTCTGCCAATGTTTGTGGTCATCTTTAGCTATTCCTTAATATTTTAAGTAATTGTTTAAAAAATATAGTATTGCTATTATGGTTAACTTTCACTCAGCTGAACAAAGCCAACTTGTGAAAAAACAAACAAAATTAAGCACACAACTCAGTTCTGTTCTATTTAACATTTCTATACTTTTTTGCACATCAAAGCTTTTGACAAGGTAATGGAATTCATTTGCAGTACTTAGCCTATTTGAAAAAACAAAATTAACACAATTTGAGTTTGAAAGATACATAACTAAGGAATGATAAATGGTACAACAAAAGGTTTCGACATGAACTAACATGGCCGGTTTGAAGAAAATAAAAGTAAAAAAATGTCCCAACTCCATTCCGTCCCGAAACCATTTTCTCCTACTCAATATCCCTGATCTCCATCCCATCCCATCCCGATAATTTCAACCTATGGGACGGGTCTGGATCTTCAAAAAAAAAAATCTCCGAACTGTGAGAAGGGACTGAAGATTTGTACTCCCCATCCTGTCCCGTCCCATGAGCACCCCATGCATTTAGTGGTTTATTGGTTTTATTTAAAAAATAAAATAACAAAAAATTTTATATAATCTTTGAAATTATAACAATTTTTAAATTTTTTTTAAATGTGAAAACTATATTTAGTTATGATAATCTTAATAATTATATATCATGTAAATTCAATATAAATAGTTATATTGATATATATTATAATAATGATCAAAAAATAAAATAATAAACTATTGTTAATATGATAGATATTTTTTAAAAGATATTTGCAAAACATAAATTTATTCAAAATCAATGTAAAATATAATACTAAATAATAACTTTTTTGATGTTTTGCTTCTTTTTATAAGTTTATATTTTTTGTTATTAAAAGTAAATTATGTAAATTATATTTGTCTTCCACATAATTTATTTTTAATTTATAATTATATAAAAATATACTAATAAATAATAAAAAATAATATTTAAAATTATAATGAATACAAATAAAATTGAGATTTAATATTTATTATTCGGGATATACTAGTTTAATGGTTTAAGTATTTAGGTGTTTTGGGGTTTAGTGATTTAAGTGTTTAGGACTTTAGTGATTTATAGTTTTTATTTAAAGAATAAAAAAATAAAAAATTAAATTTTTTAATTTTTTAAAATTTTGAAGGTTATAACCTTTGAAAATATATTAATTTTTAATTTTATTTAAATGTTAATATAATATTTAGTTATAATATTCTTAATATAATATTTTATTAATCGATATTATAATAATGATTAATAAAAAATTAATAAACTAGTATTAATAAGAATGATATAAATTAAAATATAATCGCAAAAACTAAAATGATTCAAAATAAAAATAAAATATATTACAAAATAATAAACTTTTGTTTTTAAAATTTTTCCTATTTTTATAAGCATATATTTTTTTTTGATAAAAAATAAATTATTTAAAATAGATATGTCTCACTAATAATTTTTTTTGTTAATAATATTTCTATAAAAATAAACTAATAAATAATTAAAATAAAAATATAAAATTATACTTAATTAAAATTAAAATGAGATTTATGATTTATTATTAATGTATACCAATTTAATAGTTTAAGTATTTAGAAGTTTTGTCATTTAGGAGTTTAGCGATTTATGTTTTTAGGCATTTAGTGGTTTATAGGTTTTATTAAAACAATAAAATAACAAAAAAGAAATTGTAATTTTTTTCATTTTCATAGGTTATAACCTTTGAAAATATAATAATATTTAAAATTTTTTGTAATGCGAATACAATATTTAGTTATAATAAATTTAATATTATATATCATATAAATTCAATATAAATATTTTATTGATAGATATAATAATGTTCAAAAATTAAATTAATAATAAGATGGATATTAATTACAAAATATTTACAAAACCAAAATTTATTAAAAATTAAAGTAAAAAATATTACAGGATAATAATTTTTAATTATTAAATTTTTACTTATTTTATAAGTGTATATAGATATTTTTGATTAAAAATAAATTATTTAAATTATATTTTTCGTAGTCATAATTTATTTTGTAATAAATATTTCTATAAAAATAAACTAATAAATAATTAAAATGAATATTTAAAATAATAATAAATTGAAATAAAAATTAGATTTCTTAATTATTAAGTAGCATATAGTGGTTTAATGGTTTATGTATTTAGTCATTATGGGCCTTAGTATTTTACTGATTTTACTGTGTATGCATTTAGTGGTTTATAGTTTTTATTTAAAAATTAAAATAACAAAATTTTAATTTTTATTATTTTTTGATATTTTCAAACGTTATAACCTTTGAAATATAATAATTTTTTAATTTTTTTCAAAAGTGAATTCAAGATTTAGTTATAATAATCATTATATTTATATATCATATAAATTCAATATAAACAATTTTATTGATAAATATTCTAATAATGATCAAAAAATAAATTAATAATCTATTATTAATAAGATAGATATCAATTAAAATATAATAAAAAAACTTAAAATGATTCTGAAGAAATCAAAATATATTACTATATAATAATTTGTTGTTTTGAAATTATTTTTTCTTTTAAAAAGTGTGTTCATATTTTTTTGATGAAATTTAATTTATATAAATTATATTTGTCTAACTCATAATTTATTTTTTAATTAATATTTATATAAAAACAAACAAATAAATAATTAAAATGAATATTTATAATTATAATGAAAAAAAAATATTGAGATTTAAACTTTATTATTTGGGTAAACCAGTCTAATTTAAATATGATCTTTCTCACTAATAATTTATTTTGTAATTAATATTTCTATAAAAATAAACCGATAAATAATTAAAATAAAAATTTAAAATTATACTGAATAAAAATTAAAAAGAGATTTATAAATTATTATTAATGTATACCAGTTTAATATTTTAAGTATTTAAAGATTTTTTCATTTATGACTTTAGCAATTTATGTTTTTAGGCATTTAGTGGTTTATTGGTTTTATCTAAACAATGTAATAACAAAAAAATTATTTTTGATATTTTTTTTAGATTTTCAAACGTTATAACCTTTGAAAATATAATAATTTTAAAATTTTTTTAAAATGTGAATACAATATTTAGTAATAATAATCATTATAATTATATATAATATAAACTAAATATAAACAATTTTTTTGATAGATATGATATCAATTATCAAAAAGTAAATTAATATGCTATTATTAATATGATAGATATAAATTAAAATATAATTGCGAAACCTAAAAATATTCAAAATCCAAGTAAAATTTATTACTAAATAATAATTTTTTTTAGTTTTTGCTTCTTTTTATATTCTTATATTTTTTTTTCGATGAAAAATAAATTATTTAAATTATATTTGTATTACTCAATATTTATTAGGTAATTAAGATTTTAATAAATTATTTAAATTATATTTAAGGTTTACGAGTTTAAAGGTTTAAGTATTTAGGGGCTTTGGTGTTTAGGAGTTTAGAGGTTTAATTATTTAGTGGCTATTGTGTTTAGGAGTTTAGAGGTTTAAGTTTTTAGGCATTTAGGGGTCTATAAGTTTTATTTAAACAATGATATAACAAAAAAGTTATTTTTATTATTTTTTTAATTTTTGATGGTTATAACCATTGAAAATATAATAATTTTTAAATTTTTTTCAAATGTAAATATAATATTTAGTTATAATAATCTTAATAATTATAAGTCATTTAAATTCAATATAAATAATTACATTGCTAGATATTATAATAATGATCAAAATTAATTTAATAAACTATTATTAATAAGATAGATTTTATTTAAAATACATTTGCAAAATCTAAATATATTCAAAATCAAAGTAAAATATATTACTTAATAATAATTTTTTTAATGTTTAGCTTTTTTATAACTTTATATTTTTGTGATTATAAATAAATTATTTTAATTAATTTCTCTTACTCATAATTTATTTTGGAATTTATAATTCTAATATAATAAATAATTAATTAATTAAAATAATTATTTAAAATTATAATGAATACAAATAAATTTGAGATATATATTTATTATTCAGGATATACTGATTGAATTATTTTGAGTTCTGCAAATATATTTTAATTAATATCTATCTTATTAATAATAGTTTATTAATTTATTTTTCGATCATTATAATACTATATATTAATAAAATTGTTTATATTAAATTTACAACAAATACAATTATTAAGATTATTATAACTAAGTATTATATTCATATCTTAGAAAGATTAAAAAATAATTATATTTTAAAAGGCTATAACCTGTGAAAATCACGAAAATTCATAAAAATAAATTTTGTGTTATTTCATTGATTAAATAAAACCTATAAACACCTAAAGGTGCAAACATATAAATCAATAAACTCCTTAACCCCAAAACCACAAAATACTTAAACCATTAAATAGGTATACCTTAAATAATAAATCATATATCTCTTTTTTATTTGTTTTCATATAATTTTAAATATTCATTTTAATTATTCATCAATTTATTTTTATAGAAATATAAATTACAAAATAAATTATTAGTGAGACAGATATAATTTAAATAATTTATTTTTCATCAAAAAATATATATGCTTATAAAATGAGGCAAAATTTTTAAAATAAAAAATTATTATTTAGTAATATATCTTATTTTGATTTTGAATCATTTTAGATTCTACAATTATATTTTAATTTATATCATTCTTATTAATACTAGTTTATTAATTTATTTATTGATCATTATTAAAATATCTATTAAGAAAATTATTTATATTTAGTTTACATTATATATAATTATTAAGATTATTATAACTAAATATTATATTCACATTTAAAAAAACTTTAAATTATTATATTTTCAAAGGTTACAACCATCAAAAATTAAAAAAATTCAAAAAATTAAATTTTTTGTTTTTTAATTCTTTAGATAATAACTATAAATCACTAAAGGTCTAAACGCTTAAATCACTAAACTCCTAATCCCAAAAACACCTAAATACTTAAATCATTAAACGAGTATATCCCTGAATAATAAATAATAATTCTCAATTTTATTTGTATTCATTATAATTTTAAATAATCATTTTAATTATTTATTAGTTTATTATTATAGAATTATAAATTCTAAAATAAATTATGAGTAAGACAAATTAATTTAAATAATTTATTTATAATAACAAAAATATAAAGTTATACAAAAGCAAAAGATTAAAAAAATTATTATTAAGTAATATATTTTACTTTGATTTTGAATAAATTTTGATTTTGCAAATATATTTTAAATAATATCTTTCTTATTAATAATAGTTTATTAAATTTTTTTTCAACATTATTACAATATCTAGCAATGTAATTTTTTATATTGAATTTAAATGACTTATAATTATTAAGATTATCATAACTAAATATTATATTTACATTTGAAAAAAATTTAAAAATTATTATATTTTCAAAGGTTATAACCTTCAAAAATTAAAAAAAATAATAAAAAAATATTTTTTGTTATATCATTGTTTAAATAAAACTTATATACCACTAAATGCCTAAACACTCAAACCTCTAAACTTCTGAACACAAAAGCCCCTAAATACTTAATCCTTTAAGCTTGTAAACCATAAATATAATTTAAATAATTTATTAAAATATTAATTACAAAATAAATTATGAGTGATACAAATATAATTTAAATAATTTATTTTTCATCAAAAAAAAATATAAACTTATAAAAAGAAGCAAAAACTAAAAAAAAAATTATTTAGTAATAAATTTTACTTGGATTTTGAATTTTTTTAGGTTATGCAATTATATTTTAATTTATATCTATCATATTAATAATATCATATTAATTTATTTTTTGATAATTGATATAATAGCTATCAATAAAATTATTTATATTTAGTTTATATTATATATAATTATGATGATTATTTTTACTAAATATTGTATTTACATTTTTAAAAAATTTTAAAATTATTATATTTTTAAAGGATATAACCTATAAACCTATAAATTTAAAAATTATTATTACATTTTCAAAGGAAAATGTAAAAAAATATCAAAAATAATTTTTTTTTATTTCATTGTTTAAATATAACCTATAAACCACTAAATGCCTAAAAATATAAATCGCTAAAATCATAAATGAAAAAACCTCTAATTACTTAAAATAGTAACCTGGTATACATTAATAATAATTCATAAATCCCATTTAATTTTTTATTCAGTATATTATAAAATTTTTATTTTAATTATTTATCAGTTTATTTTTTTAGAAATATTAATTATAAAATAAATAATTAGTGAGACAGATCTAATTAAAATAATTTATTTTTCATCAAAAAATATATATATCCTTATAAAAAGAGGCAAAATTTTATAAACAACAATTTATTATTTAGTTATATATTTTATTTTTATTTTGAATCATTTTAGATTTTGCAATTTTATTTTAATTTATATCATTCTTATTAATAATAGTTTATTAATTTTTTATTGATCATTATTATAATATCTATTAATAAAATTATTTATATTGAGTTTACATTATATATAATTATTAAGATTATTATTACTGAATATTATATTCACATTTAAAAAAAATTTAAAATTATTATACTTTCAAAGGATATAATTTTCAAAAATTAAAAAAATCAAAAAATTAAATTTTTTATTTTTTCATTCTTTAAATAAAAACTATAAATCACTAAAGGGCTAAACACTTAAATCACTAAACCACAAAACACCAAAATACTTAAACCATTAAACTGGTATATCCTGAATAATAAATAATAAATCTTTATTTTATGTGTATTCATTATAATTTTAAATATTCATTTTAATTATTTATTAGTTTATTTTTATAGAATTATAAATTAAAATTTAATTATGAGGAAGGCAAATATAATTTAAATAATTTACTTTTAATAACAAAAAATATAAACTTATAAAAAGAAGTAAAACATTAAAGAAAGTATTATTTTGTAATATATTTTACTTTGATTTTGAATAAATTTTCGTTTTGCAAATATATTTAAAATAATATCTATCTTATTAATAATAGTTTATTAATTTATTTTTTGATCATTATATAATATATTTCAATATAATTGTTTATATTGAATTTACATGATATATAATTATTAAGATTATCATATTTAAATATAGTATTCACACAAAAAAAATTTAAAAATTGTTATATTTTCAAAGTTTATAAATTTGAAAAATGAGGAAAAAATAACAAAAATAATTTTTTTATATCATTGTTTAAATAAAACATATAAACAATTAAATGCCTAAATACATAAATCTCTAAACTCCTAAACCCCGAAGCCCCTAAATACCTAAACCTTTAAACTCGTAAACCTTAAATATAATTTTAATAATTTATAGAAATATTAATTACAAAATAAATTATGAGTGACAAATATTATTAAATAATATATTTTTCAACAAAAAAAAAATTCAAGCTTATAAAATGATGCAAAAACATAAAAAGAATTATTATTTAGTAATAAATTTTACTTTGATTTTGAATCATTTTAGGTTTTTTAATTATATTTTAATTTATATCTATCATATTAATAATAGTTTATTAATTTATTTTTTGATAATTGATATAATATTATCAAAAAAATTATTTATATTAGTTTATATTATATATAGTTATAATAATTATTATTACCAAATATTGTATTCACATTTTTAAAAAATTTTAAAATTATTATATTTTCAAATGTTATGACTAACAAATTTGAAAAAATATCAAAAATAAATTTTTGTTATTTCATTATTTAAATAATAGCTATAACCCATTAAATGCCTAAATACTTAAATCAATAACTTCCAAATCTCGAAAACCCTAAATAGATAAATTTTTTAAACAGGTATATCCTAAATAATAAATAATAAATCCCATTTTTTATTTTTTTCATTATAATTTTAAAAATTCATTTTAATTATTTATTTGTTTATTTTTATATAAATATAAATTCGAAAATAAATTATAAGTTAGACAAATAAGTTTTATATAAATTATTTTTCAACAAAAAAATATAGATAAACTTATTAAAAGAAGAAAAAAATTAAAAACAAAAAATTATTATATAGTAATATTTTTTTATTTATTTATGAATCATTTTAGGTGTTGGGTAATCGCGCTTCCACGGGTAGTGATATTAAGAACAGAAAACACAGAAACAACACAAAAACGAGCAATATATTTATCCCAATCCACAAACATCCACGACAGAATCAAAACGAGAAAAAACAACACAGCAAATAACGTGGTTCGCTAGTCGCTCAGTACGACTAGCTACCTCCACCAGAAAATGCTTATGCGTTACAGATTAAAACCAAGAAATGTATGTCTTACAGTATGCAGCACGGCAATCACAAAAAATCGCGCAGAGAAAGAGAGGAGAAGAGACGATGAATAGTTCAACCGGGTCAAAAATAGCCACCCGAAAAATAAATACAAATGTTTTTATACAGAAAATAAACAGCCGGTTCATTTAACCGAAGCGGGACCTCCGTTATTGTGCTACTGCTGCATCCCCGAGCTTTTAATATTTCATTTCCTGCACTTACATAAAAAAATTAAAATAGATTATTAAGTTAAAACAAATTACATATACAGCATTAGGTTTTGTAATTATATTTTAATTGATATCTAACTTAATAATAATAAATTATTAATTTATTTTTTGATCATTATTAGAATATTTATCAATAAAAATATTTTTATGATATATAGATTTAATAATTATTATAACTAAATATTGTATTCACTTTTGAAAAAAATTTTAAAATTATTATATTTTCAAAGATTATAACCTTTGAACATGTGAAAAAACAAAATATATATATATATATATATTATTTCATTGTTTAAATAAAACCTATAAATCATTAAATGTATAAACACTTAAATCACTAAACTACAAAATCCTGATACCCCTATATAGATAATCGTTTAAATGTGCATACCCTAAATAATAATTAATAAATCTCATTTTTATTTGCTTTCATTATAATTTAAAAAATTCATTTTGATTGTTAAGATTTTTCTTTATATATATACTAATTATAAAATAAATTATGAGTTAAAAATATAATTTATAAAAATTAATTTTCATCAAAAAATAGATAAGCTTATAAAAAGAATAAAAATTTAAAAACAAATAATTATTATTAACTAATATATTTTCCTTTGCTTTTGAATCATTTTAGGTTTTGATATTATATTTTAAGTAATATCAATCTTATTCATAATAGATTTTTAATTTATTTTTTGATAATTATTAGAATATCTATCAATAAAATTGTTTATATTGAATTTATATGATATATAATTATTATGATTATTATAAATAAATATTGTATTCACTTATGAAAAAAATTTAAAAATTATTATATTTTCAAAGGTTTTAATCTTAAAAAATGAGAAAGAAGACCAAAAATAAATTTTTTGTAATTTCTTTTTTAAATAAAACCTATAGACCATTAAATGCTTACTTACTTAAATCAGTACCTCATAAAACCCAAAACCCCTAAATACATAAACCTTATAACAAATGTATACTACTTTATAAACAATAAATCTCATTTTTATTTCTATTTATTATTATTTTAAATATTCATTTTAATTATTTATATTTTAATTTTTTAGAAAAATTCATTACAAAATAAATTTCGAGTGAGTCAGATATTAATAAAATAATTTATTTTTAATCATAAAAAAATATAAGCTTATAAAAAGATGGAAAAATTTAAAATTTAAATATTATTATTTAGTAATATATTTTTATTTGATTTTGAATCATTTTGTGTTATGTAAATATTTTTCAATTAATATTTATATTATTAATAATAGTTTATTATTTTAATTTTTGATCATTATTATAATATCTATCATTAAAATTATTTATATTGAATTTATAATATATATAATTAATAAGATTAATATAATTATACATGGTATTCACATTTCAAAAGATTTTAAAACTTATTTTATTTTTAAAGGTTATAACCTTAGAAAATCTAAAAAAATCAAAAAAAAAATTTCTTATACGGTAGTAAGATTGAGATACAAAAACATAAAACAACAGAAAACAAGCAATATATATATTCCAATTCAGCAATCATCCATGATAGAATCAAAAAATGAGAAATAAATACCGAAAATAAATTGGTTCGCTAGTCGCTCAGTACGACTAGCTAAATCCACCAAAAAAGCTTATGCGTTATAGATTAAAGCAATAGAAATGTCTTATCGTATTTAGCACATAGAATAGTCGCGAGAAATCGCACATAGAGAAGAGAGAGAGAGTCGATGAATAGTTCCACAGGTCCAAAAACAGCCACCCAAAAAAAATTACGAAATATTTTATATTAAAATTTCTCTCGGGTCATTTTACCGGAGCGGTTCGGATCATGTGATGGGTCAACCTCTGTTCCAATTTCGGCCTGTTGTCCGGTCACGAGACCTCCGTTATTGTGCTACTGCTACATCCTCCGACTCTTAATATTTCTTTTCCTGCACTTACATGAAAATATTAAGAAAGAAAAAATATTTGGTTATACAAATAGTTTATCAATAAATAAATTACATATACAGCAATAATAAATCTTAAATCATATTTTAATTTGTACTCATTATAATTTTAAATATTAATTTTAAATATTTATTAGTTTATTTTTTATATAAATAATAATTACAAAATAAATGATTAGTCAAACAAATATAATATCAATAATTTACTTTTAATAAAAAAAATATTACTTATAAAAAGAAGAAAAATTTAAAAACAAAAAATTATTATTTAGTAATAAATTATACTTTGATTTTGATTCATTTTAGGTTTTGTAATAATATTTTAATTATTATCTATCATATTAATAATAGTTTATTAATTTATTTTTTGATAATTGATATCATATCTATCAATAAAATTATTTATAATTAGTTTAAATTATATATAATTATAATGATTATTATTACTAAATATTTAATTCACATTTAAAAAATAAATTTGAGATTATTATATTTTCAAATGTTATAAACTTTGAAAATGTGAAAAAATAACAAAAATAATTTTTTTTTATTTCATTTTTAAATTAATTTTATAAACCACTAAATGCCTATATACTTAAATCTATAACTCCTAAATCATGAAAACCCTAAATAGATAATCATTTTAAACCAGTATAGCTTAAATAATAAATAAAAAATCTCAATATTATTTTTTTCATTATAATTTAAAATATTCATCTTAATTATTTATTCGTTTATTTTTATATAATTATTAATTACAGAATAAATTGAGTTAGTCAAATATATTTTATATAATTATTTTTCATCAAAAAAATATACATAAACTTTTTAAAAGAAAAAATTCAAAACAAAAAATATTATATAGTAATAAATTTTGCTTTATTTCTGAATCATTTTATGTTTTGTAATTATATTTAAATTGATATCTATCTTATTAATAATAGATTATTAATTTATTCTTTGATTATTATTAGAATATTTACCAATAAAAATCTTTATATTGAATTTATATGATATATAATTATAATGATTATTATAACTAAATATAGTATTCACTTTTGAAAAAAATTTAAAAATTATTATATTTTCAAAGGTTATAACTTTTAAAAATATCAAAAAATTAAAAAATTTAATTTTTTTATATTTTTTGTAAATAACACCTATAAACCACTAAATGCATACACATTAAATCAGTAAACTTCTAAACCCCATAATGCCAAAATACATAAACTATCAAACCACTATATACTACTTAATAATTAATAAATCTAATTTTTAATTCTATTTATTATAATTTTAAATATTCATTTTAATTATTTATTAGTATATTTATATAGAAATATTTATTACAAAATAAATTATGAGTGCGACAAATATAATTTAAAAAATATATATTCTTATAAAAGAATTAAAAATTTAAAAATTAAATATTATTATTCAGTAATATATTTTTCTTTAATTTTGAATCAATTTGCGTTTTGTAAATATTTTTTAATTAATATCTATCATTTTATTAATAGTTTATTAATTTAATTTTTGATCATTATTATATAATCTATCAATAAAATTGTTTATAATGAATTTATATGATATATAATTATTAAAATTATTATAACTAAATATTATATTCATATTTCAAAAAATTATAAATATTATTATATTTTCAAAGGTTATAACATATGAAAAAGATAACACATTATAGAAACTTTTTTTGTTATTTTATTTTCTAAATAAAACCTATAAACCACTAAAAGTATAAAAACATAAATTGCTAAACTCCTAAATGACAAAACCTCTAAATACTTATTCCATTAAACTGATATAGATTAATAATAAATTAAAAATCTCATTTTAATTTTTATTCAGTATAATTTTAAATTTTTATTTTAATTATTTATCAGTTTATTTTATAGAAATATTAATTACAAAATAAATTATTTGTTAGACACAAATAATTTATATAAATTAATTTTCATAAAGAAAATATTGATAATCTTTTTAAAAGTAAAAAAATTTTCAAAAGAACAAATTATTATATAGTAATATATTTTGATTCCTTCTGAATCATTTTAGGTTTTTTTATTATATTTTAATTGATATCTATCTTATTAATAAAAGATTATTAATTTATTTTTTGATCATTTTTAGAATATTTATCAATAATATTATTTATATTTAATTTATATGATATATAAATATAATGATTATTATAACTAAATATTGAATTCTCATTAGAAAAAAAATTTTAAAATTATTATATTTTCAAATGTTATAACCTTTGAAAATATCAAAAAATAATAAAAAAAATATATTTTGTTATTTTAATTTTTAAATAAAACCTATAAACCACTAAATGCATACACAGTAAAATCAGTAAACTCCGAAGGCCCATAATGCCAATATACATAAACCATTAAACTGCTATATACTACTTTATAATTAAGAAATCTAATTTTAATTTCAATTTATTATTATTTTAAATATTTATTTTAATTATTTATAAGTTTATTTTATAGAAATATTTATTACAAAATAAATTATTAGTGCGACAAATATAATTTAAATAATTTATTTTTAATCAAAAAAAAACATATACACTTATAAAAGAAGTAAAATTTTAAAAATTAAAAATTATTATCCATTGATATTTTTTACACTAATTTTGAATCAAATTAGGTTTTGTAAATATTTTTTAATTAATATCTATCTTATTATTAATAGTTTATTAATTTAATTTTTGATCATTATTATAATATCTATCAATAAAATTGTTTATATTGAATTTATATGATATATAATTATTAAAATTATTATAAATAAATATTGTATTCACATTTCAAAAAATTGTAAATATTATTATATTTTCAAAGGTTATAACGTATGAAATTGACAAAAATTCTAGAAACTTTTTTTGTTATTTTATTTTCTAAATAAAACCTATAAACCACTAAAAGTCTAAAAACATAAATTGCTAAACTCCTAAATGACAAATCCTCTAAATACTTATTCCATTAAATGACAAAAAGCATAATATTTGATGACTGAAGAGAACCCCAATATTTGTTGAATTTATGCCTCATTTTCATACCCATTTCAGACACTATTGTATCTCTACTATATACACAAAGCTTAATTTTTTTTTCAAAATTCGAATAATCTGAGGAGAATAAACACTAGAGGTAGAATATTATGCGCCAGAAAATTTACAAGTTATCTCATAAAAAATTTTCAAGAAACGGGCCAAAATTTTGGCATTTGTTTAGTCTCTCTCAGTTGGAACGTTTGAACTTAACTCTTTCAAATACCTTTTGTCTTTGTCCTCCAACTTATCAAATTCTTTTTGATATTTTATATAAGTTTGTAGCATCAAATAAGTTGAATTCCAACTAGTAGGACAATCTAATTGCAATGAAGATCCATATGTCAAGTTTGCTTCTTCAACACAACTTAAACATATCTAATCTTTTAGGACTGCTCACATATTTTACCACACCTCTAATTTTTTGAATAGCACCCACAACTACTGCAATGCCATCTCTGACAATTAAATTTAGGATATTAGCACAACATCTCAAATAAAAATGCTCGCCTCTCAAAGGTACAACACTTTTCTTCACATGCCTTTTTTTCAATTGTTCAACTGCAACATTATTATTTGATGCATTGTCAACAGTAATGCACATCAACTTTCACAAACCCCATTCATTCATGCAAATCTCAATAGCATTTCTAATATTAACTCCAGAATGACTTTTAATTTGACAAAAGTTCAAAAGCCTTTTATGCATATTCTATTGAGAATCAATGAAATGAATACTCATACATATATAAGACAAATTTTGAATGCTAGTCCAAGTGTCTGTAGTAAATGAAACTATACAACAATGAGATGATATGCTATCAAATAATTTCTTCTTTTCCTTCACAAACAAAATAAAACAATCCCTCAATATAGAATGCCTAGATGAAATTTTAAATTGAGGCACACTAACTTCAAAAAAACACCTTAAACTCATCTCTCTCAACAAAACAAAAAGGCAATTCATCTTTTATGATCATTTTCACCAAAGCCTCCCTAACTAGTTGTTGATCAAATTGCAAACAAGTTAATTTTTTATACTCTAAACTAGTACCTTTAGTGAAACTCAACAAAGATTGTGACTTCTCTTTACCTTTGTAAGCTTCTTTTAATTCTTTTTTGAGTGGAAATTTCCTACAAGTCTCTCTAAACTATTTTTATAAACTCAAGTACCTTGATCCCTTTTTGCAAAATATTCCTTCCTACACCATATACAAGCTCCTACCATTTTCATTTCCCTCTGAATCAACTAATATCTCATAAGTTTCCCAAACAGCATTACTTATACTTTTTATGAGCTTGAGGTTCAGATGAACCTAGACTTTCTTTTAGAATTGGAATTGAAAAACCTACCGTAATAATAGAGGGTTCGTGAAAGGATGATGATTGTATTTACAAGAACTTTGATCATTTGAGATGTTATCATCTTCAAATTATTGTATTTTTCATTTACCCTGGATTGTGCCATCTGCATTGCCATTAATTAAAATGATATATTAAGCATAAATACATATAAATATTTCAAACAAGCAAGCTCTACAAAACTGACTGTAACACATTCAGCCCACTCATTCGGCCCAACCACACCACCACAACCAATACTCAACAAAACTAATTGAGATACATAATAATAATAATTAATCACTCAATTCTCATCAGAAAAACAAACCAAAAGGCTGGTGGCATCTGAGACACGGTGGAGGCAACCAGAAGTGCGACGAACAAGGGCTGGACCGAACTGAACATGGCTGGAATGGCATAAGGTGGCCTTGAACTCGTCGGAATAGCAATAGGTGCAGAGGAATTGGATGGGCAGTAGCGGAATTCTTGGCATCTTCATGTCATATATATATATATATATATATATATTCCTGGTTCTATTATCAGTTTTTTAGGATGAGATGGTTCTCGAGATGGATATTGCTTCCACCGTTAAAGTCAGTGGATTTTTCTCAGTCCCAATTCTTTTGGGTCATGAATTTGGGTCGGGTCGTGAATCTCTGAGCCCTGTGAGGAGCCCCACTAAATGCATGCACAGTTAAATCAGTAAACTTCTAAACCTTGTAATGCCAAAATACATAAACCATTAAACCGCTATATACTACTTAATAATTAATAAATCTAATTTTTAATTCTATTTATTATAATTTTAAATATTCATTTTAATTATTTATTAGTTTATTTTTATAGAAATATTTATTACAAAATAAATTATGAGTGCGACAAATATAATTTAAAAAATATATATGCTTATAAAAGAATTAAAAATTTAAAAATTAAAAATTGTTATCCAGAAATATATTTTACTATTATTTTGAATCAATTTGGGTTTTGTAATTATTTTTTAATTAATATCTATCTTAATATCAATAGTTTATAAATTTAATTTTGATCATTATTATAATATATATCAATAAAATTCTTTATATTGAATTTATATGATATATAATTATTAATATTATTATAACTAAGTATTGTATTCACATTTCAAAAAATTTTAAATATTATTATATTTTCAATGGTTATAACCTATGAAAATGAGAAAAAATTATAGAAATTTTTTTTATATTTTATTTTTTTAAATAAAACGTATAAACCACTAAAAGCTTAAATCATAAATCGCTTAAATCCTAAATGAAAAAACCTCTAAATACTTAATCCATTAAACTGGTATACAGTTATAATAAATCATAAATCTCATTTTAAATTTTATTTAGTATAATTTTAAATTTTTATTTTAAATATTTATCAGTTTATTTATATAGAAATATTAATTACAAAATAAATTATTAGTGAGAAATATCTAATTTAAATAAAACCAGTATCCCTAAATAATAAATAATAAATCTCATTTTTTTTCAATATAATTTAAAATATTCATTTTACATATTTATTTGTTTATTTTTATAAATATATTAATTATCGAATAAATTATGAGTTAGACAAATATAATTTATATAAATTATTTTTCATCAAAAAAATATACATAAATTTTTAAAAGAAAAAAAAAATTCAAATCAATGAATTATTATATAGTAATATATTTGCTTTGCTTCTGAAACATTTTAGGTTTTGTAATTATATTTTAATTGATATCTATCTTATTAATAATAGATTATTAATTTATTTATTGCTCATTAATAGAATATTTATTAATTAAATAGTTTATATTAATTTTATATGATATATAAATATAATGATTATTCTAACTAAATTTTATATTTACATTTATAAATAATTTAAAAATTATTATATTTTTAATGGTTATCATCTTTGAAAATGAGATAAAATCACAAAAATAATTTTTTTGTTATTTTATTGTTTATATAAAACCTATAAACTACTAAATGCCTAAACGCTTAAATCATTAAACTCCTAAACCTAAAAACACTTAAATACTCAAACATTTAAACAATCTTTAAATGTTTGAGTATTTATAAATAATAAATAAATATCTATCAATAAATAATAGTTTATTAATTTATTTTTTGATCATTATTATATTTATATTTATATATAGTTTATTAATACCTATCAATAAAATTGTTTATTTTTAATTTACACGTTATATAATTATTAAGTTTATCATTACTAAATATTGTATTCACATTTAAAAAAAATTTAAAAATAATGATATTTATAATGATTATAACCTTCAAAATTGATAAAAAATTTGAAAAATAATTTTTTTGTTACTTCATTATTTAAATATAACATATAAACTACTAAATGCCTAAACACTTAAATCACTAAACTCTTAAATACTTAAACCATTAAACCGGTATATCCTAAATAATTAATCATTAATCTCATTTTTATTTTTATTCATTATAATTTTAATATTCATTTTAATTATTTATTAGTTTATTTTTATAGAAATATTAATTGCAAAATAAAATTATGAATTAGACAAATATAATTTAAATAATTTATCTTCATCAAAAAAATTTATAAGCTTATAAGAAGAATCAAAAATTTAAAAATAAAAAATTATAATTTAGTAATATATTTACTTTGATTTTGAATCCTTTTTGGTTTTCAAATATATATTAATTAATATCTATCTTATTAATAATAGTTTATTAATCTATTTTATGATCTATATTATAATATCGATCAATAAAATTATTTATATTGAATTTACATGATATTTAATTTTTATGATTATTATAATTAAATATTGAATTAACATTTGAAAAAAAATTAAAAAGTCTAATATTTTCATTGGTTATAAACGTGAAAATGAGAAAAAATCATAAAAATAATTTCTTTGTTATTTAATTATTTAAATAAAACCTATAAACCAGAAAATACTTAAATAGTTAAATAACTAAACTCCTAAACCCTGATACTGCTACACCACACGCACATAGCGATGGACCATAATACACACGTGGACATATTCTTGTCAATTTTGGTCTAGCATTTAGAGGGGCCAGCAAGTCCTGAAAGCAGCCAGAAGTATGGGCCACCAGCTTGTAGAGGGCCCCACTAGCAAGCCGGGATGATAACATTCAGACAACTAATGAGACCGAGCAAAGTGGTCGGGAGTAAACCTAGGAGTAGCTAGGAATGGGTCCGACTAGCCATATCATGCAGTATAGAGGGCCACCCAACCGTTGCCCAACAGAAGTAGCGGGCAATCCATGATTAATTAGAGAGCCGAAAAAATCTGAAGCATCACCAAGTAGGGCCAGTTAGCAATGGAGTCCAGACCAGCCACACGGGAGCGAAAGATTCAAACTTGTAGTTTATGTTTGTAATCTTATTTGTATTTTGGACTTTGTATGCACCATGTACTTGTAGAGACGGATCATGACCCACACACACACACACAATCTTGTCTGTTCTCTTTGTAGCATGCAATGAGTGCAACTGGACCCATGAGTATATATAAGTGGGGCCTACCAATGCATTTTATAAATACACATTAGGCGATGCAACATTCCCGGGAGCACAAGACACATCTTTATAGCATTTTGAAATTTTACTTGTTTTCTATCTTGGTTGTACACATAGATAATTAGACTATGAGATGGACCTCATCACACATGCACACCGATGCATGCTTATTTTTTGATATTTAGTCGACACAACATACAGCCACTTATTGGAGCTCGAGGAGGAAGAATTCTAACCCAAGAGATACTCTTTTGAGGATCATTGGAGCAAAAGAATTTGGAATTCAGAGGAGAGATGAATTGAAAAAGTGTCGTAGATATGGACTTGTGGATTTATGGCTATTCAGTTTTATATGTATTCCATTGTATAGTAATGACATATGCAAACGCTTGATGCTACATGTCACACACATGCACAATCTTATATTTGCATAGTTTTAATATGGTGCATCATTCATGTTCCTCCAAAAGGCTTGGATAAATTCGAATGGAAATGATGCTGTGCGCATAAAGTCTCACTACCAACTCTAAAGTTCGGGAATTCCACGTGATTTTAGTTGTATTCATATGCTTAGAATTATTAGGAATTATTTTTTTTATGTATTTTATGCATAGAATCATTAAGGTGCATAGGATTTGCCGGGCTGGCCTAAATTAGTTAGCTTTTTAGTCTCTTGTAAGTTGTGTGCCTAAATGATAAATAAAGTGTGTATTTTCCAAAAGAAAAAATAATAAAAAATTATAAACCCTAAACTTTAAATCCTAAACCTTAAGCCATAAACTATACCCCTAATCCATAAACCCTAAATCTTAAATCTCATGTTTTGCACTTTTATAATCAAATGACTAAGTGTTAAATTTAAATTGAAATTCACAACTTTTAGGAATGTCACAAATTTATCTTTTTGTATATGTAACACAAAGTCATGACTGAAGGGGTGGATTATGGATTCAATCACTTTCTTGCTTTAGATTATTGTAGCATTAGCAATGGCCATGATTGTATATTTTGTCTCTAGAACACAAAATCATATCGATGAGAATATGCCATAACTTGTGTCTCTCTTTTGAACATATTGTTATGGCACTAAAAATTATCATGATTACATATTTAATCACTATAAGACTGGGTCACAGTATTGGATATGTCTATAGCTTGTGCATTTTATCTTTATATTGCAAAGTCATTGCACTAGGAATGATTGTAACTTTGGACATTCCTCAAGAGCAAAAGTCATGACCCTAGAAATAGTTAAAGCTCGAGTACTACTCTTTATAACTTTCTATAGCTAAAGTTCTTAGGATGGGAAATATCACTATGGCTTTTTCCTTTGATTTGTGACCTCAAGTGTCAATATGCAAGACTAATATTTAGAGCAATGATTAAAACCTTTTATACGGTTGAATATGATTCATTTACACCTTTTTGGGTATTGTGAGCTTGTATACATAACTCATTTAATATAAAAAGAAAGAAATGATACTTTTCATATCCATGAGGATTTAAAAAAAGGCTTAGACATGCCAATAAAATAAATTTTTTGATTCTTGATTTAAAGAGAGCCCATACTTCTTGCCCTACTCAAAACGCCCAGGGGCTAGTTTGTTCTAATAGGCTACAAGGTTGTTATTTTTTTAAAGGTGAACTATGTTTTAAAAAAATTGCTTTGAGTGTGCGCATGAGAGATATTTTAGAAGAAATTACAATAATCAATATAACTAGCATCCTCAACAACTAGATATTTCTACACATAGGGGTACAACTTTGGTTTAGTCTGTTTGCGTACATGAGTCAAATTACCTTTGATAGCCCAGTGATTCAACATCAAATATGATGAGACATAATAGAGATAAAGTAAAAGCTCCTATTATTTTTGTTAAAGCCTTAGCAATCATTCTAGAGTTGAGAGAGGAACAAAATAAATTATTTTAATTATTTAGTATAATTTTAATTTTTATTTTAATTATTTATCTGTTTATTTTTATAGAAATATTAATTACAAAATAAATTATTAGTGTGATAGATCTAATTTAAATTAAACTGGTTTATCCTAAATAATAAAGAATATATCTCATTTTTTTCATTTTAATTTTAAATATTCAAATTTAATTATTTATTTGTTTATTTTTATATAAATATTAATTACAAAATAAATTATGAGTACACAAATATAATTTATATAAATTATTTTTCATCAAAATAATATAGATAAACTTTTTAAAAGAAAAAAAAATTTTAAAACAAAAAATTATTATATAGTAATATATATTCTTTACTTCTGAATCATTTTAGGTTATGTAATTATATTATAAATGATATCTAACTTATTAATAATCGATCTTTAATTTATTTTTTCATTATTATTAAAATAATAATCAATAAAATAGTTTATATTGAATTTATATGATATATAAATATAATGATTATTATAACTAAATATTGAATTCACTTTTGAAAAAAAATTTAAAAATATTTATATTTTCAAATATTATACCTTTGAAAATATCAAAAAATAATAAAAATATATTTTTTGTTTTTTAATTTTTTAAATATAAGCTATAAACTACTAAATGCATACACAGTTAAATAAGTAAACTCCTAGACCCCCGTAATGCCTAAATACATTAACCATTAAACTGATATATAATACATAATAAATAATAAATCTAATTTTTATTTCTATTTATTATAATTTTAAATATTCATTTTAATTATTTATTAGTTTATTTTTAAAGAAATATTTATTACAAAATAAATTATGAATGCGACAAATATAATTTAAATAATTTATTTTTAATGAAATTATATATATATATATATATATATATATATATATATATATATATGCATATAAAATAAGTAAAAATTTAAAATTATTATCCAGTAATATATTTTACTTTAATTTTCAATCAATTTGGTTTTTGTAAATATTTTTTAATTAATTTCTATCTTTTTATTAATAGTTTATTAATTTAATTTTTGATCATTATTATAATATCTATTAATAAAATTGTTTATATTGAAAATATATGATGTATAATTATTAATATTATTATAACTAAAATATTAAATTTACATTTAAAAAAATTTTAAATATTATTATATTTTCAATGGTTATAACTTATGAAAATGAGAAAAAATTATAAATTATTATTATTATTTTATTGTTTAAATAAAACCTATAAACCACTAAATGCCTAAAAACATAAATCGCAAAATTTTCAAATGACAAAACAACTTACTACTTAATACATTAAAAATTATTATATTTTCAAAGGTTATAACCTTAAAAAATGAGAAAAAATAATAGAAAATAAATTTTTTGTTATTTCATTTTTTAAATAAAACCTATAGATCATTAAATGCTTACTTATTTAAATCAGCAAGCTCTTAAATCCCAAAACCCCTAAATTCATAAACCTTTTAACAGCTATATACTACTTAATAAATAATAAATCTCATTTTTATTTTTATTTATTATAATTTTAAATATTCATTTTAATTATTTATTGTTTAATTTTTTATAAAAATTAATTACAAAATAAATTTCGAGTGAGACAAATATTATTTAAATAATTATTTTTAATTAATATTTATATTATTAATAATAGTTTATTAATTTTATTTTTGATCATTATTATAATATCTATCATTAAAATTATTTATATTGAATTTATATGATATATAATTAGTAAGAAGAATATAATTATACATTGTATTCACATTTTAAAAGATTTTAAAAATTACTTTATTTTCAAAGATTATAACCTTTGAAAATCAAAAAAAAATCAAAAAAAAAAGTTAAATTTTTATTATATAAATAAATCCTATAGACCACTAAATGCCTAAAAACATAAATTGCTAGACTCCTAAAAGACATATCTCATAAATAATCAAACCATTAAACCGGTATACCACATATAATAAATCATAAATCTCATTTTAATTTGTATTCATTATAATTTTAAATATTCATTTTAATTATTTATTAATTTATATTTTATAGAAATATCAATCACAAAATAAATAGAGTGAGAAAAATATTTTTAATAATTTATTTTTAATCAAAAAAAAAATAAGCTTATATAAAGAATTAAAAATTTAAAAACAAAAAATTATTATTTAGTAATATATTTTATTTTGATTTTGAAACATTATATATAGGTTTTGCAATTATATTTTAATTGTGATCAAACTTATTAATAAAAGTTTATTAATTTATTATTTGATCATTTTTATAATATCGAAGAATAATAGTACTTATATTAAATTAAAATGTTTTATAATTATTAAATTATTATAACTAAATATTATATTTACATTTGAAAAAAAATTATAATTATTATATTTTCAAAGGTTATAAACTTCAAAAATTATAAAAAATCACAAAATAATTTTTTATTATTTTATTATTTAAATAAAACGTATAAGCCACTAAATTCCTAAACATTTAAATCTCTAGACTCCTCAACCTCAAAACCCCCTAAATACTTAAACCATTAAACCAATATAACCTAAATAATAAATAATAAATCTCAATTTTATTATTATTCATTATTATTTTAAATATTCATTTTAATTATTTTATAGTTTATTTTTATAGAAATATTAATTACAAAATAAATAATGAGTGAGATAGATATAATTTAAATAAATTATTTTTTATGAAAAAAAATATAAGCTTATAAAAATAAACAAAATTTCAAAAATTTAAAATTTTATTTAGTAATATAATTTACTTTGATTTTGAATTATTTTGGGTTTTGCAAATATATTTTAATTAATATCTATCTTATTAATAATAGTTTATTAATTTATTTTTTGATCATTATTATAATATATATTAATACATTTTTTTATATTGAATCTCAAACAAATATAATTTTTAAGATTATTATAACTAAGTATTGTATTCATATTTTAGAACTATTAAAAAATTATTATATTTTTAAAGGTTATAACCTTTGAAAATCACGAAAATTCATAAAAATAATTTTTTTGTTATTTCATTGATTAAATACAACCTATAAACACGAAAATCTGTAAACATATAAATCAATAAACTCCTTAACCCCAAAACCACGAAAAACATAAACAATTAAATATTTATGACCTAAATAATAAATAATAAATCTCATTTTTATTAGCATTCATTATAATTTAAAATATACATTTTAATTATTTATTAGTTTATTTTTATATAAATATAAATTAAAAAATAAATTATTAGTGAAACAAATATAATTTAAAAAATATAGGCTTATAAATTGATACATAAATTTAAAATTTTAAAATTAATATATTGTAAAATATTTCACTTTGATTTTAAAATTTATATAATTTTTTTTTCATTTTATAACGTTATAACCTTTGAAAATATAATAAATTTTAATTTTTTTTTGAAAAGGAATACAATATGAAGTTTATAATCATAATTATTAAATATTATATAAATTCAATATAAATTATTTTATTGGTATATATTATAATAATGATAATTAAAAAATAATAAACAAGTATTAATAAGATAAATATTGTTTAATATATATTTGCAAAACCTAAAATGATTCAAAATCAAAGCGAAATATTTTACTTAATATTAATTTTAAATTTTTGAATTTTTTATCCATTTATATGCTTATATATTTTTTGATTAAAAATAAATTTTTTAAATTATATTTGTCTCAATAATAATTTATATTTTAATTTATATTTCTATAAAAATAAACTAATAAATAATTAAGATGTATGTTTAAAATTATAATCAATACTAAAAAAAATGAGATTTATTATTTATTATATATAGTATACAGGTTTAATGGTTAAATTATTTAGGGGTTTTGTCATTTAGAAGTTTAGCAATTTATGTTTTTAGGCATTTATTGGTTTATAGGTTTTATTTATATAATAAAAATTAAATTTATTTTTTGTTTTTTTGATTTTCAAAGGTTATAAACTTTGAAAAGAAAATAATTTTTAAACTTTTTTAAAATGTGAATACCATATATAATTATATTAATCTTACTAATTATATATCATATAAATTAAATATAAATAATTTTAATGATAGATATTATAATGATGATCAAAAATTAAATTAACAAACTATTTTTAAAAATCTAAATATTAATTAAAATATATTTAAATAACACAAAATTATTCAAAATCAAATAAAAATATATTACTAAATAATAATATTTAATTTTTAAATTTTTCCTTCTTTTTTTAAGCTTATATATTTTTTTTGATTAAATATTAATTATTTAAATATTATTTGTCTCATACAAAATTTATTTTGTATTAATGTTTTTAAAAAATTAAATTATAAATAATTAAAATGAATATTTAAAATTATAATAAATAAAAATATAAATGAGATTTATTATTTAATAAGTAGAATAAAGCTATTAAAAGGTTTATGTATTTATAGGTTTCAGGGTTTATGAGCTTACTAAGTTAAGTAAGTAATCAATTAATGATCTATAAGGTTTATTTAAAAAATGAAATAACAAAAAATTTATGTTTATTATTTTTTCTCATTTTTTAAGGTTATACCTTTTGAAAATATAATAATTTTTAAATTTTTTTTAAAAGTGAATGCACTATTATTTATAATAATCATAATGAATATATAAAATATAAATTCAATATAAATAATTTTATTGATAGATATTCTAATAATTATCAAAAAATAAATTAAAAATTTATAATGAATAAGATTGATATTACATAAAATATAATATCAAAACCTAAAATGATTCAAAAGCAAAACAAAATATATTACTAAATAATAATTATTTGTTTTTATATTTTTATACTTTTTATAATTATCTATAGTCATGAAAAATAATTTTTATAAATTAAATTTTTAACTCATAATTTATTTTATAATTAATAAAGATATACAAATAAAAAACTAAAAATCAAAATGATTTTTAAAAATTATATTGAAAACAAATAAAAATGATATTTATTAATTGTTATTTAGTGTATATCAGTTTAAAGAATTATCTATATATGGTTATCAGTATTTAGTAGTTTAGTTATTTAAGTGATTAGGCATTTAGTGGTGTCTAGGTATTATTTAAACAATGAAATAACAAAAAAAATAATTTTTTTTTATTTTTTCACATGTTCAAAGGTTATATAATCTTTGGAAATATAAAAATTTTAAAACTTTTTTCAAAAGTGAATAGAATATTTAGTTATAATAATTATTAAATTTATATATCATATAAACTCAATATAAATATTTTTAATGATAAATACTCTAATAATGATCAAAAAATAGATTAATAATCTATTATTAATAAGATATATATCATTTAAAATATAATTACAAATTTTAAAATGATTCAGAAGCTAAGCAAAATATATTACTATACAATAATTTTTTGTTTTGGAATTTATTTTTTAAAATTTATCTTTATATTTTTTTGATGAAAAATAATTTATATAAATTATATTTGTTTAACTCATAATTTATTTTGTAATTAATATTTATATAAAAATATACAAATAAATAAATAAAATGAATATTTAAAATTATAATGAAAAAAATGAGTTTTATTATTTATTATTTAGGGTATACAGCTTTAATTTAAATTAGATATATCTAACTAATAATTTATTTTGTAATTAATATTTCTATAAAAAAAACTAATAAATAATTAAAATAAAAATTTAAAATTAAACTAAATAAAAATTAAAATGAAATTTATGAATTATTATAATTGTATACTAGTTTAATTGTTTAAGTATTTAGAGGTTTTGTCATTATGTAGTTTAGCTATTCATGTTTTTAGGCATTTAGTGGTTTATAGGTTTTATTTAAACAATAGAATAACAAAAAAAATATTTGTAATTTTTTCTCATTTTCATAGGTCAAAACCTTTGAAAATATAATAATATTTAAAATTTTTTGAAATGTAAATACAATATTTAGTTATAATAATTTTAATAATTATATATCATATAAATTCAAAATAAACAATTTTATTGATAGAAATTATAATAATGATCAAAAATTAAATTAATAAACTAGTAATAATAAGATAGATATTAATTAAAAAATATTTACAAAACCCAAATTGATTCAAAATTAAATTAAAAAATATTATTGGATAATAATTTTTAATTTTTAAATTTATACTTCTTTTATAAGCATATATATATTTTTTTATTAAAAATAAATTATTAAAATAAATTTGTCGCACTCATATTTATTTTGTAATAAAACATTATATAAAAATAAACTAATAAATAATTAAAATGAATATTTAAAGTTATAATAAATTGAAATAAAAATTAGATTTCTTAATTACTCAGTAGTATATAATAGTTTAATTGTTTATGTATTTAGGCATTACGGGCTTTAAGAGTTTATTGATTTAACTTTATATGGATTTAGTGGTTTATAGGTTTTATTTAAAAATTAAAATAACAAAATATTAATTCTTATTATTTTTTGATATTTTCAAAGGTTATAACATTTGAAAATATAATAATTTATATATTTTTTTCAAATGTGAATTCAATATTTAGTTATAATAAACATTATATTTATATATCATATAAATTCATTATTAACAATATTATTGCTAAATATTCTAATAATGATCAAAAAATAAATTAATAATCTATAATTAATAAGATAGAAATCAATTAAAATATAATTACAAAACTTATAATGATTCAGAAGAAAAGCAAATTATATTACCATATAATAATTTTTTTAATTTTTTTTTCTTTTAATAAGTTTATCTATATTTTTTTTGAAGAAAAATAATTTATATAAATTATATTTGTCTAACTCATAATTTATTTTTTTATTAATATTTATATAAAAATAAACAAATAAATAATTAAAATGAATATTTAAAATTATAATGAAAAAAAATGAGATTTATTCTCTATTATTTAGGGTATAAGAGTTTAATTTAAATTATATTTATCTCACTAATAATTTATTTTGTAATTAATATTTCAATAAAAATAAACTCATAAATAATTAAAATAAAAATTTAAAATGATACTGAATAAAAATTAAAATGAGATTTATGAATTATTATTAATGTATACTAGTTTAATATTTTAAGTATTTTGAGGTTTTGTCGTTAAGGACTTTAGCGATTTATGTTTTTAGGCATTAAGTGGTTTATTGGTTTTGTTTAAACAATGAAATAACAAAAAAAATTATTTTTGATATTTTTTTTCATTTTCAAAGGTGAATTCAATATTTAGTAATAATAATCATTATAATTATATATAATATAAACTAAATATAAACCATTTTATTCATAGATATGATATCAATTATCAAAAAATAAATTAATATGTTATTATTATTATGATGGATATAAATTAAAATATAATTGCAAAACCTAAAATTATTCAAAATCCAATTAAAGTTTATTACTAAATAATAATTTTTGTTTTTTAGTTTTTGCTTCTTTTTATAAGCTTATATTTTTTTTATGAAAAATAAATTATTTAAATTATATTTGTATCGCTCATAATTTATTTTGTAATTAATATTTTAATAAATTATTTAAATTATATTTAAGGTTTAGGAGTTTAAAGGTTTTAGTATTTAGGATCTTTTGTGTTTAGGAGTTTAGATGTTTAAGTGTTTAAGCATTTAGTGGTTTATAAGTTTTATTTAAACAATGATATAGCAAAAAATTTATTTATATTATTTTTTCTAATTTTTTAAGATTATATCCTTTGAAAATATAATAATTTTTAAATATTTTTCGAATGTAAATATAATATTTATTTATAATAATCTTCATAATTATAATTCATTTAAATTCAATATAAATAATTATATTGCTAGATATTATAATTATGATCAAAAAATAAATTAATAAACTATTATTTATAAAATAGTTATTATTTAAAAAGAATTTGCAAAATCTAAATTTATTCAAATCAAAGTAAAATATATTACTAAATAATAATTTTTTTTAATATTTTTTTTTATAACGTTATATTTTTATTTTTAAAAATAAATTATTTAAATTATATTTGTCTTACTCATAATTTATTTTGTAATTTATAATTCTATAATAATAAACTACTAAATAATTAAAATAAATAATTAAAATAAAATTTAGATTTATTATTTATTATTCAGGATATACCGGTTTAATGATTTAAGTATTTAGGTGTTTTGTGGTTTAGGAGTTTAGTGATTTAATTGTTTAGACCTTTAGTTATTCATAGTTTTTATTTAATGAATGAAAAAAACAAAAAATTTAATTTTTTAATTTTTTTTAAATTTTTGAAGGTTGTAACCATTGAAAATATAATAATTTATAATATTTTTTTAAAGGTGAATATAATATCTAGTTATAATAATCTTAATAATTATATATAATGAAACTCAACATAAATAATTTTATTGATAGATATTATAATAATGATCAATAAAAAAATTAATAAACTTTTATTTATATGAATGATATAAATTAAAATATAATTGTAAAATCTAAAATGATTCAAAATCAAAATACGATATAGTATTAAATAAATTTTTTTTAAAAAAATTTTGCCTCTTTTTATAAGCATTTTTTATGAAAAATAAATTATTTAAATTATATATGTCACACTAATAATTTAATTTGTAATTAATATTTCTATAAAAATAAACTGATAAATAATTAAAATGAATATTTAAAATTATAATGAATACTAATAAAACTGAGATTTATCATTTATTATTTAGACTATACTAATTTAATGTTTCAAGTATTTACGGGCTTCGGGGTTTAGGAGTTTAGTCATTTTAGTATTTAGTCATTTAGTGGTTTATAGGTTTTATGTAAAAAATAAAATAACAAAAAATTTATTTTTGTTATTTTTTCGCATTTTTGAAGGTTATTACCTTTGAAAATATAATAATTTTTAAATTTTTTTTTTGAAAAGTGAAAACAATATGAAGTTATAACAATCATAATAATTATATATCATATAAATTCAATATAAACTATTTTATTGATATTTATTATAATAATGATCATAAAAAAGTAATAACTAATTATTAATAAGATAAATATTGTATAAAATATATTTGCAAAACCTAAAATGACTCAAAATCAACGTGAAATATTTTACTAAATATTAATTTTAAATTTTTAAATTTTTGTATCCATTTATAAGCCTATATATTTTATGATGAAAATTAAATTATTTAAATTATATATGTCTCGCTAATAATTTATTTTTTAATTTATATTTCTATAAAATTAAACTAATTAATAATTAAAATGTATATTTAAAATTATAATGAATACTAATAATTAAACTAATTTAAGGTATAACTATTTAATTGTTTAAGTTTTTTGTGGTTTTGGGGTTAAAGAGTTTATTGATTTATATGTTTACACATTTTCATGTTTATAGGTTTTATTTAATCAATGAAATAACAAAAAAATTATTTTTATGAATTTTAGTGAATTTCAAAGGTTATAAGCTTATAAAAATATAATAATTTTTAATCTTTCTAAAATATGAATATAATACTTATGTATAATAATCTTAATAATTATATTTGTTGTAGATTCAATGTAATAAAATGTATTAATATATATTATAAAAATGATTAAAAAATAAATTAATAAAATATTATTAATAAGATAGATATTAATTAAAATATATTTGCAGAACCCAAAATAATTCAAAATCAAAGTAAATTATATTACTAAATAAAATTTTAAATTTTTGAAATTTTGTTTATTTTTATAAGCTTATTTTTTTTCATAAAAAATAATTTATTTAAATTATATCTGTCTCACTCATTATTTATTTTTTAATTAATATTTCTATAAAAATAAACTAAAAAATAAATAAATGAATATTTAAAATTATAATGAATACAAATAAAAATGAGATATATAATTTATTATTTCGGTTATTTAGGTTTAATGGTTTAAGTATTTAGGGGGTTTTGGTGTTTAGGATTCTAGAGATTTAAATGTTTAGGCATTTAGTGGTTTATAAGTTTTATTTAAATAATAAAATAATAAAAAATTATTTTTGTGATTTTTTTATCATTTTTGAAGGTTATAACCATTGAAAATAGAATAAATTTTAAATTTTTTTCAAATGTAAATATAATATTTAGTTATAATAACTTAAGAATTATAAGACATTTTTATTAAATATAAGTAATTTTATTGTTCGATAATATAAAAATGATCAAATAATAAATTAATAAACTATTATTAATAAGATTGATCGCAATTAAAATATAATTGCAAAACCTATATAAAAATGATTCAAAATCAAAGTAAAATATATTACTAAATAATAATTTTTTGTTTTAAAAATTTTACTTCTTTATATAAGATTATTTTTAAAAATAAATTTTTAAAATTATATTTGTCTCACTCATTATTTATTCTGTGATTGATATTTGTATAAAAAATAAACTAATAAATAATTAAAATGAATATTTAAAATTATAATGAATACAAATTAAATGAGATTTATGATTTATTATATATGGTATACCGATTTAATGGTTTATTATTTTTTGAGTTTTTTCGTTTAGGTGTTTAGCAATTTATGTTTTTATGCATTTAGTGGTTTATAGGTTTTATTTATATAAATAAAAATTTAAAATTCTTTTTTTAATTTTTTCTAATTTTCAAAGGTTATAATCTTTGAAAATAAAAAAAATTTTGAAATTTTTTCAAATGTGAATACATTGTATACTTATATTAATCTTACTAATTATATATCATATAAATTCAATATAAATAATTTTAATGATAGATATGATAATAATGATCAAAAATTAAATTAATAAACTTTTATTAATAATATAAATATTAATTAAAATATATTTACATAATACAAAATGATTCAAAATCAAATAAAAATATTTTACTAAATAATAATATTTAATTTTTAAAATATTTCTTCTTTTTATAAGCATATATTTTTTTTATTAAAATAAATTATTTAAATAATAATTGTCTAACTCGAAATTTATTTTGTAATTAATTTTTCTATAAAATTAAACTATAAATAATTAAAATGAATATTTAAAATTATTAAAATAGATATAAAAATGAGATTTATTATTTATTAAGTAATATATAGCTATTAAAAGGTTTATGTATTTAGCGGTTTCGAAATTTATGAGCTTACTGATTTAAGTAAGTAAGCATTTAATGATCTATAAGTTTTATTTAAAAAATGAAATAACAAATAATAATCATTATATTTAAGGTTATAACCTTTGAAAATAAATAATTTATAAATTTTTTTTAAAAGTGAATACAATATTTAGTTATAATAAACATTATATTTATATATCATATAAATTCAATATAACAAATTTTATTGATAAATATTCAAATAATGATCAAAAATAAATTAATAATCTATTATTAATAAGATAGATATCAATTATAATATAATTACAAAACCTAAAATGATTCAGAAGCAAAGCAAAATATATTACTATATAATAATTTTTTGTTTTGAATTTTTTTTCTTTTAAAAAGTTTATCTGTATTATTTTGATGAAATATAATTTATATAAATTATATTTGTGTAACTCATAATTTATTTTGTAATTAATATTTATATAAAAATAAACAAATAAATAATTAAATTTGAATATTTAAAATTAAAATGAAAAAAGAATAAGTTTAATTCTTTATTATTTAGGATATACCGATTTAATTTAAATTAGATCTGTCTTACTAATAATTTATTTTTTAATTAATATTTCTATAAAAATAAACAGATAAATAATTAAAATAAAAATTAAAATTATACTGAATAATTAAAATAATTTATTTTGTCACTCTCTTAACTCTAAAATGATTGTTAAGGCTCTAACCAAAATAATAGGAGCTTTTACTTTATCTCTATTATGTCTCATCATATTTGATGTTGAATCACTAGGCTATCAAAGGTAATTTGACTCATGTATGCTAACAGACTAAACCAAAGTTGTAACCCTATGTGTTGAAATAGCTAGTTGTTGACGATGCTATTTATATTGATTATTGTAACTTCTTCTAAAATATCTCTCATGCACACACTCATCAATTTTTTTAAAACATTGATCACCTCTAAAAAAAACAACCTTGTAGCCTTTTAGAACAAACTATCCCCTGGGTGGTTTTAGCAGGGCAAGAAGTATGGGCTCTCTTTCAATTAAGAATCAAAAAATTTATTCTATTGGCATGTCTAAACCATCCTTTATATCCTGATGGATATGAATATAATCATTTCTTTCTTTTTATATTAAATGAGTTATGTATACAAGCTCACAATACCCAAAAAGGTGTAAATGAATCATATTCAAATGTATAAAAGGTTTTAATCATTGCTCAAAATATTAGTCTTGCATATTGACACTTGAGGTCACAAATCAAAGGAAAAAGCCATAGTGATATTTCCAATCCCAAGATTTTTAGCTATAGAAAGTTATAAAGAGTAGTACTCTAGCTTTAACTATTTCTAGGGGCATGACTTTTGCTCTTGAGGAATGTTCAAAGTTACAATCATTCCTAGTGCAATAACTTTGCAATATAAAGATAAAATGCACAAGCTATGGTCATATCCAATACTATGACCCAGTATTATAGTGATTAAATATGTATTCATGATCATTCTTAGTGCCATAACAATATGTTCAACAAAGACACAGAAGTTATGGCATATTCTAATCGATATAATTTTATGTTCTAGAGACAAATATACAATCATGACCATTGCTAATGCTACGATAATCTAAAGCATGAAAGAGATTGAATCTATAACTCACCCCTTGAGTCATGACTTTGTCTTACATATACAAAAAGATAAATTTGTGATATTCCGAAAAGTTGTGAATTTCAATTTAAATTTAACAATTAGTCATTTGATTTAGGATTTAGGGTTTATTGATTAGGGTTATAGTTTATGGTTTAATGTTTAGGATTTAAAGTTTAGGGTTTATGGTTTTTTTTTTGTTTTTTTTGGAAAATACACACTTTATTTATCATTTAGGCACACAACTTACAAGAGACTAAAAAGCTGACTAATTTAGGACAGGCCACCAAATTATATGCACCTTAATGATTGCATAAAATACATAAAAAAACATATTGCCTAATAATTCCAAGCTTACGAATACAACTGAAATCACTTGGCATTCCCGGACTTCAGAGTTGGCATTGAGTCATTATGCGAACTGAATCCTTTCCATTCGGATTTTTCAAAGCCTTTTGGAGGAACCTGAATGATGCACCATATTAAAACTATGCAAATATATGATTGTGCATGTGTGTGACATGCAACATCAAGCGTTTGACTAGGTCATTGCTATGCAATGAAATACATGTAAAACTGAATAGCCATAAATCCACAAGTCCATATCTACGGCACTTTGTCAATTCATTCTCACCTCTAAATTCCACATTCTTTTGCTCCAATGATCCGCAAAAGAGTATCTCGTGGGTTATAATGATTCCTCCTCGAGATCCAAGAAGTGGCTGTATGTTGCACCGACAAAATATCAAAAAATATGCATGCATCGGTGTGCATGTGTAATGAGGTCCATCTCATAGTCTAATTATCTACGCGTACAACCAAGCTAGAAAAAAATTAAAATTACAAAATGCTATAAAGATGGGTCTTCTGCTCCTGAGAGTGTAGCATCGCCTAATGTGTATTTACAAAATACATTAGTGGGCCCCACTTAGAGATACTCATGGGTCCAGTTGCCCTCATTGCATGCTACATAGAGAATAGACAAGATTGTGTGTGTAAGTATGTCGTGATCCGTCTCTACAAGTAAATGGTGCATACAAAGTCCAAAAAACAAATAAGATTACAAACATAAACTACAAGTTTGAATATTTCGCTCCCGTGTGGTTGGTCTGGACTCCATTGCTTACTTGCCCTGCTTGGTGATGCTTCGGATATTGCCAGCTCTCCAATTAATCATGGATTACCCGCTACTCCTGTTGGGCGACAGTTCGGTGGACATCAATGCTGCCTGATAGGGCTAGTTGGCCCATTCCTAGATACTCTTGGGTTTACTCCCGACCACTTTGCTCGGTCTCGTCAGTTGTCTGAATGTTATCATCCCGGCTTTCTAGTGGGGCCCTCTACAAGCTGGTGGCCCATACTTCTGGCTCCTTCCAGGACTTGCTGGCCCCTCTAAATGCTACACTAAAATTGACAAGAATATGTGCACGTGTGTACTATGCTCTGTCGCTATGTGTGTGTGGTGCAGTAGTATCATGGGTTTAGAAGTTTAGTAATTTAAGTATTTAGGTATTTTGTGGTTTATAGGTTTTATTTAAATAATTAAATAACAAAAAAATTATTTTTATGATTTTTTGTGATTTTCAAGGTTATAACCATTAAAAATATTATAATTTTTAATTTTTTTTTCAAGTGTTAATATAATATTTAATTATAATAATCATAAAAATTAAATATCATGTAAATTCAATATAAATAATTTTATTGATCGATATTATAATATTGATAATAAAATAGATTAATAAACTATTATTAATATGATAAATATTAAATAAAATATATTTGCAAAACATAAAATGATTCAAAATCAAAGTAAAATATATTACTAAATAATAATTTTTTATTTTTAAATTTTTAATTCTTTTTATAAGCTTATAAATTTTTTTGATGAAGATAAATTATTTAAATTATTTTTGTCTCATTCTAAATATTATTTTGCAATTAATATTTCTATAAAAATAAACTAATAAATAATTAAAATGAATATTAAAATTATAATGTATACAAATAAAAATGAGATTAATGACTAATTATTTAGGTAAACCAGTTTAATGTTTTAAGTATTTAAAAGTTTACGAGTTTAGTGATTTAATGTTTAGCCATTTAGTAGTTTATATGTAATATTTAAATAATGAATTAATAAAAAAATTATTTTTCAAATTTTTTATCAATTTTGAAGGTTATAATCTTTATAAATATAATATTTTTTAAATTTTTTTTATATGTGAATACAATATTTAGTTATAATAAACGTACTAATTATATATCATTAAAATTAAAAATAAACAATTTTATTGATAGCTATTAATAAGCTAAATATAAATATAAATATAATAATGATCAAAAAATAAATTAATAAACTATTATTTATTGATAGATATTTATATATTATTTATAAATACTTAAACCTTTAAAGATGGTTTAAATGTCTATGTATTTAAGGGTTTTGAGGTTTAGGAGTTTAATGATTTAAGCGTTTAGGCTTTTAGTAGTTTATAGGTTTTATATAAACAATAAAATAAACAAAAATTTATTTTTGTGATTTTATCTCATTTTCAAAGATGATAACCTTTAAAAATATAATAATGTTTAAATTATTTTCAAATGTAAATATAATATTTAGTTATAATAATCATTTTATTTATATATCATATAAATTCAATAAAAACAATTTTATTGATAAATATTCTAATAATGATCAAAAAATAAATTAATAATCTATTATTAATAAGATGGATATCAATTAAAATAGAATTACAAAACCTAAAATGATTCAGAAGTAGAGCAAAATATATCACTATATAATAATTTTTTGTTTTGAATTTTTTTTTCTTTTAAAAAGTTTATGTATATTTTTTTTGATGAATAATAATTTATATAAATTATATTCGTCTAACTTAAAATTTTTTCTGTAATAAATATATTTATAAAAATAAACAAATAAATAATTAAAATTATAATGAAAAAAATGAGATTTATTACTTATTATTTAGGGATACCGGTTTAATTTAAATTAGATATTTCTCACTAATAATTAATTTTGTAATTAATATTTCTATAAAAATAAACTGATATATATTTAAAATAAAAATTTAAAATTATACTGAATAAAATTTAAAATTAGATTTATGATATATTATTAATGTATAGCAGTTTAATGGATTAAGTATTTAGAGGTTTTTTCATTTAAGATTTATGTGATTTATGTTTTTAGGCTTTTAGTGGTTTATAAGTTTTATTTAAAAAATAAAATATCAAAAAAAATTTCAATAATTTTTTATCATTTTCATAGGTTATACCCTTTGAAAATATAATAATAATTAAATTTTTTTGAAATGTGAATACAATACTTAGTTATAATAATATTAATAAATATATATCATATAAATTCAATATAAATAATTTTATTGATATATATTATAATAATGATAAAAATTAAATTTATAAACTATAGTTATTAAGATAGATATTAATTAAAAAATAATTACATAACCAAAATTGATTCAAAATTATAGTAAAATATATTTCTGGATAACAATTTTTAATTTTTAAATTTTTACTTCTTTTATAAACATATATATTTTTATAATTATATTTGTCGCACTCATAATTTATTTTGTAATAAATATTTCTATAAAAATAAACTAATAAATAATTAAAATGAATATTTAAAATTATAATAAATAGAATTAAAAATTAGATTTATTAATAATTAAGTAGTATATAGCGGTTTAATGGTTTATGTATTTTGGCATTACGGGGTTTATAAGTTTACTGATTTAACTCGGCATGCATTTAGTGATTTATAGGTGTTATTTAAAAAAATATCAAAAAATTTATTTTTTTTATTTTTTGATACGTTCAAAGGTTATAACCTTTGAAAGTATAATAATTTTAAAATTTTGTTCAAAAGTGAATACAATATTTAGTTATAATAATCATTATATTTATATATCATATAAATTCAATATAATTATTTTTATTGATAAATATTCTAACTATGTTCAAAGAATAAATTAATAATCTATTATTAATAAGATCGATATCAATTTAAATATAATTACAAAATCTAAAATGATTCAGAAACAAAGCAAAATATATTACTATATAATAATTTTTTGTTATGATTTTTTTCTTTTAAAAAGTTTATCTAAATTTTTTTGATGAAAAATAATTATATAAATTATATTTGTCTAACTCAATTTATTCTGTAATTAATAATTATATAAAAATACAAATAAATAATTAAAATGAATATTTTAAATTATAATGAAAAAAATAGTATTGAGATTTATTATTTATTATTTAGGGTATACCAGTTTAAAATGATTATCTATTTAGGGTTTTCGATATTTAAAAGTTATTGATTTAAGTATTTAGGCATTTAGTCGCTTATAGGATTTATTTAAACAATTAAATAACAAAAAAATTATTTTTGTTATTTTTTCATATTTTATAAGGTTATAACATTTGAAAATATAATAATTTTAAAATTTTTTTAAAATGTGAATAAAATATTTAGTAATAATAATCATTATAATTATATATAATATAAACTAATTATAAATAATTTTATTGATAGATATGATATCAATTATAAAAAAATAAATTAATAAACTATTATTAATATGATAGATATAAATTAAAATATAATTACAAAACCTAAACTGATTCAAAATCAATGTAAAATTTATTACTAAATAATAATTTTTTGTTTTTAAATTTTTACTTATTTTTATAAAATTATATATATTTTTAAAGTAAATTATTAATGTTATATTTGTCTGTCTAATTATTTATTTTGTAATTAATATTTATGTAAAAATTAAACTAATAAATATGTAATATTAATATTTAAAATCATAATGAATATAAATTAAAATGAGATTTAAGATTTATTATTGCTGTATATGTAATTTATTTTTTGATAATCTGTTTGTATAGACAAATATTTTTTCTTTTTTAATATTTTCATGTAAGTGCAGGAAAGGAAATATTAAGAGGCCGGGGATGCATTAGTAGCACAATAACGGAGGTCTCGCTTACTGGACAGCAAGCCGAAATTGGAGTAGAACCTGACCCGTCTCATTATCCGACCCGCTCCGGTTAAATGAATCGAGAAAAATTTAAATATAAAATGTTTTATAATTTTATTTTCGGTGGCTGTTTTTGGATGCGGGGAACTGTTTATTGTCTCTCTCTCTCTTCTCTCTGTGTGATTTAGCGTGACTATTTAGTGTGTTGCATATTGTAAGATTTTTCTGTTGCTTTAATCGGTAACGCAAGAGCATTTTCTGGTGGATTTAGCTAGTCGTACTGAGCGACTAGCGAACCATGTTATTTTCGGTGTTTATTTCTCATTTTTTGATTCTATCATGGATGGTTGCTGAATTGTGATATATATATTGCATGTTTTCTATTGTTTTTGTGTTTCTGTATCTCAATCGCACTACCATGGAAGCACAATTGCCGAACAAATATATATAATATATTGGTTTAATATATCGATTATTTAGGGGTTTTGTCATTTAGGAGTTTAAAAATTTATGTTTTTAGGCATTTAGTCGTATATAGGTTTTATTTATATAATAAAAATAAAATTTTTTTAGCTTTTGAAAGGTTATAACCTTTAAAAATAAAATAATTTTTAAAATCTTTTGAAATGTGAATACCATGTATAATTATATTAATCTTATTAATTATATATCATATAAATTCAAATAAATAATTTTAATGATAGATATTATAATAATAATCAAAAATTAAATTAATAAACTATTTTTAATAATATAAATATTAATTAAAATATTTTAAAAAACAAAAATGATTCAAAATCAAATAAAAATATATTACTAAATAATAATATTTAATTTTAAAATTTTTCCATCTTTTTATAAGCTTATATTTTTTTATGATTAAAAATAAATTAAATAAATAATATCTGTCTCACTCGAAATTATTTTTGTAATTAATTTTTCTAAAAAAGTAAAATATAAATAATTAAAATGAATATTTAAAATTATAATAAATAGAAATAAAAATGAGATTTATTATTTATTAGGTAGTATACAGCTGTTATAAGGTTTATGTATTTAAAGGGTTTCGAGCGTTATGAGCTACTGATTTAAGTAAGTAAACATCTAGTGGTCTATAGGTTTTATTTAAAAAAGAAATAACAAAAAATTTATTTTTTGTATTCTTTCTCATTTTTTAAAATTATAACCTTTGAAAATATAATAATTTTTAAATTATTTTTAAAAGTGAATACAATATTTATTTATAATAATCATAATAATTATATATCATATAAATTCAATTTAAACAATTTTATTGATAGATATTCTAATAATTATCAAAAAATAAATTAAAAATTTATTATGAATAAGATTGATAGTACTTAAAATATAATATCAAAACCTAAAATGATTCAAAAACAAAGCAAAATATATTACTTAATAATAATTATTTGTTTTTAAATAATTATTCTTTTAATAGGCTTATCAATTTTTTGATGAAAAATTATTCTTATAAATTATATTTTTAACTCATAATTTATTTTATAATTAATATATATATATATATATATATATATATATATATATATAAACTTAACAATCAAAATGAATTTTTTAAATTATAATGAAAACAAATAAAAATGAGATTTTTTAATAATTATTTAGGATATACATGTTTAAAAGATTATCTATATAGGGGTATCAGGATTTTGTAGTTTAGTGATTTAATTGTTTAGCCATTTAGTGATTTATAGGTTTTATTTAAACAATGAAATAACAATAGAATTATTTTTGATATTTTTTCACATTTTCAAATATAATAACCTTTAAAAATATAATAATTCTAAGATTTTTTACAAAAAGTGAATACTATATTTAGTTATAATAATATTTATATTTATATATCATATAAATTCAATATAAACATTTTTATTGAAAAATATTCTAATAATTATTAAAAAATAATAATAATCTATAATTAATAAGATAGATACCAATTAAAATATAATTAAAAACCCTAAAATGATTTAGAAGCAAAGCAAAATATATTACTATATAATAATTTTTTTCTTGAAATTTTTTTTATTTTAAAAAGTTTATTTATATTTTTATGATGAAGAATAAATAAACTTATATTTAAAAATGATAACTTAAATTTAACTGGTATACCCTAAATAATAAATAATAAATCTCATTTTTTTTTCATTATATTTTAAATATTCATTTTAATTATTAATTTTTTATTATTATATAAATATTAATTAAAAAATAAATTATGAGTTAGACAAATATAATTTACGTAAATTATTTTTAATCAAACAAATATAGATACTTTTTAAAATAAAAAAAATTTCAGAACAAAAAATTATTATATAGTAATATATTTTCCTTTGCTTATGAATCATTTTATGTTTTCTAATTGTATTTTAATTGATATCTATCTTATTAATAATAGATTATTAATTTATTTTTTGATCATTATTAGAATATTTATCACTAAATATTTTTATGTTGAAATATAATATATAAATATATTGATTATTATAACTAAATATTGAATTCCCTTTTGAAAAAAATTAAAAAATTATTATATTTTCAAAGGTTATAACCTTTGAAGATATCAAAAAATAATAAAAATAAATGTTTTTTTATTTTATTTTTTAAATAAAACCTATAAACCACTAAATGCATACACAATTAAATCAGTAAACACCTAAACCCCGTAATACCTAAATACATAAACCATTAAACCGCTATATAATACATAATAATTAATAAATCTAATTTTAATTTCTATTTATTATAGTTTATATATTCATTTTAATTATTTATTAATTTTTTTTATAGAAATATTTATTATAAAATAATTTATGAGTGCGACAAATATAATTTAAATAATTTATTTTTAATAAAAAAAATATATACGCTTATAAAAGATGTAAAATTTTAAAAATTAAAAATTATTATCCAATTATATTTTTTACATTAATTTTGAAAGAATTTGGGTTTTGTAAATATTTTTTAATTAATATCTATCTTATTATTAATAGTTTATTAATTTAATTTTTGATCATTATTATAATGTTTATCAATAAAATTATTTATATAAAATTTATATCATATATAATTATTAATATTATTATTACTAAATATTTCATTCACATTTCAAAAAATTTTAAATAATATTATATTTTCAAAGGTTATAACCTATGAAAATGAGAAAAAATTACAAATTTTTTTTGTTATTTTATTAATTAAATAAAACCAATAAACCACTAAATGCCTAAAAACCTAAATTGCTAAACTCTTAAAAGACAAAACCTCTAAATACTTAAACCATTAAACTAGTGTACATTAATAATAAATCATAAATATCATTTTAATTTTTATTCAGTATAATTTTAAATTTTTATTTTAATTAATTTTCAATTTATTTTTATAGAAATATTAATTACAAAATAAATTATTAGTAAGATAGATCTAATTTAAATTAGACCAGTATACCCTAAATAATAAATAATAAATCTCATTATTTTTAATTATAATTTTAAATATTCATTTTTAATTATTTATTTGTTTATTTTTATATAAATATTAATTACAAAATAATTTATGAGTTACACAAATATAATTTATGTAAATTATTTTTCATTAAAAAATTATAGAAAAACTTTTTTTAAAAAAAATTTCAAAACAAGAAATTATTATATAGTAATATATTTTGCTTTGCTTGTGAATCATTTTAGGTTTTGTAATTAAATTTAATTGACATCTATCTTATTAATAATAGATAATTAAGTTTTTTTTTTCATCATTATTAGAATATCTACCAATAAAAATGTTTATATTGAATTTATATGGTATATAAATATAATGATTATTATAACTAAATATTGTATTCACATTTGAAAAAAATTTAAAAATTATTATATTCTCAAAGATTATAAACTTTGAAAATGTGAAAAAATAAAAAAAAAATATTTTTTCTTTGTTATTCTATTGTTTAAATAAAACCTATACACCACTAAATGCCTAAGCATTTAAATCACTAAACTACAAAATTCTGATACCTCTATATAGATAATCCTTTAAATCAGTATACCCTAAATAATAATTAATAAATTTCATTTTTAATTGTTTTCATTATAATTTAAAAAATTCATTTTGATTTTTTAGTTTTGTATTTTTATATATGTATTAATTATTAAATAAATTATGAGTTAAAAATATAATTTATAAAAATTATTTTTAATTAAAAAATTGAGAAGTTTATAAAAATAATAAAAATTTAAAAACAAATAATTATTATTTAGTACTATATTTTGCTTTGATTTAGAATCATTTTAGGTTTTGATATTATATTTTAAGTAATATCAATCATATTCATAATAGATTTTTTTATTTATTTTTTGATAATTATTAGAATATCTATCCATTAAATTGTTTATATTTAATTTATATGATATATAATTATTATGATTATTATAAATAAATAATGTATTCACTTTTGAAAAAAAATTAAAAATTTTTATATTTTCAAAGATTATAATCTTAAAAAATGAGAAAAAATAATAAAAATAAATTTTTACTTATTTTATTTTTTAAATAAAACCTATAGACCATTAAATGCTTACTTACTTAAATTAGTAAGCTCATAATCTCCGAAACCCCTAAATACATAAACATTTTAACATCTATATACTACTTAATAAATAATAAATCTTATTTTTATTTCTATTTATTATAATTTCAAATATTCATTTTAATTATTTATAGTTTAATTTTTTAAAAAAATTAATTACAAAATAAATTTTGAGTATGACAAATATTATTTAAATAATTTATTTTTAATCAAAAAAAATATAAGCTTATAAAAAGATGGACAAATTTAAAAATTAAATATTATTATTTAGTAATATATTTTGATTTGATTTTGAATCATTTTGTGTTATGTAAATTTTTTTTATTTAATATTTTTTTTATTAATAAAAGTTTATTAATTTAATTTTTGATCATTATTATAATATGTATCATTAAAATTGTTTAAATTGAATTTATATGATATATAATTAGGAATATTAATATAATTATGCATAGTATTCACATTTCAAAAAATTTTAAAAATTATTTTATATTTAAAGCTTATAACCATTGAAAATCAGTAAAAATCTAAAAAAAAAATTTTTATTTTTATTATATAAATAAAACCTATAAACCACTAAATGCCTAACAACATAAATTGATAACCTCCTAAACGACAAAACTCCTAAATAATGAAATTATTAAACTGGTATATCACATATAATAAATCATAAATCTCATTTTAATTTGTAATCATTATAATTTTAAATATTCATTTTAATTATTTATTAGTTTATTTTTTATAGAAATATTAATTATAAAATAAATAATGAGTGACACAACTATAATTTTAATAATTTATTTTTAATCAAAAAAAAATATAAGCATATAAAAAGAAGTAAAAATTTAAAAAACAAAAAATTATTATTTAGTAATATATTTTACTTTGATTTTGAATCATTATATATAGGTTTTGTAATTATATTTTAATTATTATCAATCTTATTAAGAATAGTTTATTAATTTAATATTTGATTAATTTTATAATATCTAACAATAAAATTACTTATATTGAATTTAAATCTCTTATAATTATTAAGATTATTATAACTAAATATTATATTTACATTTAAAAAAATTTAAAAATTATTATATTTTCAAAGGTTATAACCTTCAAAAATGATAAAAAATCTCAAAAATAATTTTTAAATTATTTTATTATTTAAATAAAACTTATAAAGCACTAAATGCCTAGACATTTAAATCTCTAGAATCCTAAACCACAAAACTGCCTAGATACTTAAACAATTAAACCTATATAACCTAAATAATAAATAATAAATAATAAATTTTATTTTTATTTGTGTTCATTATAATTTTAAATATTCATTTTAATTAATTTTAGTTTATTTTTATAGAAATAATAATTTCAAAATAAATAATGAGTGAAACATATAATTTAAATAAATTATTTTTAATGAAAAAAAATATAAGCTTATAAAAATAAACAAAATTTCAAAAATTTAAAATTTTATTTAGTAATATAATTTACTTTGATTTTGAATTATTTTGGGTTCTGAAAATATATTTTAATTAATATCTATCTTATTAATAATAGTTTATTAATTTATATTTTGATCATCAAAATAATATATATTATTAAAATTTTTTATGTTGAATTTACATCAAATATAATTATTAAGATTATTATAACTAAGTATTGTATTCATATTTTAGAACTATTAAAAATTATTATATTTTCAAAGGTTATAACCTTTGAAAATCACGAAAATTCTTAAATATAAATTTTTTGTTATTTCATTGATTAAATAATATCTATAAACACCTAAATGTGTAAACATATAAATCAATAAACTCATTAACCCCAAAACCACAATACAGTTAAACCATTAAATAGGTATATCCTAAATAAATAATCATAAATCTCATTTTTATTAGTATTCATTATAATATTATATATACATTTTAATTATTTATTAGTTTATTTTTATAGAAATATAAATTAAAAAATAAATTAATAGTGAGACAAATATAATTTAAATAATTTATTTTTCATAAAAAAATATATAAGCTTATAAATGGATACAAAAATTAAAAAATTTAAAATTAATATTTTGTAAAATATTTCACTTTGATTTTGAATCATTTTAGGTTTTGTAAATATATTTTAAACAATATTTATCTTATTAAAAATTATTTATTAATCTTTTGTATGATCATTATTATAATATATATCAATATAATTGTTTATATTGAATTTACATGATATATAATTATTAAGATTATCATAACTCAATATAGTATTCACATTTAAAAAAAATTTAAAAATTGTTATAGTTTCAAAGGTTTTATCCTTCAAAAATGAGAACAAAAAACCAAAATTTTTTTTTGTTATTGTATATTTTAAATAAAACCTATAAACTACTAAATGCTTGAACACTTAAATCACAAAATTCTTAAATCCCAAAACTCCTAAATATATAATCTTTTAAACCTGTATATTTTATCTTAATAATAATAATTTTATTTAATATATATCTTATTAATATATTTTACTTTGATTTTGAATCATTTTAGGTTTTGCAAATAAATTTTATTTAATTTCTATCTTATTAATTATAGTTTATTAATTTATTTTATTATTGTCATCATTATATCTATAAAGTAAATTATTTATATTGAATTTACATAATATATAATTATTTAGATTATTATAACAAAATAATATTTTCACATTTTAAAAAAATTTAAAAATTATTAAGTTTTAAAAGGTTATAACTTTTGAAAATAAAAAAAATATATAAAATAAATTTTTTGTTATTAGATTTTTTAAATAAAATATATAAACCACAAAATACCTAAATTTTAATGACTAAACACCTAAACCTGAAGCCCATAAATACATACGCCTTTAAATTAGTATACTCTAAATAATAAATAATAAATCTCATTTTTATTAGTATTCATTAAAATTTTAAATATTCATTTAAATTATTTATCAGTTTATTTTTATTGAAATATTAATTACAAAATAAATTATTACTGAGAAAAATATAATTTAAATAATTTATTTTTCATCAAAAATATATAAGATCATAAAAAGAGTCAATTTTTAAAACAAAATATTATTATTTAGTAATTTTTTCTAATTGAATTTTGAATAATTTTAGATTTTGCATTATATTTTAATTTATATCATTCTAATTAATAATAGTTTATTAATTTATTTATTGATCATTATTATAATATCTATTAATAAAATTATTTATAATGATTTTACATTATATATAATTATCAAGATTATTATAACTAAATATTTTATTCACATTTAAAAAAAAATTAAAAATTATTATATTTTCAAAGGTTGTAACCTTCAAAAATTAGATAAAATCACTTAAGGCATAAAAACTTAAATGACTAAACCTCAGAACACCTAAATACTTAAACCATTAAAATTGTATATTATGAATAATAAATAATAAATCTCAATTTTATTTGTATTCATTATTATTTTAAATATTTATTTTAATTATTTATTAGTTTATTTTTATTGAATTATAAATTAGAAAATAAATTATGAGGAAGACAAATATAATATAAATTATTTATTTTTAATAACAAAAATTTAAACTTAAAAAAAAGAAAAATATTAAAAAAATTATTATTTAGTAATATATACTTTGATTTTGAATAAATTTAGATTTTGCAAATATATTTTAAATAATATATATCTTATTAATAATAGTTTATTAAATTATTTATTGATCTTTATTATAATATATTTCAATGTGATTATTTATATTGAATTTAAATGACTTATATTTATTAAGATTATTATAACTAAAACTTATATTTACATTTGAAAAAAATTTAGAAATTTTTATATTTTCAAATGTCTTCATAAATTAGAAAATAAAAATAAAAATAAAATTTTTGTTATATCATTGTTTATATAAAACTTATAGACCACTAAATGCCTAAATATTAAAATCTATAAATTCCTAAACACAAAAGACCCTAAATACTTAAATCTTTAAACTCGTAAACCTTAAATATTATTTTAATAATTTATTTTACATCAAAAAAAATATAAGCTTATAAAAAGAAGCAAAAACTAAAAAAAATTATTATTTGGTAATAAATTTTACTTTCATTTTGAATAATTTTAGGTTTTGCATTTATATTTTAATTTATATATATTATATTAATAATAGCATAATAATTAATTTTTTGATAATTGATATCATATCTATCAATAAAATTATTTATATTTAGTTTATATTATATATAATTATAATGGTTCTTATTACTAAATATTGTATTCACATTTTTAAAAAAATTTAAAATTATTATATTTTCAAAGGTTATAACCTTTAAAAATGTGAGAAAATATCAAAAAAAATTTGTTGTTATTTCATTGTTTAAATAAATCCTATAAACTACTAAATGCCTAAACACTTAAGTTAATAACTCTGAAATCTCAAAAACCCTAAATAGATAATCCTTTTAAACTGGTATACTATAAATAATACATAATAAATCTCAATATTATTTATTTCATTATAATTTAAAATATTCATTTTAATTATTTATTCGTTTATTTTTATTAAATAATAATTACAATATAAATTATGAGTTAGACAGATATAATTTATATTAATTATTTTTCATCAAAAAGTATAGATAAACTTATAAAAATAAGAAAAAATTTCAAAACAAAAATTTATTATATAGTTATATATTTTGCTTTCCTTCTGAATCATTTTAGGTTATGTAATTATATTTTAATTGATATCTATCTTTTTAATAATAGATTATTAATTTATTTTTTGATCATTATTAAATATTTATCAATAAAATTATTTATATTGAATTTATATGAAATATAAATATAATGATTATTATAACTAAATATTGAATTCACTTTTGAAAAAAATTTAAAAATTATTATGTTTTCAAAGGTTATAACATTTGAAAATATCAAAAAATAATAAAAATAAATTTTTTGTTGATTTATTTTTTAAATAAAACCTATAAGCACTAAATGCATACAAAGTTAAATCGGTAAACTCCTAAACCTCGTAATGCCTAAATACATAAACCATTAAACTGCTATATACTCATGAATAATTAATAAATCTAATTTTTTTTCTCTATTTATAATAAAATTTAAATATTTATTTTAATTATTTATTAGTTTATTTCTAAAGAAATATTTATTACAAAATAAATTATGAGTGCGAGAAATATAATTTAAATAATTTATTTTTAATCAATAAAAGTATTTACGCTTATATAATAAGTAAAAATTTAAAAATTAATAATTTTTATTAAGTAATATATTTTACTTTAATTTTGAATCAATTTGGGGTTTCTAAATATTTTTTAATTAATATCTATCTTATAATTAATAGTTAATTAATTTAATTTTTGATCATTATTATCAAATCTATCAATAAAATTGTTTATATTGAATTTATATGATATATAATTATTAATATTATTATAACTAAATATTGTATTTACATTTCAAAAAATTTTAAATATTATTATATTTTCAAAGGTTATGACCTATGAAAATGATAAAAAATTACAAATTTTTTTTATTTTATTGTTTAAATAAAACCTATAAACCACTAAATGCCTAAAAACATAAATCGCTAAACTCCTAAATGATAAAACCTCTAAATTCTTAAACAATTAAACTGGTATACATTAATAATAAATCATAAATTTAATTTTAATTTTATTCAGTTTAATTTTAAATTTTTATTTTAATTATTTATCAGTTTATTTTATAGAAATATTAATTACATAATAAAATATTAGTTTGAAAGATCTAATTTAAATTAAACCGGTATAAAATAATAAATAATAAAAATCATTTTTTTTCATTAAAATTTTAAATATTCATTTTAATTATTTATTAGTATATTTTTGTATAATTATTAATTACAAAATAAATTATGAGTTAAACAAATATAATTTATATCAATTATTTTTCATCAAAAAATTATAAATAAACTTTTTAAAAGAAAAAAAAATTTCAAAACAAAAAATTATTATATAGTAATATATTTTGCTTTTCTTCTGAATCATTTAAGGTTTTGTAATTGTATTTTAATTGATATCTATCTTGTTAATAATAGATTATTAATTTATTTTTTGATCATTATTAGAATATTTATCAATAAAATTGTTTATATTGAATTTACATGATATATAATTATTAAGATTATTATAACTAAATATTGAATTCACATTTTAAAAAATGTAAAAATTATTATATTTTAAAATGTTATAACCTTTTAAAATATAAAAAAATAATAAAAATAAATATTTTGTTATTTTAATTTTAAATAAAACCTATAAACTACTAAATGCATACACAGTTAAATTAGTAAACTCCTAAAGCCCGTAATGCCTAAATACATAAACCATTAAACTGCTATTTACTACTTAATAATTAAGAAATCTAATTTTTATTTCAATTTATTATAATTTTAAATATTCATTTTAATTATTTATTAGTTTATTTTTATATAAATATTTATTACAAAATAAATTATGAGTGCGACAAATATAATTTAAATAATTTATATTTAATAAAAAAATATATATACGCTTATAAAAGAAGTAAAAATTTAAAAATTAAAAATTATTATCCAATAATATTTTTTACTTCAATTCTGAATCAATTTGGATTTTGTAAATATTTTTTAATTAATATCTTTTTATTATTAATAGTTTATTAATTTAATTTTTGATCATTATTATAATGTCTGACAATAAAATTGTTTATATAGAATTTATATGCTATATAATTATTAAAATTATTATAACTAAATAATGCATTCACATTTCAAAAAATTTCAAATATTATTATATTTTCAAAGGTTATAACCTTTGAAATTAATAAAAATTTCAAAATTTTTTTGTTATTTTATTTTTTAAATAAAACCTATAAACCACTAAATGCCTAAAAACATGAATCGCTAAACACCTATACAACAAAACGACTAAATACTTAAACTATTAAATTGGCATACATTAATAATAAATCATAAATCTTATTTTAATTTTTATTCAGTATAATTTTAAATTTTTACTTTATTTATTTAGCAGTTTATTTTACAAATATTAATTACAAAATAAATTATTAGTGAGATAGATATAATTTAAATTAAACTGGTATACCCTAAATAATAAATAATAAATCTAATTTTTTTATTATAATTTTAAATATTCATTTTAATTTTTTATTTCTTTATTTTTATATAAATATTAATTAAAAAATAAATTATGAGTTAGACAAATATAATTTATGTAAATTATTTTTAATCATAAAAATATAGACAAACTTTTTAAAATAAAAAAAAATTACAAAACAAAAAATTATTATATAGTAATATATTTTGGTTTGCTTATTAATCATTTTATGTTTTGTTTTTTAATTTAATTGATATCTATTTATTAATGCTAGATTATTAATTTATTTTTTGATCATTATTAGAATATTAATCACTAAAATTATTTATATTGAATTTATATGATATATAAATATAATGATTTTAATAATAAATATTGAATTCGCTTTTGAAAAAAATTTAAAAATTCTTATATTTTCAAGGGTTATAACCCTTGAAAATATTAAAAAATAATAAAAATAAATGTTTTGTTATTTTATTTATTAATTAAAACCTATAAACCACTAAATGCAAACACAATTAAATTAGTAAACACCTAAATTCCGTAATGCCTAAATACATAAACCATTAAACTATTATATAATACATAATAATTAATAAATCTAATTTTAATTTATATTTATTATTGTTTTAAATATTCATTTTAATTATTTATTAGTTTATTTTTATAGAAATATTTAATATAAAATAAATTATCAGTGCGACCAATTTAATTTATATAATTTATTTTTAATCAAAAAAATATATATGCTTATAAAAGAAGTAAAAATTTAAAAATTAAAAATTATTATCCAGTAATATTTTTTACTTTAATTTTGAATCAAATTGGGTTTTGTAAATATTTTTTAATTAATATCTATCTCATTATTAGTAGTTTATTAATTTAATTTTAGATCAATATTATAATATCTATCAACAAAATTATTTATATTGAATTTATATGATATAAAATTATTATAACTAAATATTGTATTCACATTTCAAAAAAATTTAAATATTATTATATTTTCAAAGGTTATAACCTATGAAAATGAGAAAAAATTTCAATTTTCTTTTGTTATTTTATTGTTTAAATAAAACCTATAAACTACTAAAAGCCTAAAAACATAAATCGCTAAACTCCTAAATGACAAAACTTCTAAATACATAAACAATTAAATCGGTATGCATTAATAATAAATCATAAATCTCATTTTAATTTTTATTAAGTATAGTTTTAAATTTTTATTTTAATTATTTATCAGTTTATTTTTATAGAAATATTAATTACAAAATAAATTATTAGTAAGATAAATCTATTTTAAATAATTTATTTTTTATCAAAAATAAAATATATGCTTATAAAAAGAGGCACAATTTTATTTTGAATCATTTTAGTTTTTGCAATTATATTTTAATTTATATCATTCTTATTAATAATAGTTTATTAATTTTTTATTGATAATTATTATAATATATATTAATAAAATTATTTATATTGAGTTTACATTATATATAATTATTAAGAATATTATAACTAAATATTATATTCACATTTAAAAAAAATTAAAAATTATTATATTTTCAAAGGTTATAACCTTTGAAAATTAAAAAAAAAATCAAAAAATTAAATTTTTTATTTTTTCATTCTTTAAATAAAAACTATAAATCACTAAAGGCCTAAACACTTAAATCACTAAACCCCAAAACAGCTAAATACTTAAACCATTAAACTAGTATATCCCAAATAATAAATAATAATTTCTATTTTATTTGTATTAATTATAGTTTTAATTCTTCATTTTAATTATTTATTAGTTTATTTTTATAGAATTATAAATTAAAAATTAATTATGAGGAAGACAAATATAATTTAAAGAATTTACTTTTAATAACAAAAAATATAAACTTATAAAAAGAAGCAAAACATCAACGAAATTATTATTTAGTAATATATTTTATTTTGATTTTGAATAAATTTACATTTTGCAAATATATATTAAATAAATATAGTAGTTCATTAAATTATTTTTTGATCATTAATATAATATTTATCAATATAATTGTTTATTTTGAATTTACATGATATATAATTATTAAGTTTATTATAACTAAATATAGTATCCACATATAATAAAAATATAAAAATTGTTATATTTTCAAATGTTATAACCTTCAAAAATGATAAAAAGTAACAAAAATAAAATTTTTGTTATATAATTGTTTAAATAAAACTTATAAACCATTAAATGCCTAAATAGATAATTTTCTAAACTCCTAACCCCCTAAGCCCCTAAATACCTAAACCTTTAAAATCGTAAACCTTAAATATAATTGAAATATTTTATAGGAATAATAATTACAAAAAATATTATGACTGACAATATAATTTTAAATAATATATTTTTCATCAAAAAAAATATAAGTCATAATGATGCAAAAACTAAAAGAAAATTATTATTATTAATAAATTTTACTTTGATTTTTGAATCATTTTAGGTTTTTAATTATATTTTAATTTATATCTATCATATTAATAATAGTTTATTAATTTATTTTTTGATAATTGATATAATATTTTTCAATAAAATTATTTATATTTATTTTATATTATATAGTTATATAATTATTATTACTAAATATTGTATTCACATTTTTAAAAAATTGTAAAATTATTATATTTTAAAATGTTATGACATTTGAAAATTTGAAAAATATCAAAAAATAAAATTTTTTGTATTTCATTGTTGAATAAAAGCTATAAACCATTCAATGCCTAATACTTAAATCAATAATTTCTAAATCTCGAAAACCCTAAATATATAATTTTTTTAAACAGGTATATCCTAAATAATAAATAAAAATCTCATTTTTATTTTTTTCATTATAATTTTAAATATTGATTTTAATTATTTATTTGTTTATTTTTATATAAATATTAAATACAAAATAATTATATTTAGAAAATATAATTTATATAAATTATTTTCAACAATAAAATATAGATAAACTTATTAAAAGAAGAAAAAAATTAAAAACAAAAAATTATTATATAGTAATATATTTTACTTTGTTTTCTGTATCATTTTAGGTTATGTAATTATATTTTAATTGATATCTAAACTTATATAATAGATTATTAATTTATTTTATGATTCATTATTAGATAATTTATCAATAAAAATATTTATATTTAATTTATATGATATCTAAATTTAATAATTATTATAACTAAATATTGTATTCACTTTTGAAAAAAATTTGAAAATATTATATTTTCAAAGATTATAACCTTGAACATGTGAAAAAACAAAAAAAAAATTATTATTTCATTGTTTAAATAAAACTCTATAAATCACTAAATGCCTAAACACTTAAATCACTAAACTAAATATCCCGATACCCCAATATAGATAATCATTTAAACGGGTATCACCTAACTAATAATTAATAAATCTCATTTTTATTGTTTTAATTTTAATTCTAGAAATTCATTTTGATTGTTTAGTTTTTTTTATTTATATATATTATTATAAAAAATAAATTATGAGTTAAAAATATAATTTATAAAAATTATTTTTCATCAAAAAATAGATAAGCTTATAAAAAAGAATAAAAATTTAAAATAAATAATTATTATTAAGTAATATATTTTGCTTTGGTTTTGAATCGTTTTAGGTTTTTATATTATATTTTAAGTAATATCAATCTTATTGATAATCGATTTTTAATTTATTTTTTGATATTATTAGAATATCTATCAATAAAATTGTTTATATTGAATTTATATGATATATAATTATTATGATTATTATAAATAAATATTTATTCACTTTTGAAAAAATTTAATAATTATTATATTTTCAAAGGTTATAACCGTTTGAAAATATCAAAAAATAATAAAAATAATCTTTTTTTATTTTTTTTCTTAAATAAAACTTATAAACCACTAAATGCATACACAGTTAAATCAGTAAAATCCTAAACACCGTACTGCCTAAATACATAAAAACATTAAACCTCTATATAACTACTTAATAATTAATAAATCTAATTTTTATTTTATTTATTATAATTTAAATATTCATTTAATTATTTATTAGTTTATTTTTTGAAATATTATTAGAAAATAAAGTATGAGTGCGACAAATATATTTATTTATTTATTTTTAATAAAAAAATATACGTTCTAAAAGAAATAAAAATATTAAAAATTAAACTTATATCTAGTAATATATTTTACTTTAATTTTGAAACAATTTGGGTTTTGGAAATATTTTTAATTAATATCTATCTTTTTATTAATAGTTTATTATTTAATTTTAGATCATTATTATATTGTCTGACAATAAAATTGTTTATATTGAATTTATATGATATATAATTATTAATATTAATATTACTAAATATTGTATTCACATTTCAAAAAATTGTAAATATTATTATATTTTCAAAGGTTATAACCTATGAAAATGATAACAAATTATCGAAAATATTTTTGTTATTTTATTTTTTTTTATAAAACCTATAAACCACTAAAAGCCTAAAAACATAAATTGCTAAACTTTTATAGAAATATTAATTACAAAATAAATTATTAGTGAGATAGATCTAATTTAAATTAAACCGGTATATCCTAAATAATAAAGAATAAATCTCATTTTTTTTCATTTTAATTTTAAATATTCAAATTTAATTATTTATTTGTTTATTTTTATATAAATATTAATTACAAAATAAATTATGAGTTACACAAATATAATTTATATAAATTATTTTTCATCAAAAAAATATAGATAAACTTATTAAAAGAAGAAAAAATTCAAAAACAAAAAATTATTATATAGTAATATATTTTTCGTTGCTTCTGAATCGTTTTAAGTTTTATAATTATATGTTAATTAATATCTATCTTATTATTAATGGATTATTAATTTATTTTTTGATATTATTAGAATATTCATCAATAAAATTGGTTTATATTGAATTTATATATATATAAATTAATGATTAGTATAACTAAATATTGTATTCACATTTGAAAAAAATTTAAAAATTATATTTTTCAAAGGTTAACCTTGACAAATATCAAAAAATTATAAAAAATAAAATTTTTTTATTTATATTAAAAAAAAACTATAAACCACTCAATGCTAGGGGTGCTCATGGACGGGACGGGATCGGGATTATAAATCTCCAGTCCCTTCCCACAATTCAGAGATTTTTTTTGAAGATCCAGATTCGTCCCATAGGTTGAAAGTAATCGGACGGGACAGGACGAGATCGGGATTTTAGGTAGGAGAAAATGGTTCCGGGACAGGAACGAGAGTTCGGACATTTTTTTCAATTTATTTTCTTCAAACCAGCTAAGTTAGTCATGTTGAAACCTTTTTGTGTACCATTATCATTCCTTGAGTTATGTACTTCAAACTCAATTGGGCCATTTTGTTTTGTCAAATAGGCTGAAATACCGCAAACGAGTTCCATTACCTTGTCAAAAGCTTTGATGTGCAGAAAAGGATAGAAATGTTAAATAGAATGGGACTGAGTTGTGTGCTTAATTTGGTTCTTTATTTTTTCACAAGTTGGTTTGTTCAGCCGAGTGAAACTTGACCATAATAGCATACTACATTTTTTAAATAATTACTTAAAATATTAAGGAATAGCTAAGATTGACCACAAACATTGGTAGCAGCAATTACTACTTAAGTAATTGCTAAAATTAGGCATATTAATATAACAAAAAAATACAAATAATAACAACCATGATAATAATCATTTCAAAGGTCATCCTGGAATAGCAATGAAAATCCAAACCCAATTAATTATCTCTTCTACAACTTCTCCCTTTTCTTGCCTCCACTGTAGAAGGACAACCAAAGATGAATACAGGTTAATCATGCAGACATAATTTTCTTATATGAAAGAGTAATAAAAAACAAAATATTACCTTATAAAATTTAATACACCCATTCCAAATTTAGTTGGCCAACTATAGTTGGAAGAATATTTGGATCTTGAGAACCCTCTGAAAATTGTAATTGAACCATATTTTTATTAAATTGAATGAATAAAATAAGTAAAAGTGAAATTAAAATTTACAAGATTTGTATACTAACCTGATTCATTATCATCAAGGTCTTGAACTAATTTTTCAATTTAATAGGTTTGTTTGAGCTTCTTAACCAATCTTGTAGACATATGAAAACTTCAGCTGTAATAGGTGTTAAAGAACTCCTAAATTTACCTAAGTTCTCCCTTCAGTGCTAAATGTAGATTGGTAGGCCACAGTAGATGCTTTGATAGAAAATACATCTCTTGCTACATTTGCCAAAGAAGGATACCTAACCTTATTTACCTTCCACCAGTTTAGAAGATCAAAATCAATTCTATTTTTTTCAAGTTTGTTCTCCAAGTACCTATCCAACTCTTCCAAAGCTACAACTTCTTGTTCTTTCTCCAATTCAACAAAAAATCATCAACATAAGTATCTCTACCATCAAAGAAATCATCATTTTTCTTCAACACATAGAAGAGAAATCATCTTCTTTTGATTCATCTTCATTTAAATATTTATAATCATCTATCATCTCATTTAAAGCATTTATAACATTTTTCACCAAATTTTTAGCCAATTCCTCCTCATAATGCTAAGTGTACTTAACCTTGAGATATTTGAGCTTATATCTTGCATTCAACCACTACTGCTACAAAAAGCATAATATTTGTTGATTGAAGAGAACCCCAATATTTGTTGAATTTATGCTTATTTTCATATCCATTTCAGACACCATTATGTCTCTTCTATTTTAACAAATCTCAATATTTTTAAAAATTTGAATAATCTCAAGAAAATAAACACTAGAGGTAGAATATTATGAGCCAGAAAATTTACAAGTTACCTCATAAAAGCTTTCAAGAAACCAGCCAAAATTTGGCGTTTGTTCAGTCTCTCACAGTTGGAACGTTTGAACCAAACTCCTTCAAAAACCTTTTTGTCTTTGTCCTCAAACTTATCAAATTCTTTTTGATATTTTATATCAGTTTGTAGCATCAAATAAGTTGAATTCCATCTTGTAGGAAAATCTAATTGCAATGAAGAATCATATGTCAAGTTTGCTTCTTCAACACATAACTTAAACATATCTAATTTTTAGGACTGCTCCTGACATATTTCACCACACCTCTAATTTTTTGAATAGCACCTTCAACTACTGCAATGCCATCTCTGACAATTAAGTTTAGGATATGAGCACAATATCTCATATGAAAATGCTTCGCCTCTCAAAGGTACAACACTTTTCTTCACAAGCCTTTTTTTCAATTATTTAACTGCAACATCATTATTCGATGCATTGTCAACCGCAATGCACATCAACATTCTCAAACCCCATTCATTAATGAAAAACTCAATAGCATTTCTAATATTAACTCCAAAATAACTTTTAATTACACAAAAGTTCAAAAGCCTTTTGTGTATGTTTTAATGAGAATCAATGAAATGAACAGTCGAACATATATTAGACAAATTTTGAATGCTAGTCCAAGTGTCAGTAGTCAATGAAACTCTACAACAATGAGATGATATGCTATCAAATAATTTCTTCTTTTCCTTCACAAACAAAGAAAAACAATCCCCTAGTAAAGAGTGCCTAGATGGAATTTTAAATTTATGCACACTAACTTTACAAAACTTTTTAAAACTCATCCCTCTCAACAAAACAAAAAGACAATTCATCTTTTATGATCATTTTCACCAAAGCCTCCCTAACTAGTTGATGATCAAATTGCCAACAGTTTGTTATTCTCTGAACTAGTACCTTTAGTGAAACTCAACAAAGTTTGTGACTTGTCTTTAGTTTTGTGAGCTTCTATTAATTCTTTTTTTGTGTTGAAATTTGCTACAAGTCTCTCTCAAGTATTTCAATAAACCCAAAGTACCTTGATGACTTTTTGCCAATTATTCTTTCCTACACCATATACAAGCTGCCCTACTAGTTTCATTTCTCTCTGAATCACCTAATATCTTATAAGTTTTCCAAACACCTTACTTATACTTTTTATGAACTTGAGGCTCAGATGTACCTTGACGTTCTTTTATAATTGCAATTGAAGATCCTACCGTAACAATAGGAGGGTTCGTGAAAGGATGATGATTGGATTTACCAGTACTTTGATCATTTGATATGTGATCATCTTCAATTTATTATATTTTTCGTTTACCGCTGGATTGTGCAATCTTCATTGCCATTAATTACTATGTTATGTTAAGTATAAATACATATAAATATTTCAAACAAGCAAGCACTACAAAACATACTGTAACACATTAAGCCCACCCATTCGGCCCAACCACAACACATCAACCAATACTCAACAAAACTAACTGAGATACATAATAATAATAATTAATCACTCAATTCTAGTCAAAAAAACAAACCAAAATGCTAGTGGCATCTGAGACACGGTGGAGGCAACCAGAAGTGTGACGGACAAGGGCTGGACCTAAATGAACATGGCTGGAACAGCGTTAGGTGGCCTGGAACTCGTCGGAACAGCAATAGGTGCTTCGGAATTGGATGGGCAGTAGGGGAATTGGGGGCATCTTCATGTTATATTATATATATATATATATATATATATATATATATATATATATTGTTCTAGTATCGATATTTTAGGACGGGATGGTTCTCGGGATGGTTCTCCGGATGGATATTGCTTAAGATCTGGAATTGTCACAAAAGAAAAAATACATGAAAGAATGGGATGGGAAAAGTCAAAGTCAATGGATTTTTCTCAGTCCTGATTTTTTCGGGACAAGACTTCGGGTTGGATCGCGAATCTCTGAGTCTCGTGAGCACCCCTACTAAATACATATAAAGTTAAATTAGTAAACTGCTATACCCTGTAATGCCTAAATACATAAATCATTAAACAGCTAAATACTACTTAATAATTAATAAATATATTTTTTATTGCAATTTATTATATTTTTAAATATTCATTTTAATTATTTATTAGTGTATTTATTTAGAAATATTTATTACAAAATAAATTATGAGTGGGACAAATATAATTTAAAGAATATATTATTTATCTAATAAAAATAAATGCTTATAAAAGAAGTATAAATTTAAAAATTAAAAATTAAAAATTAAAAATTATTATCAAGTAATATAAGTTACTTTAATTTTGAATCAATTTGGGTTTTGTAAATATTTTTTAAATAATATCTATCTTAATATTAATAGTTTATAAATTTAATTTTTGATCATTATTATAATATCTATCAATAAAATTATTTATATTAAATTTATATGATATAATTTATTAATATTATTATAACAAAATATTATATTAAAAGTTCAAAAAATTTTAAATATTATTATATTTTCAAATGTTATAACCTATGAAAATGATAAAAATTATAGAAATTTGTTTAGTTATTTTATTTTTTTAAATAAACCTATAAACCACTAAAAGCCTAAAAACATAAATCACTAAACTCATATCGAAAAAAACCTCTAAACACTTAAATCATTAAGCTGGTATACATTAATAATAAATCATAAATCTCATTTTAATTTTTATTCAGTATAATTTTAAATTTTTATTTTAATTATTTATCAATTTATTTCATAGAAATATAAATAACTAAATAAATTATTTGTGAGACAAATCTAATTTAAATTAAACTGGTATCCCTAAATAATAAATAATATATCTCATTTTTTTCATTATAATTTTAAATATTCATTTTAATTATTTATTTGTTTATTTATACATAAATATTAATTACAAAATAAATTGAGTTAGACAAATATAATTTATATAAATTATTTTTCATCAAAATTATTGATAAACTTTTTAAAATAAAAGAAAATTCAAACAAAAAAATTATTATATAGTAATATATTTTGATTTTCTTCTGAATCATTTTTAGGTTTTGTAATTATATTTTAATTGATATCTATCTTATTAATAATAGATTATTAATTTATGTTTTGATCATTATTCGAATATTTATAAATAAAATTTTATATTTTGAATTTATATGATATATGAATATAATGATTATTATAACTAAATCTTGTATTCACATTTAAAAAAAAAATTAAAATTTATTATATTTTCAAAGGTTATAACCTTTGAAAATATCAAAAAATAATAAAAATAACTTTTTTATTATTTATTTTTTAAATAAAACCTATAAACAACTAAATGCATACATAGTTAAATCAGTAAACTTCTAAATCTCATAATGCATAAATACATAAACCAATAAACCGCTATATACTACTTAATAATTAATAAATCTAATATTTATTTCTATTTATTATAATTTTAAATATTCATTTTAATTATTTATTATTTTTAATTTATAGAAATATTTATTACAAATTAAATTATGAGAGCGACATATATATTTTAATTAGTTTATTTTTAATCAAAAAATATATATGCTTATAAAAGAAGTAAAAATTTAAAAATTAAAAATTATTATCCAATACTATATTAACTTTAATTTTGAATCATTTTGGGTTTTGCTAATATTTTTTAATTATTATAAATATTTTTATTAATAGTTTATTAATTTAAATTTTAATCATTATTATATTATCTATCAATAAAATTGTTTATATTGAATTTATATGATATATTAATTATTAATATTATTATAACAAAATATTGTATTAAAATTTCAAAAAGTTTAAATATTATTATATTTCAAATGTTATAACCTATGAAAATGATAAAAAATTATAGAAATTTTTTTTGTAATTTTATTTTTTTAAATAAAACCTATTAACCACTAAAACCCTAAAAACATAAATCGCTAACCTCCTAACGACAAAACCTCTAAATACTTAAATCATTAAAGAGGTATATATTAATAATAAATCATAAATCTAATTTTAATATTTAAACAGTATAATTTTAAATTTTTATATTAATTATTTATCAATTTATTTTATAAAAATATTAATTACAAAATAAATTATTAGAGAGACAGATCTAATTTAAATTAAACCGGTATCCTAAATAATATAAATAAATAATAAATCACATTTTTTTTCAATATAATTTTAAATATTCATTTTAATTATTTATTTGATTATTTATATATAAATATTATTTACAAAATAAATTGAGTTAGACAAATATAATTATATAAATTATTTTTCATCAAAAAATTATTGATAAACTTTTTAAAAGAAAACAAAATGCAAAACAAAAATTATTATATAGTAATATATTTTGCTTTTCTTCTGAATCATTTTAGGTTTTGTAATTATATTTTAATTGATATCTATCTTTTAATAATATATTATTAATTTATTTTTGATCATTATTAGAATATTTATCAATAAATTGTTTATATTGAATTTATTTATATATAAATATAATGATTATTATAACTAAATATTGTATTCACATTAAGAAAAATTTAAAAATTATTATATTTCAAAGGTTTAACCTTTGAAATTCAAATAAATAATAAAAATAAATTTGTATTATTTATTTTTTTAATAAAACCTATAATCTACTATATGCATACACTGTTAAATCAGTAAACTTTTAAACCTTATATTGCCTAAATACATAAACCATTAAACTGCTATATACTACTTAATAATTAATAAATCTAATTTTTATTTCTAATTATTATAATTTTAAATATTCATTTTAATTATTTATTTGTCTATTTTTATAGAATATTTATTACAAATTAAATTATGAGAGTGACATATAGATTTTAATTTATTTATTTTTAATCAAAAAATATATATGCTTATAAAATAAGTAAAAATTTAAAAATTAAAAATTATTATCCAGTAATATATTTTACTTTATTTTGAATCAATTTGGGTTTTGTAAATATTTTTAATTAATTTCAATCTTTTTATTAATAGTTTATTAATTTAAATTTGATCATTATTATAATATCTATCAATAAAATTATTTATATTGAATTTATATCATATATAATTACTAATATTATTATAACTAAATATTGTATTCATATTTTAAAAAAAATTTAAATATTATTATATTTTCAAAGGTTATTACCTATGAAAATGCGAAAAAATTACAAAATTTTTTTTTGTTATTTTATTGATTAAATAAAACCTATAAACCACTAAATGTCTAAAAACATAAATTGCTAATCTCCTAAACGACAAAATCTCTAAATACTTAAACTATTAAACTAGTGTACATTAATAAAAAATCATAAATCTAAATTTAATCTTTATTAACTATATTTTTAAATTTTTATTTTAATTATATATCAGTTTATTTTTATAGAAATATTAATTACGAAATAAATTATTAGTGTGACAGATCTAATTTAAATAATTTATTTTTCATCAAGAAAAAAATATATACTTATAAAAAGAGGCAAAATTTTAAAAACAAAAATTTATTATTTAGTAATATATTTTATTTTTATTTTGAATCTTTTTTGATTTTGCAATTATATTTTAATTTATATAATTCTTATTAAAAATAGTTTATTAATTTTTTTTGATCATTATTATAAAATCTATTAATAAAATTATTGTTTTTTGAGTTTACATTATATATAATTATTAAGATTATTATTACTGAATATTATATTCACATTTAAATAAAATTAAAAATTATTATAATTTCAAAGGTAAGAACCCTCAAAAATTAAAAAAATCAAAAAATTAAATTTTTATTTTTCCATTCTTTTAATTAAAAACCATAAATCACTAAAGGCCTAAACACTTAAATCACTAAACCACAAAACATCTAAATACTTAAACCATTAAACTAGTATATCCTGAACAATAAAAAATAAATCTCTATTTTATTTGTATTCATTATAGTTTTAATTATTCATTTTAATTATTTATTAGTTTATTTTTATAGAATTATAAATTAAAAATAAATTATGAGGAAGACAAATATAATTTAAATAATTTTCTTTTAATAAAAAAAATATAAACTTATTAAAATAAGCAAAACATCAAATAAATTATTATTAAGTAATATATTTTATTTTGATTTTGAATAAATTTACGTTTTGCAAATATATTTAAAATAATATCTATCTTATTAATAATAGTTTATTAATTTATTTTCTGATCATTAATATAATATCTATCAATATAATTGTTTATATTGAATTTACATGATATATAATTATTAAGATTATCATAACTAAATATTGTATTCATATATAAACAAAATTTAAAAATTATTATATTTTGAAAGGTTATAACCTTCAAAAATGATAAAAAATAACAAAAATAAATTTTTTGTTATATCATTGTTTAAATAAAACTTATAAACCATTAAATACATAAACACATAAATCTATAAACTCCTAAACCCCAAAGCCCCTAAATACTTAAACAATTAAACTCGTAAACCTTAAATATAATTTAAATAATATATTGAAATAGTAATTACAAAATAAATTATGAGTGATACAAATATAATTTAAATAATTTATTTTTCATCAAAAAAATATATAAGCTTATAAAAAGAAGTAAAAACTAAAAAACAAAAATTATTATTTGATAATAAATTTTATATTGTTTTTCAATCATTTTAGGTTTTTTAATTATATTTTAATTTATATCTATCATATTAATAATAGGATATTAATTTATTTTTTGATAATTGATTTCATATCTATCAATAAAATTGTTTATATTTAGTTTATATTATATATAATTATAATGATTATTATTACTAAATATTGTATTCACATTTTTAAAAAAATTTAAAATTATTGTATTTTCAATGATAATAACATTTAATAATGTCAAAAAATAAAAAAATATAATTTTTTTTTGTTATTTCATTGTTTAAATAAAACATATAAACCACTAAATGTCTAAGTACTTAAATCACTAAACTACAAAATATCGATACCCCTATATAGATAATCCTTTAAACCGGTATACCCTAAATAATATTTAATAAATCTCATTTTTATTTGTTTTCATTATAATTTAAAAAATTAATTTTTATTGTTTAGTTTTCTATTTTTATATATTTATCAATTATAAAATAAATTATGAGTTAAAAATATAATTTATTAAAAATATTTTTCACCAAGAAATAGATTAGGTTATAACAATCATAAAAATTTAAAAACAAATAATTATTATTTAGTGATATATTTTGATTTGCTTTTGAATCATTTTAGGTTTTGATATTATACTTTAAGTAATATCAATCTTATTCATAATAAATTTTTAATTTATTTTTTGATAATTATTAGAATATCTATCAATAACATTGTTTATATTGAATTTATATGATATATAATTATTATGATTATTATAAATAAATATTGCATTCACTTTTGAAAAAAATTTAAAAATTATTATATTTTCAAAGGTTATTCTGTTAAAAAATGAGAAAAAATACAAAAAATAAATTTTTTGTTTTTTATTTTTTAAATAAATCCTATAGACCACTAAATGTTTACTTACTTAAATCTGTAGCTCATAAAACCCGAAACCCCTAAATACATAAACCTTATAACTGTTGTATACTACCTAATAAATAATAAATCTCATTTTTATTTGTATTTATTATAATTTTAAATATTCATTTTAATTATTTATATTTTACTTTTTTAGAAAAATTAATTGCAAAATAAATTTCGAGTGAGACAGATATTATTTATATAATTTATTTTTAATTATAAAAAATATAAGCTTATAAAAAGATGGAAAAAATTAAAAATTAAAAATTTTTATTTAGTAATATATTTTTATTTGATTTTGAATCATTTTTGTTATTTAAATATATTTTAATTAATATTTATATTATTAATAATAGTTTATTAATTTAATTTTTGATCATTATTATAATATCTAACATTTAAATTATTTATATTGAATTTATATGATATAATTAAAAAGATTAATATAATTATACATGGTATTCACATTTCAAAAGATTTTAAAAATTATTTTATTTTCAAAGGTTATAACCATTCAAAATCTAAAAAAATCAAAAAAAAAATTTGTATTTTGATTATATAAATAAAACCTATATACCACTAAATGCCTAAAAACATAAATTGCTAAACTCTTAAATGACAAAACCCCTAAATAATCGATCCATTAAACCGGTATACCATATATAATTATTGGGCAATTGTGCTTCCACGGTAGTGAGATTGAGATACAGAAACACAGAAACAACAAAAACAAGCAATATATATATCCCAATTCAGCAACCATCCATGATAGAATCAAAAAATGAGAAATAAACACCGAAAAAAATGTGCTTCGAGTGTCGCTCAGTACGACTAGCTAAATCCACCAGAAAATGCTTTTGCGTTACAAATTAAATCAACAAAACTATCTTACAGTATGCAGCACATAGAATAGTTGCGATAAATCTCACAGAGAGAGGGGAGAGAGACGATTAACAGTTCCATGGGTCCAAAAATAGCCACCCGAAAATAAATTATAAAACATTTTATTTTAAAATTTATTTTGGTTCATTTAACCGGAGTGGGTTGGATCATGAGACGGGTCAGATTCTGCTCCAATTTTGACCCATTGTCCTGTAAGCAAGACCTCCGTTATTGTGCTACTACTACATCCCCGGCCTCCTAATATTTCCTTTCCTGCACTTACATGAAAATATTAAAAAAGAAAAAATATTTGTTTATACAAACAGATTATCAAAAATATATTACATATACAGCAATTATAAATTTTAAATCTCATTTTAATTTGTATTCATTATAATTTTAAATATTAATTTTAAATATTTATTAGTTTAATTTTTACATAAATATTAATTACAAAATAAATAATTAGTCAGACAAATATAATATTAATAATTTACATTTAATAAAAAAAATATAATCTTATAAAAAGAAGTAAAAATTTAAAAACAAAAATTTATTATATAGTAATAAATTTCACATTGATTTTGAATCAGTTTAGGTTTTGTAATTATATTTTAATTTATATCTATCATATTAATAATAGTTTATTAATTTATTTTTTGATAATTGATATCATATCTATTAATAAAATTATTTATAATTAGTTTATATTATATATAATTATAATGATTATTATTACTAAATATTTTATTCACATTTAAAAAAAAATTTGAAATTATTATATTTTCAAATGTTATAACCTTTGAAAATGTGAAAAAATAACAAAAATAATATTTTTGTTATTTCATTGTTTAAATAAATCCTATTAACCACTAAATGCCTAAATACTTAAATCAATAACTCCTAAAATTTATATTTATCAATAAAATATTTATATTGAATTTATATGATTTATAAATATAATGATTATTAAAACTAAATATTGTATTCACTTTTGAAAAAAATTTAAAAATTATTATATTTTCAAAGCTTATACACTTGAAAATATCAAAAAATAAAAAAAATAAATTTTATGATATTTTTTTAAATAACACGTATAAACCACTAAATGCATACACAGTTAAATCAGTAAACTCCCTAACCCCATAATGCCAAAATACATAAACCATTAAACCACTCTATACTAATTAAAAATTAATAAATCTAATTTTTAATTCTATTTATTATAATTTTAAATATTCATTTTAATTATTTTAGTTTATTTTATAGAAATATTTATTACAAAATAAATTATGAGTGCGACAAATATAATTTAAAAAATATATATGCTTATAAAAGAAGTAAAAATTTAAAAATTAATAATTATTATCCATAAATATATTTTACTATAATTTTGAATCAAGTTGGGTTTTATAATTATTTTTTTAATTAATATCTATCTTAATATCAATAGTTTATAAATTTAATTTTGATCATTATTATAATATATATCAATAAAATTGTTTATATTGAATTTATATGATATATAATTATTAATATTATTATAACTAAGTATTGTATTCACATTTCAAAAAATTTTAAATATTATTATATTTTCAAAGGTCATAACCTATGAAAATGAGAAAAAATTATAAAAAATTTTATTGATATTTTATTTTTCTAAATAAAACGTATAAACCACTAAAAGCATAAAGACATAAATAGCAAAAATCCTAAATTAAAAAACCTTTAATACTTAATTCATTAAACTGGTATACATTAATAATAAATCATAAATCTCATTTTAAATTTTATTCAATATAATTTAAAATTTTTATTTTAAATATCTATCAGTTTATTTTTATAGAAATATTAATTACAAAATAAATAATTAGTGAGAACTATCTAATTTAAATTAAACTGGTATCCCTAAATAATAAATAATAAATCTCATTTTTTTTCATTATAATTTAAAATATTCATTATAAATATTTATTTGTTTATTTTTATAAATATATTATTTACAGAATAAATTATGAGTTAGACAAATATAATTTCTATAAATTATTTTTCATCAAAAAAATATACATAAACTTTTTAAAATAAAAAAAATTTAAAATAAAAAATTATTATATAGTAATATATTTTGCTTTGCTTCTGAATTATTTTAGGTTTTGTAATTATATTTTAATTGATATCTATCTTATTAATAATAGATTCTTAATTTATTTTTTGATCATTATTAGAATATTTATCATTAAAATTGTTTATATTGAATTTATATGATATATAAATATACTGATTATTATAACTAAATATTATATTTATATTTGAAAATAATTTAAAAATTATTATATTTTTAAAGGTTATCATCTTTGAAAATTACAAAAAATCACAAAAATAAATTTTTTGTTATTTTATTGTTTATATAAAACCAATAAACTACTTAATGCCTAAACGATTAAATCATTAAACTCCTAAACCTCAAAACCCTTAAAAACATAAACATTTAAACCATCTTTAAAGGTTTTGTATTTATAAAAAATATATAAATATCTATCAATATATAATAGTTTATTAATTTATTTTTTGATCATTATTATAATTATATTTATATTTAGTTTATTAATATCTATCAATAAAATTGTTAATTTTTAATTTACATTATATATAATTATTAAGCTTATTATAACTAAATATTGTATTCACATTTGAAAAAAATTTAAAAATTATTATATTTATCAAGGTGATAACCTTCAAAATTGATAAAAATTTGAAAAATAATTTTTTTGTTATTTTATTATTTAAATAAAACATATAACCTACTAAATGCATAAACACTTAAATCACTAAACTTCTAAACTCTTAAATACTTAAACCATTAAACCAGTATACCCTAAATAATTAATCATATATCTCATTTTTATTTGTATTCATTATAATTTCAATAATCATTTTAATTTTTTATTATTTTATTTTTATAAAAATATTATTTGCAAAATAAAATTATGAATGAGAAAAATATAATTTAAATAATTTATCTTCATCAAAAAAATTTATAAGCTTATAAAAAGAATCCAAAATTTAAAAATAAAAAATTATTATTTAGTAATATATTTTACTTTGATTTTGAATCGTTTTAGGTTTTGTAAATATATTTTAATTAATATCTATCTTATTAATAATATATTATTAATCTATTTTATGATCAATATTATAATATAGATCAATAAAATTATTTATATTGAATTTACATGATATTTAATTTTTATGATTATTATAATTAAATATTGTATTGACATTTGAAAAAAAATAAAAAATTATCATATTTTCAATGGTTATAACCTTGAAAATGAGAAAAAATCATAAAAATAATTTTTTTTGTTATTTGATTTTTTAAATAATACCTATAAACCACAAAATACCTAAATACTTAAATTACTAAACTCCTAAAACTTGTTACTGCTACACCACACACACATAGAGAGGGACCACAGTACACACGTGCACATATACTTGTCCATTTTGGTGTAGCATTTAAAGGGGCCAACAAGTCCTGGCAGCAGCCAGAAGTATGGGCCATTAGCTTGTAGAGGGCCCCACTAGCTAGCCGAGATGATAACATTCAGACAACTGACGTGACCGAGCAAAGTGGTCGCGAGAAAACCCAGGAGTAGCTAGAAATGGGTCCCCCTAGCCCTATCAGGGAGCATAGAGGGCCACCCAACCATCACCCAACAGGTGTAGTGGGTAATCCATGATTAATAGGAGAGCTGGAAAAATCCGAAGAATCACCAAGTAGGGACAGTAAGCAATGGAGTCCAGACCAGCAACATGGGAGCGAAAGATTCAAACTTGTAGTTTATGTTTGTAGTCTTATTAGTATTTTGGACTTTGTATGCACCATGTACTTGTAGAGACGGATCATGACATACTCACACATACAATCTTGTCTGTTCTCTATGTAGCATGCAATGAGGGTAACTGGACCCATGAGCATCTCTAAGTGGGGCCCACTAATGCATTTTGTAAAACAAAATGCATTTTGTAAGTTGTGTGCCTAAAAGATAAATAAAGTGTGTATTTTGCAAAAAAAAACAAAAAAAAATCATAAACCTGAAACCTAAAATCTTAAACCTTAACCCATAAACTATAACCCTAATCCATAAACCCTAAATCCTAAATCTCATGTTTTGCACTTTTATAATCAAATGAATAATTGTTAAATTTAAATTGAAATTCACAACTTTTAGGAATGTCACAGATTTATCTTTTTGTATATGTAACACAAAGTCATGACTCAAGGGGTGAGTTATGGATTCGGTCACTTTCTTGCTTTAGATTATTGTAGCATTAGCTATGGTCATGATTGTATATTTTGTCTCTAGAACACAAAATCATATCGATGAGAATATGCCATAACTTGTGTCTCTCTGTTTAACATATTGTTATGGCACTAAGAATCATCATGAATACATATTTAATCACTATAATACTGGGTCACAGTATTGGATATGATCATAGCTTGTGTATTTTATCTTTATATTGCAAAGTCATTGCACTAGGAATAATTGTAACTTTAAATTTTCCTCAAGAGCAAAAGTCATGACCCTAGAAATAGTTAAAGCTCGAGTACTACACTTTATAACTTTCTATAGGTAAAATTCATGTAATTGGAAATATCACTATGGCTTTTTCCTTTGATTTGTGAGCTCAAGTGTCAATATGCAAGATTAATATTTAGAGCAATGATTAAAACCTTTTATACGGTTGAATATGATTCATTTACACCTTTTTGGGTATTGTGAGCTTGTATACATAACTCATTTAATATAAAAAGAAAGAAATGATACTTTTTATATTCATGAGGATATAAAAAAAAGGCTTAGACATGCCAATAAAATAAATTTTTTGATTCTTGATTTAAAGAGAGCCCATACTTCTTGCCCTACTCAAAATGCCCAGGGGCTAGTTTTTTCTACTAGGCTACAAGGTTGTTATTTTTTTAGAGGTGAACTATGTTTTAAAAAAATTGCTTTGAGTGTGCGCATGAGAGATATTTTAGAAGAAATTACAATAATCAATATAACTAGCATCCTCAACAACTAGATATTTCTACACATACAGGTACAACTTTGGTTTAGTCTGTTAGCGTACATGAGTCAAATTACCTTTGATAGCCCAGTGATTCAACATCAAATATGATGAGACATAATAGAGATAAAGTAAAAGCTCCTATTATTTTTGTTAGAGCCTTAGCAATCATTCTAGAGTTGAGAGAGGAACAAAATAAATTATTTTAATTATTCAATATAATTTTAATTTTTATTTTAATTATTTATCAGTTTATTTTTATAGAAATATTAATTACAACATAAATTATTAGTGAGACGGATCTAATTTAAATTAAATCGGTATATCCAAAATAATAAAGAATAAATCTCATTTTTTTAATTTTAATTTTAAATATTCACATTTTATTATTTATTTGTTTATTTTTATATAAATATTAATTACAAATAAATTATTAGTTACACAAATATAATTTATATAAATTATTTTTCATCAAAAAATTATAGATAAGCTTTTTAAAAGAAAAAAAATTTCAAAACAAAAAATTATTATATAATAATATATTTTGCTTTGCTTCTGAATCATTTTAGGTTTTGTAATTATATTATAATTGATATCTATCTTATTAATAATAGATTATTAATTTATTTTTTGATCATTATTAGAATATTTATCAATAAAATTGTTTATATTGAATTTATATGATATATAAATATAATGATTATTATAACAAAATATTGAATTTACTTTTGAAAAAAATTTAAATATTATTATATTTTCTACGGTTATAACCTTTGAAAATATCAAAAAAATATAAAAATAATTTTTTGTTTTTTTATTTTTTAAATAAAACCTATAAACTACTAAATACATAGACAGTTAAATAAGTAAACTTCTAGAACCCATAATGCATAAATACAGTAACCATTAAACCGATATATAATACATAATAAATAATAAATCTAATTTTTATTTCTATTTATTATAATTTTAAATATTCATTTTAATTATTTATTAGTTTATTTTTATAGAAATATTTATTACAAAATAAATTATGAGTGCGACAAATATAATTTAAAAAATTTATTTTTAATGGAATAATATATATACGCATATAAAAGAAGTAAAAATTTAAAAATTTAAAATTATTATCCAGTAATATATTTTAATTTAATTTTGAATGAATTTGAGTTTTGTAAATATTTTTTAATTAATATCTATCTTTTTATTAAAAGTTTATTAATTTAATTATTGATCATTATTATATTATTTATCAATAAGATTGTTTATATTGAATTTATATGATATATAATTATTAATATTATTATAACTAAATATTGTATTCATATTTCAAAAAATTGTAAATTTTTAGAAAATTTTTTAGTTATTTTATTTTTTAAATTAAACCTATAAACCACTAAAAGCCTAAAAACATAAATTGCTAAACTCCTAAATGATAAAACCTCTAATACTTATTCCATTAAACTGGTATAGATTAATAATAAATCATCAATCTCATTTTAATTTTTATTCACTATAATTTTAAATTTTTATTTAAATTATTTATCAGTTTATTTTTATTGAAATATTAATTATAAATAAATTTTTAGTGAGATAGATTTAATTTAATTTAAAATAGTATCCCTATATAATAAATAATAAATCTCATTTTTTTTAATTATAATTTTAAATATTCATTTTAATTATTTATTTGATTATTTATAAATAAATATTAATTACAGAATAAATTGAGCTAGACAAAAATAAATTATATAAATTATTTTTCATCAAAAAATTATACATAAACTTTTTAAAAGAAAAAAAAATTAAAACAAAAAATTATTATATAGTAATATATTTTGATTTGCTTCTGAATCATTTCAGCTTTTATAATTATATTTTAATTGATATCTATCTTATTAATAATAGATTATTAATTTATTTTTTGATCATTATTAGAATATTTATAAATAAAATTGTTTATATTTAATTTACATGATATATAATTATAAAGATTATTATAACTAAATATTATATTTACATTTGAAAATAATTTAAATATTATTATATTTTTAAAGGTTATCATATTTGAAAATGAGATAAAATCATAAAAATAAATTTTTTGTTATTTTATTGTATATATAAAACCTATAAACTAATAAATGCCTAAATGCTTAAATCATTAAACTTCTAAACCCCAAAACCCCAAAACCCATAAATACTTAAGCCTTTAAACCATCTTTAAAGGTTTTGTATTTATAAATAATATATAAATATCTATCAATATATAATAGTTTATTAATTTATTTTTTGATCATTATTATATTTATATTTATATTTAGTTTATTAATATCTATCAATAAAATTGTTAATTTTTAATTTACATTATATATAATTATTAGTTTATTATAACTAAATATTGTATTCACATTTGAAAAAAATTTAAAAATTATTATATTTATCAAGGTTATAACCTTCAAAATTGATATAAAATTTGAAAAATAATTTTTGTGTAATTTTATTATTTAAATAAAACATATAACCTACTAAATGCATAAACACTTAAATCACTAAACTCCTAAACTCTTAAATACTTAAACCATTAAACCAGTATACCCTAAATAATTAATCATATATGTCATTTTTATTTGTATTCATTATAATTTCAATATTCATTTTAATTATTTATTATTTTATTTTTATAAAAATATTATTTGCAAAATAAAATTATGAATGAGAAAAATATAATTTAAATAATTTACTTCATCAAAAAAATTTATAAGCTTATAAAAAGAATCAAAATTTTAAAAATAAAAAATAATTATTTAGTAATATATTTTACTTTGATTTTGAATCGTTTTAGGCTTTGCAAATATATTTAAATTAATATATATCTTATTAATAATAGTTTATTAATCTATTTTATGATCAATATTATAATATCGATCAATAAAATTATTTATATTGAATTTACATGATATTTAATTTTTATGATTATTATAAGTAAATATTGTATTGACATTTGAAAAAAAATTAAAAATTATAATATTTTCAAAGGATATAACCTTGAAAATTAGAAAAAATCATAAAAAAATTTTTTTTGTTATTTAATTATTTAAATTAAACCTATAAACCACAAAATAGCTAAATACTTAAACTCTTAAGCCCTGATACTGCTGCACAACACACACATAGCGACGTACCATAGTACACACGTGCACATATCTTGTCAATTTTGGTGTAGCATTTAGAGTGGCCCAGCAAGTCCTGGAAGCAACCAGAAGTATGGGCCACTAGCATGTAGATGGCCCCACTAGCAAGCCGGGATGATAATATTCAGACAACTGACGAGTAGAACAAAGTGGTCGGGAGTAAACCCAGTAGTAGCTAGGAGTGGGTCCCACCAGTCCTATCGGGCAGCATAGAGGCCCACCCAACCATCACCCAACAGGAGTAGCGGATAATCCAAAATTAATTGGAGAGCCGGCAATATCCGAAGCATCACCAAGCAGGGCCAGTAAGCAATGGAGTCCAGACCAGCCACACGGGTGCTAAAGATTCAAACTTATAGTTTATGTTTGTAGTCTTAATTGTATTTTTGACTTTGTATGCACCATGAACTTGCAGAGACGGATCATGACATACTCACACACAAAATCTTGTCTGTTCTCTATGTAGCATGCAATGAGGGCAACTGGACCCATTAGTTTCTCTAAGTGGGGCCCACTAATGTATTTTGTAAATACACATTAGGCGATGCTACACTCACGGGAGCAGAAGAGCCATCTTTATAGAAATTTGTAATTTTACTTGTATTCTAGCTTTGTTGTACGCGTAGATAATTAGACTATGAGATGGAGCTCATCACACATCCACACCGATGCATGCATATTTTTTGATATTTTGTCGGTGCAACATACAGCCCCTTCTTGGAGCTCGAGGAGGAAGCATTCTAACCCAAGAAATACTTTTTTGAGGATCATTGGAGCAAAAGAATGTGGAATTCAGAGGTTAGAATGAATTGACAAAGTGCCATAGATATGGACTTGTAGATTTATGGGTATTCAGTTTTACATGTATTCCATTGCATAGCAATGATATAGGCAAACGCTTGATGTTGCATGCACACACATGCACAATCTTATATTTTCATAGTTTTAATATGGTGCATCGTTAAGGTTCCTCCAAAAGATTTTGTCAAATCAGAATGGAAAGGTCGCAGTGTGCATAAAGACTCAATGCCAACTCTAAAGTCCGGGAATGCCAGGTGATTTTAGTTGTATTCTTACGCTTGGAATTATTAGGCTTTATGTTTTTTTTATATATTTTATGCATAGAATCATTAAGGTGCGTAGGATTTTCTGGGCTCACCTAAATTAGTCAGCTTTTTAGTCTCTTGTAAGTTGTGTGCCTAAATGATAATTAAAGTGTGTATTTTCCAAAAAAAAACAAAAAAAACATAAAATCTAAACTTTAAATCATAAACTTTAAACGATAAACTATAACCCTACTAGATAAACCCTAAATCCTAAATCTCATGTTTTGCACTTTTATAATCAAATGACTAATAGTTAAATTTAAATTGAAATTCACAACTTTTAGGACTGTCACAGGTTTATCTTTTTGTATATGTAACACAAAGTCATGACTCAAGGGGTGAGTTATGAATTCAGTCTCTTTCTTGCTTTAGATTATTCTAGCATTAGCAATGGTCATGATTATATATTTTGTCTCTAAAACACAAAATCATATCGATGAGAATATGCCATAACTTGTGTCTCTCTGTTGAACATATTGTTATGGCACTAAGAATGATCATGAATACATATTTAATCACTATAATACTAGGTAATGTATTGGATATGACCATAGCTTCTCCATCTTATCTTTATATTGCAAAGTCATTGCACTAGGAATGATTGTAGCTTTGGACATTCCTCAAGGGCAAAAGTCATGACCCTAGAAATAGTTAAAGCTCGAGTACTACTCTTTATAACTTTATATAGCTAAAATTCTTGGGATTGAAATATCACTATAGCTTTTTCCTTTGATTTGTAACCTCAAGTGTCAATATGCAAGACTATTATTTTGAGCAATGATTAAAACCTTTTATACATTTGAATATGATTCATTTACACCTTTTTGGGTATTGTGAGCTTGTATACATAACTCATTTAATATAAAAAAAAATAAATGATACTTTTCATATCGATTAGGATATAAAAAAAAGGCTTAGACATGCCAATAAAATAAATTTTTTGATTCTTGATTGAAAGAGAGCCCATACTTCCTGCCTTGCTCAAACCACCCTGGGGCTAGTCTTTTCTAATAGGCTACAAGGTGGTTATTTTTTTAGTGGTGAACTATGTTTTAAAAAAATTGCTTTGAGTCTGTGCATGAGAAATATTTTTGAAGAAATTACAATAAACAATATAAATAACATCCTCAACAACTAGCTATTTCAACACATAGAGGGACAACTTTGGGTTAGTCTGTTAGCGTATATGAGTAAAATTACCTTTGATAGCCCAGAGATTCAACATCAAATATGATGAGACATAATAGAGATAAAGTAAAAGCTCCTATTATTTTGGTTAGAGCTTTAGAAATCATTTTAGAATTCAGAGAGGAAAAAAATAAATTATTTTAAATATTCAATATAATTTTAATTATTATTTTAATAATTTATCATTTATTTTTATAAAAATATTAATTACAAAATAAATTATTACTGAGACAGATCTAATTTAGATTAAACCGGTACATGCTAAATAATAAAGAATAAATCTCATTTTTTTCCATTTAAATTTTAAATATTCAAATTTAATTATTTATATGTTTATTTTTATATAAATATTAATTACAAAATAAATTATGAGTTACACAAATATAATTTATATAAATTATTTTTCATCAAAATAATATAGATAAACTTTTTAAAAGAAAAAAAAATTTCAAAACAAAAAGTTAATATATAGTAATATATTTTGCTTTTCTTCTGAATCATTTTAGGTTTTGTAATTATATTATAATTGATATCTATCTTATTAATAATAGATTATTAATTTAATTTTTGATCATTATTAGAATATTTATCAATAAAATAGTTATATTGAATTTATATCATATATATATATATTGATTATTATAACTAAATATTGAATTCACTTTTGAAAAAAATTAAAAAATTATTATATTTTCAAAGGTTATAACCTTAAAAAATGAGAAGAAATAATAAAAATAATTTTTTTATTATTTCATTTTTTAAATAAAACCTATAAATCATTAAATGCTTACTTACTTAAAATAGTAAGCTCATAAATTCCGAAACCCCTAAATAATTAACCTTTTAACAACTATATACTACATAATAAATAATAAATCTCTTTTTTATTTCTATTTATTATAATTTTAAATATTCATTTTAATTATTTATAGTTTAATTTTTTAGAAAAATTAATTACAAAGTAAATTTCGAGTGAGACAAATATTATTTAAATAATTTATTTTTTAAAAAAAATATATACTTATAAAAAGAAGGAAAATTATAAAAATTAAGTATTATTATTTAGTGATATATTTTGATTTGATTTTTAATCAATTTGTGTTATGTAAATATATTTTTATTAATATTTATATTATTAATAATAGTTTATTAATTTAATTTTTGATCATTATTATAATATCTATCATTAAAATTATTTATATTGAATTTATATGATATATAATTAGTAAAATTAATATAATTATACATGGTATTCACATTTCAAAAAATTTTAAAAATTATTTTCTTTTCAAAGGTTATAACCTTTGAAAATAAAAAAAAATCTAAAAAAAAAATTTTTATTTTTATTATATAAATAAAACATATAAACCACTAAATACCTAAAAACATAAATTCATAAACTCCTAAATGACAAAACTCCTAAATAATCAAACCATTAAACTGGGATAACACATATAATAAATCATATATCTCAATTTAATTTGTATTCATTATAATTTTAAATATTCATTTTAATTATTTATTAGTTTTTTTTATAGAAATATTAATTACAAAATAAATAATAAGCGTGACAACTATAATTTTAATAATTTATTTTCAATCAAAAAAAAAATATATAAGCTTATAAAAAGAAGTACAGATTTAAAAACAAAAAATTATTATTTAGTAATATATTTTACTTTGATTTTGAATCATTATATATAGGTTTTACAATTATATTTTAATTGCTATCAATCTTATTAAGAATAGTTTATTAATTTATTATTTGATCAATTTTATAATATCCAACAATAAAATTACTTATATTGAATTTAAATGTCTTATAATTATTAAGATTATTAAAACTAAATATTATATTTACATTTGAAAAAAATTTAAAAATTATTATATTTTAAAAGGTTATAACCTTCAAAAATGATAAAAATCACAAAAATAATTTTTTTATTATTTTATTATTTAAATAAAACTTATAAACCACTAAATGCCTAAACATTTAAATCATTAGACTTCTAAACCCCAAAACACCCTAAATACTTAAACCATTAAACCTATATAACCTAAATAATAAATAATAAATCTTATTTTTATTTGTATTCATTATAATTTTAAATATTCATTTTAATTATTTTTTAGTTTATTTTTATAGAAATATTAATTACACAATAAATAATGAGTGAGACATATATAATTTAAATAAATTATTTTTTATGAAAAAAAATATAAGCTTATAAAAATAAACAAAATTTCAAAAATTTAAAATTTTATTTAGTAATATAAATTACTTTGATTTTGAATTATTTTGGGTTCAGCAAATATATTTTAATTAATATTTGTCTTATTAATAATAGTTTATTAATTTATTTGTTGATCATCAAAATAATATATATTAATTAATTTTTTTATACTGAATTTACATCAAATATAATTATTAAGATTATTATCACATAGTATCGTATTCATATTTTAGAACTATTAAAAAATTATTATATTTTCAAAGGTTATAACCTTGAAAATCACGAAAATTCATAAAAATAAATTTTTTGTTATTTCATTGATTAAATAAAACCTTTAAATCAATAAATAAAACCTATATGTGTAAACATATAAATCAATAATTTCATTAACCCCAAAACCACAATAAACTTAAACCATTAAATAGGTATACCCTATATAATAAATCATAAATTTCATTTTTATTAGTATTCATTATAATTTTATAAATACATTTTAATTATTTATTAATTTATTTATTTTGAAAATTTAAAAATTTAAAATTAATATTTAGTAAAATATTTAACTTTGATTTTGAATCATTTTAGGTTTTGCAAATATATTTTAAACAATTTTTATCTTATTAATAATTGTTTATTAATCTTTTGTATGATCAGTATTATAATATATATCAATATTATTGTTTATATTGAATTTACATGATATATAATTGTTAAGATAATCATAACTAAATATAGTATTCACATTTAAAAAAACTTTAAAAATTGTTATAGTTTCTAATGTTATATCTTTCAAAAATGAGAACAAATAACAAAAAAATTTTTTTGTTATTTTATTTTTTAAATAAAACCTATAAACAACTAAATGCCTAAACACTTAAATAACTAAATACTTAAATCCCAAAACTCCTAAATATATAATCTTTAAACTTGTATATTTTATCTTATTAATAATAGTTTTATTTAATATCTATCTTATTAATATATTTTACTTTGATTTTGAATCATTTTAGGTTTTGCAAATAAATTTTATTTAATATCTATCTTATTAATAATAGTTTATTAATTTATTTTATTATCGTCATCATAATATCTATAAAAAATTATTTATAGTGAATTTACATAATATATAATTATTTAGATTATTATAACAAAATAATATGTTCACATTTTAAAAAAATTTAAAAATTATTATTTTGTCAAAGGTTATAACCATTGAAAATAAGAAAAAATAAAAAAATAAATTTTTTGTTATTAGATTTTTTTTAAAAATCTATAAACCACAAAATACCCAAATTCTTAATGACTAAACTTTTAAACCCCGAAGCCCATAAATACATAAACCTTTAAATTAGTTTACTCTGAATAAGAAATAATAAATCTCATTTTTATTAGTATTCATTATAATTTTAAATATTCATTTTAATTATTAATCAGTTTATTTTTATAGAAATATTAATTACAAAATAAATTATTTGTGAGATAGATATAATATAATTAATTTATTTTTCATCAAAAAAATATAATATCATAAAAAGATGAAAAATTTTTAAAACAAAATATTATTATTTTGTAATTTATTTTACTTTAATTTTGAATAATTTTAGATTTTGCAATTATATTTTAATTTATATCATTCTAATTAATAATAGTTTATTAATTTATTTATTGATCATTATTATAAGATCTATTAATAAAATTATTCATATTTATTTTACATTATATATAATTAACAAGGTTATTATAACTAAATATTATATTCACATTTTAAAAAAAAATTAAAAATTATTATATTTTCAAGGGTTATAACCTTCAAAAATTAGATAATATCAATTAAGGCATAAACACTTAAATGACTAATACCCAAAACACCAAAATACTTAAACCATAAAACATGTATATGGTGAATAATAAATAATAAATCTCAATTTAATTTGTATTCAGTATAATTTTAAATATTTATTTTAATTATATATTTGTTTTTTTATAGTATTATAAATTACAAAATAAATTATGAGGAAGACAAATATAATTTAAATAATTTATTTTTAATAACAAAAATATAAACTTATAAAAAAGCATATTATTAAAAAAAATTATTATTTAGTAATATATACTTTGATTTTGAATAAATTTAGATTTTGCAAATAAGTTTTAAATAATATCTATCTAAATAATAATTGTTTATTAATTTATTTATTGCAAATTCTTATAATATCTAGCAATGTGAATAGTTATATTGAATTTAAATGTCTTATATTTATTAAGATTATTATAACTAAATATTATATTTACATTTGAAAAAAATTTAGAAATTTTTATATTTTCAAAGGTTATAACCTTCAAAAATTAGAAAAAAAAATAAAAATAAATTGTTTGTTATATCATTGTTTAAATAAAACTTATAGACCACTAAATGCACAAACACTTAAATCTATAAACTCCTAAACACAAAAGCCCTTAAAACTTTAAACTCGTAAACCTTAAATATAATTTAAATAATTTATTTTTCATCAAAAAAAAATATAATCTTATAAAATGAGGCAAAAATTAAAAAACAAAAATTATTATTTAGTAATAAATTTACTTTGATTTCTGATCATTTTAGTTTTTGTAATTAAATTTTAATTTATATATATATAATATTAATAATAGTTTATTAATTTATTTTTTGATAATTGATATAATTTAGTTTCTATTATATATTATTATAATAATTATTATTACTAAATATTGTATTCACATTTTAAAAAAATTTTAAAATTATTATATTTTCAAAGGTTATAATCTTTCAAAATTTGAAAAAATATCAAAAATAATTTATTTGTTATTTCATTGTTTAAATAAAACTTATAAACTACTAAATGCCGAAATACTTAAATGAATAAATTCTAAATCTCAAAAACCTAAAATATATAATTTTTTTAATCAGATATATCCTAAATAATAAACAATAAATTTCATTTTTATTTTTTTCATTATAATTTTAAATATTCATTTTAATTATTCATTTGTTTATTTTTATATAAATATTAATTACAAAATAAATTATGAGTTAGACACTTATAATATATATAAATTATTTTTCATCAAAAAAAATATAGATAAACTTTATAAAAGAAAAAAAAATTAAAAACAAAAAATTATTATATAATAATATAATTTGCTTTGCTTCTGAATCTGTAATGGTTTTGTAATTATATTTTAATTAATATCTATCTTATTAATAATAGATTATTAATTTATTTTTTTATCATTATTAAAATATCTATCAATAAAATTATTTAAATTGAATTTATATGAAATATAAATATAATGATTATTATTACTAAATATTGAATTCACTATTGAAAATAATTAAAAAATTATTATATTTTCAAAGTTTATAAGATTTGAAAATATCAAAAAATAGGAAAAATAAATTTTTTGTTTATTTATTTTGTAAATAAAACATATAACCACTAAATGCATACACAGTTCAATCAGTAAACTTATAAACCTCGTAATGACTAAATACATAAACCATTAAACCCCGATATACTACTTAATAATTAATAAATCTAATTTTTATTTCTATTTATTATAATATTAAATATTTATTTTAATTATTTATTAGTTTATTCTATAGAAATATTTATTACAAAATAAATTATGAGTGCGAGAAATATAATTTAAATAATTTTTTTTAATCAATAAAAGTATTTACGCTTATAAAAGAAGTATAAATTTAAAAATTAAAAATTTTTATCAAGTAATATAAGTTACTTTAATTTTGAATCAATTTGGGTTTTGTAAATATTTTTTAATTAATATCTATCTTAATATTAATAGGTTATAAATTTAATTTTTGATCATTATTATAATATCTATCAATAAAATTATTTATATTAAATTTATATGATATATAATTATTAATATTATTATAACAAAATATTAAATTTAAAGTTCAAAAAATTTTAAATATTATTATATTTTCAAATGTTATAACCAATAAAAATGATAAAAAATTATAGAAATTTTTTTTGTTATTTTATTTTTTTAAATAAAACTTATAAACCACTAAAAGCATAAAAAAATAAATCGCTAAACATCTAACGATAGAACATATAAATACTTAAATCATTAAACTTATATACATTAATAATAAATCATAAATCTCATTTTAATTTTTATTCAGTGTAATTTTAAATTTTTATTTTAATTATTTATAAATTTATTTTATAGAAATATTAATTACAAAAAAAATTATTAGTGAGACAGATATATTTTAAATAATTTATTTTTTATCAAAAAAAATATATATGCTTATAAAAAGAGGCAAAATTTTAAAAACAAAAATGTATTATTTTGTAATATATTTTATTTTGATTTTGAATCATTTTAGTTTTTGTAATTATATTTTATTTTATATCATTCTTATAAATAATAGTTTAATAATTTTTTATTGATCATTATTATAATATCTATTAATAAAATTATTTATATTGAGTTTAGATTATATATAATTATTAAGAATATTATAACTAAATATTATATTAACATTTAAAAAAAATTAAAAATTATTATATTTTCAAAAATTACTTATGTCCTAACACTTAAATCACTAAACCCCAAAACAGCTATATACTTAAACCATTAAACTAGTATATCCTGTATAATAAATAATAAATCTCAATTTTATTTGTATTCATTATATTTTTAAAAATTCATTTTGATTATTTATTAGTTTATTTTTATAGAATTATAAATTAAAAATAAATTATGTGGAAGACAAATATAATTTAAATAATTTACTTTTAATAACAAAAAATATAAACTTATAAAAAGAAACAAAACATCAAAAAAATTATTATTTAGTATTATATTTTACTTTGATTTTGAATTAATTTACATTTTGCAAATATATTTTAAAAAATATCTATCTTATAATAATAGTTTATTAATTTATTTTTTGATCATTAATATAATATCTATATATATTTTTTGATTTAACATGATATATTTTATTTGTAAATATATTTTTTGATCATTAATAATTCAATTTAATTGTTTATTTTGAATTAACATGATATATAATTATAATGATTATCATAACTAAATATAGTATTCACATATATAAATAATTTAAAAATTGTTATATTTTCAAAGGTTATAACCTTCAAAAATGAGAAAATATAACAAAAATAAATTTTTTGTTATATCATTGTTTAAATAAAACTTATAAACCATTAAATGCCTATATATATAACTATCTAAACTTCTAAACACCAAAGCCCCTAAATATCTAAACCTTTAAACTTGTAAACCTTAAATATAATTTAAATAATTTATATAAATATTAATTACAAAATAAATTATGAGTGATACAAATATAATTTAAATAATTTATTTTTTATCAAAAAATATATAATCTTATTAAATGAGGCAAATACTAAAAATCAAAAGTATTATTTAGTAATAAATTTACTTTGATTTTGAATCATTTTAGGTGCTTTAATTATATTTTAATTTATATCTATCATATTAATAATAGTTTATTAATTTATTTTTTGATAATTGATATAATATTATGAATAAAATTGTTTATATTTAGTTTATATTATATATAGTGATAATTATTATTATTACTAAATATTGTATTCACATTTGTAAAAAATTTAAAAATTATTATATTTTCAAATGTTATGACATTTGAAAATTTAAAAAAATATCAAAAATAAATTTTTTGTTATTTCATTGTTTAACTAAAAGCCATAAACCATTAAATTCCTAAATACTTAAATCAATAAGTTCTAAATCTCGAAAACCCTAAATAGATATATATTCTAAACATGTATATCCTAAAAAATAAATAATAAATCTTATTTTTATTTTTATCATTATAATTTTAAATATTCATTTTAATAATTTATTTGTTTATTTTTATATAAATATTAATTACAAAATGAATTATAAGTTAGACAAATATAATTTATATAAATTATGATTCAACAAAAAAATATAGATAAACTTATTAAAAGAATAAAAAAATTAAAAACAAAAAATTATTATATAGTAATATATTTTACTTTGTTTATGAATCAATTTAGGTTTTGTAATTATATTTTAATTGATATCTAACTTATTAATAATAGATTATTAATTTATTTTTTGATCATTTTTATAATATTTATCAATAAAAATATTTATATTTAATTTATATGATATATAAATTTAATTATTATTATTACTAAATATTGTATTCACTTTTGAAAAAAATTTTAAAATTATTATATTTTCAAAGTTTATAACCTTTGAACATGTGAAAAAACAAAAAAAATATTTTTTTATTATTTCATTGTTTAAATAAAACCTATAAATCACTAAATGTCTAAACACTTAAATTAATACACTACAAAAAGTCGATAACCCAATATAGATAATTGTTTAAACGTGTATACCCTAATTAATAATTAATAAATCTCATTTTTTATTTGTTTTCAATATAATTTAAAAAATTCATTTTGTTTATTTAGTTTTTTATTTATATATACATATTAATTATAAAATAAATTATGAGTTAACAATATAATTTATAAAAATTATTTTTCATCAAAAAATAGATAAGCTTATAAAAAGAATAAAAATTTAAAAACAAATAATTATTATTAAGTAATATATGTTGCTTTGATTTTTAATCATTTTAGGTTTTGATATTATATTTTAAGTAAAATCAATCTTATTCATAATAAATTTTTAATTTATTTTTTGATAATTATTAGAATATCTATCAATAAAATTGTTTATATTGAATTTATATGATATATAATTATTATGATTATTATAAATAAATATTTATTCACTTTTCAAAAAATTTTAATATTATTATATTTTCAAAGGTTATAACATTTGAAAATATCAAAAAATAATAAAAATAATTTTTTTTAATTTTTTTCTTAAATAACAACTATAAACAACTAAATTCATGCACAGTTAAATCTGTAAACTCCTAAACCACGTAATGCCTAAATACATAAACCATTAAGCTGCTATATACTACTTAATTATTAATAAATCTAATTTTTATTTTATTTATTATAATTTTAAATATTCATTTTATTATTTATTTGTTTATTTTTATAGAAATATTTATTACAAAATAAATTATGAGTGTGGAAATATAATTTAATTAATTTATTTTTAATAAAAAAAATAGACGCTTATAAAATAAGTATAAATTTAAAAATTAAAAATTATTATCCAATAATATATTTTACTTTAATTTTGAATCAATTTGCGTATTGTAAATATTTTTTAATTAATATCTATCTTTTTATTTATAGGTTATTAATTTAATTTTTGATCATTCTTATATTATCTATCAATAAAATTATTTATATTGAATTTATATGATATAATTATTAATATTATTATAACTAAATATTATATTCACATTTCAAAAAATTGTAAATATTATTATATTTTCAAAGTTTATACTTTATGAAAATGATAACAAATTATAGAAAATTTTTTGTTATTTTATTTTTTAAATAAAACCTATAAACCACTAAAAGCCTAAAAACATAAATTACTAAACTCCTAAATGACAAAACCTCTAAATACTTATTCTGTTAAACTGGTATAGATTAATAATAAATAATAAATCTCATATTAAATTTTATTCAGTAGAATTTTAAATTTTTATTTTAACTATTTAACACTTTATTTTTATAGAAATATTAATTACAAAATAAATTTTTGTGAGACAAATCTAATTTAAATTAAAATAGTATCCCTAAATAATAAATAATAAATAATAAACCTCATTTTTTTTCATTATAATTTTAAATATTCATTTTAATTATTTATTTGTTTATTTATATATACATATTAATTACAAAATAAATTGAGCTAGACAAAAAAAAATTATATAAATTATTTTTCATCAAAAAATTATTGATAAACTTCTTTTAAAAAAATTTTTTTCAAAACAAAAATTTATTATATAGTAATATATTTTTCTTTGCTTCTGAATCATTTTAGGTTTTGTAATTATATTTTAATTGATATATATCCTACTAATAATAGATTATTAATTTATTTTTTGATCATTATTAGAATATTTATCAATAAAATTGTTTGTATTGAATTTACATGGTATATAATTATAAAGGTTATTATAACTAAATATTATATTAACATTTGAAAATAATTTAAAAATTATTATATTTTTAAATGTTATCATCTTTGAAAATGAGATAATCACAAAAATAAATTTTTTTGTTATTTTATTGTTTATAAAAAACCTATAAACTACTAAATGCCTAAACGCTTAAATCATTAAATTCCTAAACCCCAAAACCCTTAACTACATAAACATTTAAACCATCTTTAAAGGTTATGTATTTATAAATAATATAAAAATATTTATCAATAAATAAAAGTTTATTAATTTATTTTTTGATCATTATTATATTTATATTTGTTTTATTAATATCTATAATAAAATTGTTTATTTTTAATTTACATGATATATAATTATTAAGTTTATTATATCTAAATATTGTATTTACATTTGAAAAAAATTTAAAAATTATTATATTTATAAAGTTTATAACCTTCAAAATAGATAAAAAAATTGAAAAATAATTTTTATGTTATTTCATTATTTAAATAAAACATATAAACTACTAAATGCCAAAAAACTAAAATCACTAAACTCCTAAACTCTTAAATACTTAAACCATTAAACCGGTATACCCTAAATAATTAATCATAAAAATCATTTTTATTCGTATTCATTATAATTTTAATAATAATTTTAATTATTTATTAGTTTATTTTTATAGAAATATTAATTGCAAAATAAAATTATGAATGAGACAAATATAATTTAAATAATTTATCATCATCAAAAAAATTTATAAGCTTATAAAAAGAATAAAAAATTTAAAAATAAAAAATTATTATTTAGTAATATATTTTACTTTGTTTTTGAATCATTTTAGGTTTTTCTAATATATTTTAATTAATATCTATCTTATTAATAATAGTTTATTTATCTATTTTATGAACAATATTATAATATCGATGAATAAAATTATTTATATTGAATTTACATGATATTTAATTTCTATGATTATTATAATTAAATATTGTATTAACATTTGAAAAAAAATTAATTATTATTATATTTTCAATGGTTATAAACTTGAAAATGGGAAAATATCATAAAAATAATTTTTTTGTTATTTAATTATTTGAATAAAATCTATAAACCACAAAATATCTAAATACTTAAATTACTAAACTCCTAAACCGTGATGCTGCTGCACCACACACACATAGCGACGGACCACATTGCACACGTGCACATATTATTTTCCATTTTGGTGTAGCATTTAGAGGGGACAGCAAATCCTGGAAGCAACTAGAAGTATGGGCCACCAGCTTGTAGAGGGCTGCACTAGCAAACAAGGATGATAACATTCAGACAACTGACGAGACTGAGCAAAGTGGTCGAGAGTAAACCCAAGAGTAGCTCGGAGTGGGTCCAACTAGCCTTATCAGACAGCATAAAGGGCGGCCCAACTGTCGCCCAACAGGAGTAGCAAATAATCCATGATTAATAGGAGAGCCATCAAAATCTGAAGCCTCACCAAGAAGGACTAGTAAGCAATGGAGTCCATACCAGCCACACAGGAGAGAAAGATTCAAACTTTTAGTTTATGTTTGTAGTCATTTTGTATTTTGGACTTTATATGCACCATGTACTTGTATAGAAAGATCACGACATACTCACACACACAATCTTGTCTCTTCTCTATGTAGCATGCAATGAGGGAAACTAGACCCATGAGTATCTCTAAGTGGTGCCCGCTAATGCATTTTATAAATACACATTAGGCGATGCAACACTCCCGGGAGCAGAAGACCCATCTTTATAAAATTTTGTAATTTTACTTGTATTCTATGTTGGTTGTACGCGTAGATAATTAGACTATGAGATGGACCTCATAACACATGCACCCCGATGCATGCATATTTTTTGATATTTTGTCGGTGCAACATACAGCCACTTCTTGGAGCTTGAGGAGTAAGCATTCTAACACAAGAGATACTCTTTTGAGGATCATTGGAGCTCAAGAATGTGGATTTCAGAGGTGAGAATGAATTGACAAAGTGCCGTAGATATGGACTTGTGGATTTATGGGTATTTAGTTTAACATGTATTTTATTGCATAAGAATGACATAGGGAAATGCTTGATGTTGCATGTCACAGACATGCACAATCTTATATTTGCATAGTTTTAATATGGTGCATCATTAAGGTTCCTCCAAAAGGCTTGGACAAATCTGAATGGAAAGGTCGCAGTTTGCATAATGACTCAATGCCAACTCTGAAGTCCGGGAATGCCAGGTGATTTTAGCTGTATTCGTACGCTTCGAATTATTAGGCATTATGTTTTTTTATGTATTTTATGCATAGATTCATTAAGGTGCATAGGATTTGGTGGGTTCGCCTAAATTATTCAGTTTTTTAGTCTCTTGTAAGTTGTGTGCCTAAATGATAAATAAAGTGTATATTTTCCAAAAAAAAACAACAAAAAAAACCATAAACCCTAAACTTTAAATCCTAAACCTTAAACCATAAACTATGACCCCAACCCATAAAACCTAAATCCTAAATCTCATGTTTTGCACTTTTATAATCAAATGACTAAGTGTTAAATTTAAATTGAAATTCACAACGTTTAGTAATGTCACAGATTTATCTTTTTGTATATTTAACACAAAGTCATTACTCTAGGGGCGAGTTATGGATTCAGTCTCTTTCTTGCTATAGATTATTGTAGCATTAGCAATGGTCATGATTGTATATTTTATCTCTATAACACAAAATCATATCAATCAGAATATGCCATAACTTGTGTCTCTCTGTTGAACATATTGTTATGGCACTAAGAATGATCATGAATACATATTTAATCACTATAATACTAGGTCATAGTATTGGATATGACCATAGCTTGTGCATTTTATCTTTATATTGCAAAGTCATTGCACTAGGAATGATTGTAACTTTGGACATTCCTCAAGAGCAAGAGTCATGACCCTAGATATAGTTAAAGCTCGAGTACTACTCTTTATAACTTTCTTTAGCTAAAATTCTTGGGATTAGAAATATCACTATGGATTTTTCCTTTGATTTGTGACCTCAAGAGTCAATATGCAAGACTTATATTTATAGCAATGATTAAAACCTTTTATACATTTGAATATGATTCATTATGCCTTTTTGGGTATTGTGAGCTTGTATACATAACTCATTTAATATAAAAAGAAAGAAATGATACTTTTCATATCCATGAGGATATAAAAAAAGGCTTAGACAGGCCAATTTACACCTTTTTGGGTATTGCGAGCTTTTATACATAACTCATTTAATATAAAAAGAAAGAAATGATACTTTTCATATCCACGAGGATATAAAAAAAGGCTTAGATATGCCAATAAAATAAATTTTTTGATTCTTGATTGAAAGAGAGCCCAAACTTCTTGCCCTCTCAAACCACCCTCGGGCTAGTTTGTTCTAATAGCCTACAAGGTCGTTATTTTTTTAGAGGTGAATTATGTTTTAAAAAAATTGCTTTGAGTGTGTGCCTGAGACATGTTTTAGAAGAAATTACAATAATCAATATAAATAACATCCTCAACAACTAGCTATTTCAACACATAGGGGTACAACTTTGGTTTAGTATGTTAGCATGCATGAGTCAAATTACCATTGATAGCCCAGTGATTCAACATCAAATATGATGAGACATAATAGAGATAATGTAAAAGCTCCTATTATTTTGGTTAAAGCTTTAGCAATAATTCTAGAGTTGAGAGAGGAACAAAATAAATTATTTTAATTATTCAGTATAATTTTAATTAATTATCACTTTATTTTTATAGAAATATTAATTACAAAATAAATTATTAGTGAGACTGATCTAATTTAAATTAAACCGGTATATCCTCTATAATAAAGAATAAATCTCATTTTTTTCCATTTTAATTTTAAATATTCAAATTTTAATTATTTATTTGTTTATTTTAATAATAATATTTATTACAAAATAAATTATGAGTTACACAAATAAAATTTATATAAATTATTTTTCATCAAAATAATATAGATAGACTTTTTAAAAGAAAAACAAAATTCAAAACAAAAAATTATTATATAGTAAGATATTTTACTTGCTTATGAATCATTTTAGGTTTTGTAAATATATTTTAATTGATATCTATCTTATTAATAAAAGATTATTAATTTATTTTTTTCATCATTATTAGAATATTTATCAATAAAATGTTTATATTGAATTTATATGAAATATAAATATAATGATTATTTTAACTAAATATTGTATTCACTTCTGAAAAAATTTTAAAATTATTATATTTTCAAAGGTTATAAACTTTGAAAATGTTAAAAAATAAAAAAAAATAAATTTTTTATTATTTCATTTTTTAAATAAAAACTTAGATCATTAAAAGCTTACTACTTAAATTAGTAAGCTCTTAATCCCAAAAACCCTAAATACATAAACCTTTTTAACAGCTATATACTACTTAATAAATAATAACGCACATTTTTATTTTCTATTTATTATAATTTTAAATATTAATTTAATTATTTATAGTTTAATTTTTTAGAAAAATTAATTACAAATAAACTTCGAGTGAGACATATATTATTTAAATAATTTATTTTTTTTTAAAATAATGCTTATAAAAGAAAGAAAATTATAAAAATTAATATTATTATTTAGTGATATATTTGATTTGATTTTGAATCATTTTGTGTTATGTAAATATATTTTAATTAATATTTATCTTATTAATAATAGTTTATTAATTAATTTTTGATTATTATTATTTTATCTATCATTAAATATTTATATGAATTTATATGATATATAATTAGTAAGATTAATATAATTATACATGGTATTCTCATTTCAAAAAATTTTAAAAATTATTTTATTTTCAAAGGTTATTAACCTTTGAAAATCAGATAAATCAAAAATATAATTTTAAATTTTTATTATATAAATAAAACCTATAAACACTAAATAATCAAACCATTAAACCGGCATACCCTATATAATAAATCATAAATCTCATTTTAATTTGTATTTATTATAATTTTAAATATTCATTTTAATTATTTATTAGTTTATTTTTAGATAAATATCAATCACAAAATAAATAAGAGTGAGACAAATATAATTTTAATAATTTATTTTTAATCAAAAAAAAAGCTTATATAAAGAAGTAAAAATTTAAAAAAAATTATTATTTAGTAATATATTTTACTTTGATTTTGAATCATTATATATAGGTTTTGCAATTATATTTAATTGAGATCAATCTTATTAAAATTAGTTTATTAATTATTATTTGATCATTTTATAATATCGAACAATAAAATTACTTATATTCAATTAAACGTCTTATAATTCTTAAGTTATTATAACTAATATTATATTTACATTTGAAAATAAACTAAAATTTATTATATTTTCAAAGGTTATAACCTTCAAAAATGATAAAAAATCACAAAAATAATTTTTTTATTATTTTATTATTTAAATTAAACTTATAAACCTCTAAATGCCTAAACATTTAAATCTCTAGACTCCTAAACCCAAACCCCCTAAATACTTTAACCATTAAACCTATATAACCTAAATAATAAATATTAAAATCTCATTTTTATTTGTATTCATTATAATTTTAAATATTCATTTTAATTATTTTTTAGTTTATTTTTATAGCAATATTAATTACAAAATAAATAATGAGTGAGACATATATAATTTAAATAAATTATTTTTATGAAAAAAAATAAGCTTATAAAAATAAACAAAATTTCAAAAATTTTAAATTTTATTAAGTAATATAATTTACTTTGATTTTGAATTATTTTTGGTTCTGCAAATATATTTTAATTAATATCTATCTTATTAATAATAGTTTATTAATTTATTTTTGATCGTTATTATAATATATATTAATACAATTTTTTATTTTGAAACTATAACAAATATAATTATTAAGATTCTTATAACTAAGTATTGTATTCATATTTTAGAACTATTAAAAAATTATTATATTTTTAAAGGTCTTAACCTTTGACAATGACGAAAATTCATAAAAATAAATTTTTTGTTATTTCATTGATTAAATAAAACCTATAAACACTAAAATGTGTAAATATATAAATCAATAAACTCCTTAACCCCAAAACCACAAGAAACTTAAACAATTAAATAGGTATACATTAAATAATAAATCATAAATCTCATTTTTTTTAGTATTCATTATAATTTTTAATATAAATTTTAATTATTTATTAGTTTAATTTTATAGAAATATAAATTAAAAAATAAATTAATTGTGAGACAAATATAAATTGAATTATTTATTTTTCATTAAAAAATATATAGGCTTATAATATATACAAAATTTAAAATTTTAAAATTAATATTTGTAAATATCACTTGATTTTGAGACATTTAGGTTTTGTAATATATTTTAAACATTATTTATCTTATTATAATAGGTTATTACTTTTTATGATCATTATTATAATAAATATCAATAAAAAGTTTATATTGAATTTATATATATATAATTATTATGCTATTATAACTTCATATTGTATTCACTTTTCTAAAAAATTTAAAAATTATTATATTTTCAAAGGTTATAACCTTCAAAAATGAGAAAAAATAACAAAAATAATTTTTTGTTTTTACTTTTTATATAAACCTATAAACCACTAAATGACTAAATCTAAAATGACTAAACTCCTAAAACCCTGAAGCCCATAAATACTAAAACATTAATTAGTATAGTCTAAATAATAAATAATAAATCTCAATTTTATTAGTATTCATTATAATTTTAAATATTCATTTTATTATTTATCTGTTATTTTTATAGAAAATATTAATTACAAAATAAATATCAGTGCGACATATATAATTAAAATAATTTATTTTTCATCAAAAAAATTCTCAGTAAAAAAGGGCAAAATTTTAAAAATAAAAATTATTATTAATTAATATATCTTATTCTGATTTTGAATTATTTTATATTATACAATTATATTTAATTTATATCAGTTCTTATACAATAACAAGTTTATTAATTTATTTATTGATCATTATTATTAATATCTAATCACTAAAATTATTTATATTGAGTTTACTATTATAGATAATTATTATGATTATTATAACTAAATATTATATCACATTTAAAAAAATTAACAATTATTATATTTTCAAAGGTTACATACCTTCAAAATTAAAAAAATAATAAAAAAACTTAAATTTTGTGTTTTTTCATTCTTAAAAAAAATAAGTCACTAAAGACTAAACAATTAATCACTAACTTCTAAACCCACAAAACACCTAAATTACTTAAACCATTAAATCGGTATATCCTGATAATAAATAATAAATCTCAATTTTATTTGTATTCATTATAATTTTAAATATTTATTTTAATTATTTAGTAGCTTTATTATATTAGAATTATAAATTACAAAATAACTTATGAGTAAGACAAATATAATTTAAATAATTTATTTTTAATAACAAAAATATAAAGTTATAAACAAATCAAATATTAAAAAAACTATTTTAATATATATTTTACTTTGAGTGAATAAATTTAGATTTGCAATTACTTTTTACATAATACTATTTTATTAATTTTTAGATCATAATTATAATATCCTGCAATATAATTAGTTATATTGAATTTAAATGATTATAATTATGAAGATTATATAAATAAATAATATATCTACATTTTTGAAAAAAATTTTAAAAATTATTATATTTCAATAATATAATCTTCAACAAATTAGAAAAAAATATTATAAATAAATTTTTTTGCTATATCAGTGTTTAATAAAACTTATAAATCACTAAATGCATAAACACTTAAACATCTAAACTCCTAAACACAAGCCCCCTAAATACTTAAACGTTTAAACTCGTATACCTTAAATATAATTCAAATAATTTATTATAATATTAATTACAAAATAAATTATTAGTGATACAAACATAATTTAAATAAATTATATTTCATCAAAAAAAAATATAAGCTTATAAAAAGAAGCAAAACCTAAAAAAACAAAAATTATTATTTAGTAATAAATTTTACTTGGATTTTGAATAATTTTAGATGTTGCATTAATATTTTAATTTATATCCATCATAATAATAATAACATATTAATTTATTTTTTGATAATTGATATCATATCTATGAATAAAATTATTTATATTTAGTTTAAATTATTTATAATTATAATGCTTATTATTACTAAATATTGTATTAACATTTTTAAAAAATTTTTAAATTATTATATTGTCAAAGGTTATAACTTTAAAAATGTGAAAAAATATCAAAAATAATTATTTTGTAATTTTAATTTTTAAACAAAACTTATAAACCACTAAATGCCTAAAAACATAAATCGCTAAAGTCCTAAACGACAAAACATCTAAATACTTAAAATATTAAACTGTATACATTAATAATAATTCATAAATATCTTTTTAATTTTATTCAGTATAATTTTAAATTTTTATTTTAATTATTTATCAGTTTATTTTTTATTGAAATATTAATTACAAAATAAATTTTTAGTGAGACAGATATAATTTAAATTAAACTAGAATACCCTAAATATAAAGAATAAATCTCATTTTTTTTCATTATAATTTTAAATATTCATTTTAATTATTTATTTGTTTATTTTTTATAAATATTAATTAAAAAATAAATTATCAGTTAGACAAATATAATTTATATAAATTATTTTGATCAAAAAAAATATAGATAAACTTATTAAAAGAAAAAAAAATTATAAACAAAAAATTATTATATTATAATATAATTTGCTTTGCTTCTGAATCATTATAGGTTTTGTAATTATATTTTATTTGATATCTATCTTATTAATAATAGATTATTAATTTATTTTTTGATCATTATTAGAATATTTATCAATAATCTTGTTTATATTGAATTTATATGATATATAAATATAATGATTATTATAACTAAATATTGAATTCACTTTTGAAAAAAATTTAAAAATTATTATATTTTCAAAGGTACTAACCTTTGAAAATATAAAAAAATAATAAAAAAGAAATATTTTGTTATTTTAATTTTTAAATAAAACTTATAAACCACTAATTGCATACACAATTAAATTAGTAAACTCATAAAGCCCGTAATGCCTAAATACATAAAGCATTAAACTGCTATAGACTACTTAATAATTAAGAAATCTAATTTTTATTTCAATTTATTATAATATTAAATATTCATTTTAATTATTTATTAGTTTATTTATATATAAATTTTTATTACAAAATAAATTGTGAGTGCAAGAAATATAATTTAAATTATTTTTTTTTAATTAAAAAATAGTTACACTTATAAAAGAAGTAAAAATTTAAAAATTAAAAATTTTTATCAAATAATATTTTTTACTTTAATTTTGAATCAAT